>JACEII010000128.1:835991-897243 GCA_014332785.1 Antheraea mylitta | reverse complement strand
CTGTATTATTTATATTTCAGAAGCATTAATTAAAGTAAAGAAAGAGATGTCAAGAGAAAGAAATACGAGACTCGGTGTCGTGGAAACTAAACGTGAGAAGTCTGTACAAGTTAAGGATCAAGGTAAGAGTATGTCAGCCATTACAATTCATAATGTGCAGTTTATTTTATGTTAATTTTCTTAATCTATAAAAAATTTCACAGTTCATCCAATTTTATGTAAGATTTAAGATCCAATGAAAATAAATCAACAAGAGATTTGAAGTTGAATTAGACCAACACTTGTAGATAGCGAGTATGTCCTCCTCTTTGGCAGACTGGTTGAAACTTTTGTAATATTGTAAATAGAATGTCCTTCAAAGAATTGAACAAACAAATGAAGTATCGCGTGGCCTATAAATAAAATCAAAATATAATCAAATGCGACTTTGTTTCGCACTAAGCAATGATGCGATTTTACTGCAGGTGGTAGTTGTGCTGGCCAGCGGTTCTATATTATAGTTTATACTAATATGTAAAGCTGAAGAATTTCTTTGTATGGTTGAACGCGCTAATCTCAAGAACCAGTAGGGTCCGTTTTGAAAATTTCTTTCAGTGTTAGATAGGTCATTTATCGAGGATGGCTATAGGCTACATATCATCACGTTTAAACCAATAGGAGCGGAGCACTGATGAAAAATGTCTCAAAACCGGGCTATTTTGAGTTGCCATGGTAACGTGATAACATTCTATCGCAATATTTTCAGGGTTTATTTTGTGTTCCTATTAAAAAAGTTTATTCTACATTAGTTTTGTTTTAAATTTTTGATTATACGTGGCACGTTTATATCGAAAACATTTCCAAAGTTTATTTCGTGTTGTTATTCAAAAAGTTTAGTAATAATAATATTCGTCCAATAAAACAGGCGAAGGAATTAATCCATACTGCCAATTCTGAAGTTGTCAATATAGGTACTTAGCCAGTTTTCTTCTATGTCCAAGTTAATGTAAAGGTATAAGCGCCAAATCCTCTATATAATATTTCGTAAATATTTTTAAAGAGTATTATTGTAATTTATACATCTAATCACGATTTTAAATTTATTTAATATATTTAAAAAACTCGTGCGAAGCCGCGGATAACAGCTAGTAAGACATATATAGTGACTAACTGTATGACACTATTGACAATAAAGTATAACAAATTGCCCCTTCAAAGGTAGCGAAATTTATACGAAATTTGGAATAATGTGGAATAATAATTGTTTCCAAATTTCAGACGAACTCCGAGAAGAGAAAATCCGGTCAAAAATCATAGAACGACGGGGAAAAGCTCCTATATTAAGGAAGAATTCTTTAAGCATCATATCCAATTCCACAGTATGTGTTTTTCAATGGAGCAAAAGTAGATATAGATGCTTCTGCTGCAAAGAACCCTTCAACGATATCAAATCTCTCCGGGAACACACAAATGCAAAGCACAGCATATATAATATAGAAAAGAGAATAATCTCCCAACATAACTGTCTAGTGAAAGTAGAAATATCTAATATATTGTGCAAGATATGTGATAGTGAGTTCTTCTGTCTGAACACATTGAAGAAACACTTACGTGAGGAACATAGAGTTCTATCATCGGACGAAGATTTGTTAGTACCTTTCAAGATACAAAATGATGGACTCGAGTGTCAGATATGTTCTGAGAATTTTAGTGTTTTTAGATTGTTAAATATACACATGAACAAACATTACCAAAGTGAAGTGTGTTATATATGTGGTGCCGGTTTCTCAAATTTGACGTTCTTGAATCTGCATAAAAGCAGGTTACATAGGACGTTACGGTGTAGTGAATGTGATCTAGTGTTTACCACGAGGAGAGAGAAGAGATCTCATGATGTGAAAGTGCACGGTGTGAGGCAAGAAAGGAAGAACCGTTTCCCATGTCCGTACTGCAAGGAACGGTTCTACCAAGAGAATCTGAGAGTTTTACACTTAGTCGAGAAGCACGGTATGACCAGACCGGAGTATGAGTGCAGTTCCTGCCGTAAGAACTTCCTTACTCGCAGCCTGTTGAATAATCACATCAGGAACGTGCATATGAAGGAGAAAAAACACAAGTGCGACATTTGCAACCATCTGTTTTATAATAAATCTGATGTAGCGAGGCATAAAGTCACACATACGGGCGAGAAGAACTTTGGCTGTACCACGTGTAGTAATAATTTTGCGACTAAAGACTCGCTAAGGCGACATATAAAGCGGACGCATTCACATTAGCAATTATTTTAAATGAAATTTCATAGCATTGTTGTATATACAAGGATTCACAATGGAAATTTGTATTAAAGAAAAATAACATAAGTTTGTATTAATGTGAATGACTTCACAACGTAACGTTTCTGATACGAAAAGGACAGAAATAGGTGCTTTTTTTTCGAACTGATTGCACTAATGACCTAACCAGATCTAAACAGCTTCACTATTAGGGCACGCCGAGGGAACGGACCTAGGCTTGAGCCGCTGCCGAGGGTGGCCTAGTATGGTGTGCGGGAGCGAAATTTACTCCCAGACCACGGTGGCGTGATCTGTGGTTACGCGGGCGTGGGCGTGAACACGCTCTGTTTGGAGAGACAGGCTGATACTGATCGTTCACAGTTCGAGAGGGTCGTTAAAAATATGTTGCAGATGTCTTTTATAATGCGCGTTCGGTATGGGTTCGTAATTTGCGGCGGATACTTCTAAGGGACTGAGAGGAAATAGATACTCCACCAATGAGTACAAAAGCAATGTATATAATACTAGCCTCTGCCCGCGACTTCGTTCGCGTGAAATAGATACACCAACACTAACACGCAAGAGTTCTCAAAAGGAAAAAACATCCCGATTTTGAAACATTTTTCATCTGTGCTCCGCTCCTATTGTTCTTAGCGTGATGATATATAGCCTATAACCATTCTCGATGAATGAGCTATATAATATTGGAAGAATTATTCAAATCGGACCAGTAGTTCCTGAGATTACTCCCTACAACCCCACAACGTCACAAACTCACAAATTTTACCTCTTTATAATATTAGTATAGATAAACCAATAAAATGCAAAAGGAATAAGATAGTGTATAAAATTCAAAGGTTGCATCTCCTGACATGTTTCGCAGAGAGAAAAAAAAAGAATTATAAACAAAGGGAGACAGAAGAGCGCAAAAGAATAAGATAATAGATTCCAGAGTTGCATGTTAGTGACATGTTTTGCAATATAATGTTTCTAATGCGAAAAAGACTGAACTAGATGCTCGGGTAAAGAGTGAAATAGAAAGAATTATAAACAGAAAGAGATAGGAGAACACAAAAGAATAAGATAGTATAACATTTCAAGGTTGTATCTTGTGACAAATTTCATACATATATTTCTTATCGGAAAATTTCTAAAGTTTTTTCACTTCGATAAGCGAATAAAAATAAAACCCTTCCACTTTTATGTATAAGTGTGTATGCGTGCACGTGTGTGGGGGTGATAGTGTAGTGTTGTAGCAGTGATGTAAATTTTTGTGTCACTGTATCGCTCAACAACGCACTCAAGGGCTCCAGGCCAAGGGAACGGACCTAGGCTTGAGCCGCTGCCGACGGGGGACTAATCAGGTAACAGAAATTTAGCCCCAGAGTGAAAAAGTAAGAGTTGAGAGAGTTGTTCTATGAGAGAGATAGTATGTACAAAGGTTTATTAAATGAATTATCTTTGATTGTAATATGCAAGATTATTCGTATTGTACAAATAAAATATGAATGTCAAAAAGAAAGGTTTTTTATTATGTTTTTTTATCCTTGTGATGTGATCACCCTTACTATTTATCACTACCTAGCGGGCCGGGGGATGTTATCCCACTGGTAATTAAAAAAATCGCATGAGAATCCGTTCAGTACTTTTTGGGCTTATCATGAACAGATAAAGAAGGCACAGGACTTTTATAATATGTGGTATATTATAAATATGAACTATACCGATATTCCAAAATTACACTAAAAAAAGGAGTTTTCCTAGAGATAAGCCAAATATAAGTATTTTCTTTGATATGTAGTTACATGTACACTAATAATTAGCTAACACCCTCATTATTGCTGTATTCAATGGCTGAGTATAATGATACTTTTTTTCTACAATGTAAAAAAATAGTGCTGTGTTGCAAATTTTAAAAAGGCCCAGTATCAAGAATTATTCGAAAAAAAAAGAAATACATTATGCTTTCGGCATATGAACGGACTGTCACTAGAACCCAAGGAAACTCATTATTAACAACAGCAGCTGACAAAATAAAATAAAAGAACTCATTATTGATTTGAATAATTTTTTTATTGAGAATTTGAGGCTGTGAGTAAAAAATTTCCGCCTTGAGAGTAGTTCAGGGGTCCGTATCAGTATGGTGGTAATTAGACTCTTGTGTAGGAGACACTATACTAAACATTCAATTAATTATCCATGAGTACTGTATAGACTACACGCAAAATACGAGATCGTAGGCAGTTACCAATATATAAGCAGAAACAAAACGCAAATCACATAATTACATTTCTTTGACATTTTTAGATATGCAGCATAGAATGCCATTGTCTTTGTCTTACGTATTAGAAATTATATAGACATCTCGTTCATATTTTTAATTTTGACATTTCTAATATGAAGAGAATATGTAGAATACAAATTATATTGACGATAAAAAAGTGAAACAAATAAATAATATGAATGAAAACTTTGAAAATATTTCGCTATGTCGGTGTTGTTTGTCAAATAATTGCTACAAGGATATACACAATGAATATTATTGCGGTGGCCGTATTGAAAACTATTCAAATATGCTGCTTGATACATTTAACATAAATGTAAGTTTTTCCATATTTATACATATTTCAAAGCCTTTTCAAACTGCTCAATGAATGCTATCGTACTTATCAAACGCATAATGAATATTATTGCGGTGGTCGTATTGAAAACTATTCAAATATGCTGCTTGATACATTTAACATAAATGTAAGTTTTTCCATATTTATACATATTTCAAAGCCTTTTCCAACTGCTCAATGAATGCTATCGTGCTTATCAAACGAGCTTTTAGTAAAAGAGCGAAATAAACCTCATCACACGACTGTATTGTAGAGGCAATACATGAAAATCTTCAAGTTGCAAATTTGTCAGAAAACTCATTGCACACCTAAATATGCACTCTATAGTGTATCTGCTATTTGATTCTACATCATCACAGTACTGTCAAAACAAATTAAGAAATACTTTATTCAATTAAGGTCCTTATGAATATCAAAACTACCAACGATTTGGAAAACAACCCCGTCATCGAAAAGAACAGGCAAGAAACTTAATTGGGTTTATGTTTTCATCATACATATTTCTATAACCATAGAAGAGTGTAATTATCACATGGTTTTCAATACTTTTCATTCTTATGTATGTAACTAGATTGTATTCAGTTAAAAGTTAGTTAAAAGGTTAAAAAGGCTATTATAGAGTGGATCAGTATGTGAATGATAGTGATGTCTAGAATAAACTCATCTCTATGCATCCATTAAAATGTTTCTGTCATGTATGTAATATAGTCTAAATATTATATATATTAAAAAGATAAACCAGATCAAGTTTCTTGCCGGTTCTTCTCGATGACTGGGTTGTCTCCTAACCGGTGGTCGTTTTTGACATTCATAAGTGCCTTATTAGGGCCTAAACTGAATAAAGTATTTTTGATTGATAGTTTTGTGGACCAATAATTATAAAAAAAAGATTCTCTGTATATTTTGTACAGTTCCTTTGTATGAATAAACATTTTGTTCAAATACTTGTTACATAGATAGCAAACGATAACAGTAACAAAAAACTCATATGCGAGGACTGCATTACGAAAATCCGTGAAGCTGCAGCATTCAAAGAACAAATTCTAAGTACAGAAAAGACATTCGTGCAACGTTTAAGATTCATCAACCAGGAAATAACCCCAGGTAATTTTTTTTTACTAGCCTCTGCCCGTGACTTTTTCCGCATGGAATAGTTACTTTGGGCTAATGCTAACACGCAGTGGAAGCTCTCAAAAGGAAAAAAACTATTTTGAAACTTTTTTTTTTTTTTATTGAAGCACGACAAAGTGACTGCTCTATGCCTGATGGTAAGTATAGTACAATCCAAGAACAGTGGCAACCACCGAGAAACAGATTATCCATCGTCGGTCGCCGCTGTCATGCAGGCCATAATGACGAAAGTCAACCGGTACTGGATATGCACAGGCTGATCCCGAAACGCGATGCGCAAAAGCGAGTCACTATGACGGGCTTTTTCGCCATGTACATGGTGGTTGCGACCCAGTCGGGCTGTATAACCCTTCCACCCCGCTATCGCCATTGCCTCGTTCGTTGATCAGCGGGGTGCACCACGTGCAGCTGAGGTTAGCTTGGGTGTCTCAAGTCTCAAGATGTTACTCGACACCCCTTACACCCTTTTTATTGATTGTACTGTGAATAGCACCTAGTATAATAATATAAATTTCTAATGCTAAAAAACTATAAACAGCTGTAATAATGGTGTTACCACAAACCATTATTCTATAGGCACAATTAAATCTTGACTTTGAAGTTATTAGGGCTCAATGTTCAGAGTCTTCGAACACAGTATTAAACAACATAGACTCCAATCCATGACAATAAGGCAGAACTCTCATTAATCATCATCATCGTAGTTTTCTAAACCCCTCTATCTAGCTACCACACTCGAGTTGTTAATCTGCTAATCGAGTTGTTAATGGAATATCTACTCTTCTTCTAGATATAAACTATTTTAGACCATTCAATATGAGATGAAATTATAATCATACTCTAAAATCTACAAAGGATTAAAAAGCTCCTGTCCACCATTAATATTTCAGATAAAGAGTCCATCAAAACTGAGAATAACTACAATGATAGGGATAAGATTTCTGATGAATTTGATGATAGAATCAGTGAGGATTGTATGGCATATGGGAGTGAACTCCTCTGGCAGGATGGTAACATTCCAGCAAAAAAGGAAGGTATTGTAACCCTCTTACAAAATAAGAGAATCTATCAAAGGTTCCATTATAAAAGAGCTACAACCATAAAACATCAGTTCTCACACTGCTGTGTTTTAGTACACAAATAAGCTTAAAAAAATTCTATTTCCACATGAGCCATTTGTAGTCCGTCTTAATAACAAATAACCTACTACAACAGAACTTACAAATGCATTACGAATTTAGTATTAGTAGGTTTTTTTATATTATATAGGAGGAAATTAACAGGTCACCTGATGTTAAGCAATCACTGCCGTCCATAGACACTAGCAACACTAAGGGAGTCGCAAGTGCGTTACTAGCCTGTGTTTTGAGGGAATGGAGGAAAGAGCACGGGGAGAGGAGATAGAAGGTGGGAAAGAAGAGGTGGGTAGATGAACCTCCTACGTTCTCACTGACCGAACGAAACGCAACAATGCAATCACTGTTACTACTAGTCGGTTTTCTGTGAGAGGGTGGTACTATGCTGGACGAGCCAATCCATTCGTGCTGATACCAACAATATTTTCAGCGAGGTTCTACCACCTAAAAAATGAGTAGGTAGGTAGTAGGTTTCTTGGAATGATGAAAAAAATAATGTTCTTAATAAAAACCTGCAAGAAATTCTGTTTTGTGGTGTTTGCATTTACATTTATATGACGGCAACACTACAAATATTTTATATTGTACCTTTTAGTTACGATCTTCATTTGTTATGTAATATTTATTTAACTTTATACATTTGGAGTCATTATAATCTATATATTATAATATTTGTAACATTTTACGTAATATGTCATAGAGATATAAGTTAATCTGTTTAACTTTTAGTAATTTTTAAGCCAACCCTCCCCTTTGTCAGTAAAAGTAATCATGTCTCTAACGACCTCCATATATAAAAACTTCCATAGCATCAGCATAATTTTTATAAAGTCTCTATATATTTATTTTGAATTTAAAAAAGGATGAGGATCTTATATGAGTCAATATTGCCAGTGTAATCTCCATTCTGTCGCCTAAATTCACATATTAACTAAAAAAAAGCAGTATGGACAGAGCTGAAGCTAGAGTCGAATTTATTTATGGTAGCGTAGCATTGGTTACAGGTGAGACGGAAATAAATAATTTATCATAATTGAACTGCCCTCGAATGTTATAAACTGTGTTATGTTGAGGAAAGATTAGATCCCTATCGCTACATTTTCTTTTATCTCAAAATATGAACAAACAATCTAATTATAGTAATTTATCTTAGTTTGTGGTATTTTTAAGGTAGGATATTGTGATGTCAAGGTAGGGCATTGCCCCACAATTCTCTCTAGCTATGGCCGTGAACATAGGCCCTAGATCTTTTTAATGCTTAACTAGTACCTGAACAATCCACCACCAAATGAAGTGGATTAGAACACAAAACAATTGATGTAACACAAATTCTTAGATGACAAGAAAACTGCCTGGAAAATTCTAATAATGGAGCCACCATTTTTGTTAGAATGATGAATAGAAGAATTAGTATGAAGTCACACTTAAAAATATTCTGATTCTCTTGATCTAGGTAGGTAATGTTTATTTTTTTTTTTAGATCAGTTATTCAAGATAAAGTTAGAACCGAAAGATGATATTGAA
The DNA here is from genome assembly GCA_014332785.1 of Antheraea mylitta. Taxonomy (NCBI): domain Eukaryota; kingdom Metazoa; phylum Arthropoda; class Insecta; order Lepidoptera; family Saturniidae; genus Antheraea; species Antheraea mylitta. Next base: position 888,579 of record JACEII010000128.1, on the reverse strand, counting down.
AATTCATTGAGAAATAGTAAAAAAGAAGTAGTTAAAAGAATGATGATTAAAAAAAGTCTCTCAACAGTTTTAAATAAACCGATAAAAAGAGCTGTTAAAGGTGAGTTTGCAAATTATTTTATTTATTAGTGTGCTCAATTAAAATAAATAAAAAATATATTTAATTGGAGGAAATTTCTAAGCATATATATAATAATATTACATTTTATAATGGCAGTCATGGGTTCATAACATTTCTCAAATGATAGTTAATTTCCAAATCTGTTATTGTACGGAATAGAGGAATAATGCTTAAGGTTAAATTAGCACGATGACAATTGTTTGACATTGACAACCATAGAGTACCAGTTGACAACTTGTTGACAACAACCAGCGATACTAGCACCATCTGTGATTAGCTTTGCCTATGCCTCCCTATTGCACTAACTTTCTGAAAAAAATAGCCTGTGTTATTGCCCAAAATAACTCCCAAATAATTACTTAGTGGTTGTTGATCAGCATTCATCTCTCTCACAGTTCTACTAAATGAAATAAAGAGTGAAGTAAATCTACTCTTTTACAATCAAGAGACAAAGCCATCTTAATTAAACAGTCTTTTCTAATATCAATAAAAATTGTTTTAATCTGTCACAGTAAAATCAGGCGAAATTCCAACTACCGATTAGAAATTTGATAGGTGGTAGAGCCACGCTGAAGCTATTATTGGTTTCAGCATGAATGAGTCGGCTCGTGCGGGGTAGTACCACCCTTCTCACAGAAAACCGACGTGAAATAACAGTGCTTGCATTGTTGTGTTTCGTTCGGTCAGTGAGAGTGCCGGAGACCCACCTTCCTTCCTCTTTCCTTCTTTCCCTTTCCTACCCCTCCTCCTCTCCCATATACAGGCTGGCAACGAACTTGCGTCCCTAATGTCGCTAGTGTCTATGGACGGTTGTGATCACTTAACATCACGTGAACCACCAGTTCGTTTGCCTCCTTTGATGTATAAGAAAAAAAAAATAACAACCAAATATATATTTAAAGTTTTCTTTCAGCAAAATCGATACATGCAGTCACGACAAAGAAATCATCGACTAAATCGCAGAAAGCTCAAAGAGAGAACACTTTAAAATTAATACTAAACTCGAATATGTGCCTATTCACGTCATATAGAACGAAATACGGCTGTTACACTTGTAAAGAACGGTTTTTAAACATAAAAAAATTACGCGAACACATGAATTCGCATTCAAATGAGAAGCATTTAGTTTCTAGGGTTAAACATTTACGCGGGCTGTCATATAAAAACGTTGACATTTCGAATTTGACATGTAGGTTGTGTTCCAGCGACTGTCAGAATTTGTTAGATCTTCAGCATCACTTGTCGAATGCTCACGATATAATATTCGATGGGTCGGAACATTTTTTAATACCGTATAAACTGGACAAGGGTTTGGAATGCGTGATATGTGGGCAAAATTTTAACACTTTCCTACGTTTATCGATTCATATGAATACGCATTCGACGAACAATGTTTGCGAGATTTGCGGTGTATCTTATATAAATAGGATGAGTTTGCGTTTGCACGTTCAGTCGTTGCATAGAGAAAAGAAGTGTACTCTATGCTCTCTGGTTTTTTTAACGAATTCATCGCGGACTAGACATATGCGTAAAGCACATAATTCTGGATCTTATAAAAGGCATTGTTTGCTTTGCGAAAAGACGTTCAGATATACATACATGCTTATCGAACATAATATAGAGGAACATGGAGCTGAAAGGCAGAAATGTTTGTGTACGGATTGTGGGAAATCGTTTCCGACTCAACAGAATTTGAAGATACACGTACGTGGTGTTCATATGAAAGAGAGGAACTATCCGTGCGGTGTCTGTGACATGAGGTTCTTCACGAGATTCGATCAGAGGAGGCACGAGCGCACTCACGAGGATATCAGAGCGTTTTCGTGCACTTTCTGTGAGACAAAGTTCAAGACTAAAGACTCTTGGAGACGGCATTTGAAGCGGCAGCATGGTCATTACGTGAATAACTGTGAAAAAATTCATTAACGCTTTGGGGCGCGTTCCAGTAGAAGCTCATAACGCCCTTTTCGCCGTTCCACTAGACAACCGCGAGCGTTGCGGTCGTGGCGAAAACGTCATTGATGACGTCATAACATACGCTCACGCGAAGCTCACGACGCCCCCTGTCTGGAGGTGGGTCGTCGTGAGCGTTAACAAAATTGGCGGGATTCTCAATAAAGATGTCGACCGTGAAAATGTCATTACTTGATACGGTATAGGATATTTATATTAAATGACTTATTGTATTGAAATACGTAAATGAAATATGTTAATAAAGTTTTGATAATTTTACTTCTTTTGAAAAATGTTGTGAATTCTAAAATTCATTGTAAAAATTAATTTATAATAATTTCATGGTAATTTAATATTTTTTTAACCAATAAGGTCATTTTTATGTTTTTATGATAATTAAAATTAAGAAATTGAATTATACATTGTTTCTTTAATATACTTAAATGAATTTAATAATTATATGAATTTACTGTTAAGACTTACAAAGTGTAACTTAACCTCTCAAAGCTTTTGCTTTATTTTTCCTAGATCGCCATTTTTATTACTTATCTGACGCTCAAAACACCCACAAATGCGTTCCACTAGCGCTTACGATCGTAACGCTCGCGAGCTAGTGGAACGGGAAAACTCGCGGTCGTGAGCGTGAGCGTTGTGAGCTTCTACTGGAACGAAGTCTTGATAGTGCGACGTTCATGTCACTGGATCTTGATAGATGACAACCTTCAAAAGCTCGTAAGATGTCAACAAAAGTTTCAATAAATTACTTATTAACATCCCGGTTTTTTTTTTCGAACTGACTACGCTTTTAGGTATTAACAGCTTCACCGGACTACTAAAGCAAGACGTTAAGGCACATAGCCGATTTTATTTTGACAACTAGCTCACGGTTACCCGGCTCACCTCAGCTTAGACTGTTGCCAGATTCATGCAATTCGACCTATCTGAGCTAACCGTGTAAGTTCGCGTTATCCTTTTTTCGCAAGTCTAACCTAACCTAACTAAAGCGAGACAAAAGAGCAAGATGGCGAACATTCAGCGAGCGCAGTACATTTAAAGTGTAACCTTTTTAAAGCAAGTATGCAATACGTATTTAACTTTTTTGTAATAACACCGCCCAGGTTTTCGTTCCTAAAAGACCGGAGTCTAAATGCAACACTGACATCTAGGGATGGCGATCTGAGATCGAGTAATCTGTTTTAGACATAGAAAAATCGATTATTCTTATCAATATTAAACATCGAATCGCACAACTTAATCGATTCTTGGCACTATAAATTCGTGATTCGATCTTTTCTACTTAGATAAAAATAAAACCGTTCAATAATTTAATTTATAAGTAAAATTAACAAAAAACCTTAATAAAAAAAAACGAGTGTGCTTTACACCATACGACTGAAGTAAAACATCTTTACCTCCATCTATATGTATGTATATATATGTTTATAAACAAATATTTGAATTTATTATGGGTTTTCATTCATATACGAAACGTAATTATCTCTTTCTATCTTCATTAACATTCTAACTTCGTTATACCTCCTTCTCTATTTCCGTTCGCCTCGCCCGATCACACGTTTTCGTAACGATCTCGTCACGCATTCACTAGCTTACTTCCCAATTCAAGCATGCATAAACGTAAGCGTTTGAAGTTTTACTTAAAAAAGAATAATAAGTGATCCATTCTGAATAATGTAACATCAAATTCCAGTTTTTTTTTTTTATATCAAAGGAGGCAAACGAACTGGTGGGTCACGTGATGTTAAGTGATCACTATCGTCCATAGACACTAGCGACATCAGGGACGTCGCAAGTGCGTTGCCAGCCTGTATATGGGAGAAGGGGGAGGGGAAGGAAAGAGGAAGGGACGTGGGCCTCCGGCTCTCTCACTGACCGAACGAAACACAACAATGCAAGCACTGTTATTTCACGTCGGTTATCTGTGACAGGGGTGGTACTACCCCGGAGGAGCCGATCCATTCATACTGAAACCAAAAATAGCTTCAGCGGGGCTCTAGCACCTACAATAATGTGTCGATCCTTAAAATTGTCGAGGGTCGCCCTAAATTATATCCTTTTATATTCGAACCTTATTTGATGTAACCTTTTTTATTTTGTTATTTGCCTGTGACGTAAAATAAAAAAAAAAAATTGTATTTTGGAGTTTTTGGCGGGATCTTGGAATGCTATGTATTGGTCATCACATTTTATCCGTAAACCTGTGTTATTTGGCTCTATATTGTGGAATATTGGTGGTGCTTTACGTACTATAGTTCGGTTATTATGCACAAGTGAAGTGGATCAGAAATAATACCATGGAGCATGGATTCTAACTTGCCACAAAAATTCCCAAGTAAGTTCTAACAAGATGGCCACCGTCTTGTTGTTCATTGAAGTTATTATATCAATAAACTTGTAATATCGTTACTCACTTGACAATGGCAGTAATAGTCGACTAGAAGACTGGTTGCCAAAAATAAAATAGAAGAAGAATTATTGTATTTATTATTTACTATGTTTACCTTACTATCGTCCATGCAAGTATTGTAAATGCGAAATTGTTTGTCGGGTTGTTGCATTTTCAAGCATTAACTACTCAACCGACCATCATGAGATTTTGTATATATATTGTCAGGGATACCCTGTATTCCACAGAATTAGTAGTAATAATATTCGTCCAATAGAACAGGCGAAGGAATTAATCCATACTGCCAATTCTGAACTTGTCAACATAGTTCTTGAGTATTCTTTACCCAGTTGTCTTCTATTTTCAAGTTAATGTAAAGGCATAAGCTTCTATATAATATTTTGTAAATTTTTAACCATCTTTTTTATCTTCTTCATTTCAAATTGTTTCTTTTGCCAATTCTGAAATCTTCAATACGGATAATTCTTATATATTCTTTAGTCAATTTTCTTCTATGTCCAAGTAAGTAATGTAAAGGAAGCGCCAAATCTTCTATATTTATATTATATCAGACATTTTTTATCTTCTTAATCTTCGAGTAATCATTAAAAAAATGTTCTGATATCTCCAAGTGTGGAGTTTATGAAATTAAAGTTAGGTTTAAAATTATCAGGACAAATTAGGACATCGATATTCAGGTAAAGTGTCGTGCGAATATTTCAATGTTCTAATAAGACGGTGGTTCTCTTTTTAGAACTTTCCAGGGAATGTTCGTGGCATCTCAGAATTCATGTTCCGTGGTATTATTTTTCATTCACTTCACTTACACATAATAAACGAACTATATTACATGTTTTATGTACCAATTTTACACAATATAGTGTCAAGTAACACAAGATTATGAATAAAATATAGAATCCACTACATGACAGACTAAAATCCCGCCAAAAACTCTCCATAGAATTAGCTCAAATCTCAATTAACGCGATCGAAGCCAAGTGCAAAACCTAGACTTGAATAAACAAATAATTATTTGTGAATGAAAGGAGCACTATACTAAAATTAATTACTCAAGTTTATATGTAGTCTACTAGGTGTGCACCCGCGTGGAATAGTTACTTTGAGCTAACGCTTAACCAACGATGGAAGCTTTCAGAAGGAAAAATACCCCAATTTTGTAACTTTCTTCATTAGTGCTCCGCTCCTATTGATCTTAAATGATATATAGCCTTGATAAATGGACTATCTAACTCTGAAAGATTTTTTTTTTAAATCGGACTATTTGCGTGTTTAAGTACACAGACTTCAGCTTACAAAACATTCACACTGGCAAATGCTTCTGCGGAGCAAAAACAAGAAAAAAGGAGAAGACTTCAACTTTTTAATATTATATTTAGATTCGACCTATCTATTCCAACCTTTCTTGTAAAAAATGTAGCACACAGATTAAATGACATAGAAATAAAATTACAGTATTGAATGATTTTGCGAAGCGACTTTTTTTTAGAAATTTATTTTGTAATTGTACAATTTGAATATGTCGTTGACGGATAAAAAGAAAATAATATATGCGGATTGCAGAAACGTCCAGAGAACAAAACCAAATTACACTGTTGATGAAGGTAAATCAAATATTTATTACATTTTTGTAGTGGTAGAACCACGCTGATGCTATAATTGGTTTTAGCATCAATGGGTCGGCTCGTCCGTACCACCCTCTCACAGAATACCGACGTGAAGTAACAGTGCTTGCATTGTTGCGTTTCGTTCGGTCAGTGAGAGCGCCGCCGGAGGACCACCTCCGTCCATCTCTCTTCTCCCACCCCTCTTCCCCGCTGGCAACGCACTTGCGACTCCTTTGGTGTTCCTGGTGTCTATGGACGGTGGTGATCACTTAACATCAGGTGTCCCACCAGTTCATTTGCCTCCTATGTCATAAATATTAGCCTCATTATATATCGCCTATAACCATCCTCGATAAATGAGCTGTATAACATTCCATGAGGGAGTTTTTAGCGGGATTTTAGTCTGTTATGTAGTGGATTTCATATTTTATTCATAATCTTGTGTTATTTGACTCTATATTTTGTAAATTTGGTGCTGTTTTACGTAATATAGTTAGTTTATTCTGCATAAGTGAAGCGAATGGAAAGTAATACCACGGAGCATGAGATTTTGAGATACCACAAAAACTCCCTGGAAGGTTCTAACAAGGGATCCACCATCTTGTTAGAATATTGATTCACACGACGCTTAATATTGAAGTAATCGTACGACGCTTGTAATATTATTGACTACGTGACAATGGCAGTAATAATCTGAAAGAATGATTGCCAAAAAAAAAGTAAAACAAAAACATCGAATGAATTTTCAAATCGGACCAGTAATTCCAGAGATTACTCCCTACAACGTCACAAACTACCTCTTTATAATATTAGTATAGATTACATATTACTTTTGTTTGAATTTTTAGAGATATCGAAGCACTTAGGTAACGATTACAGAACCCTGCCGTCCTTCGAAAAGGGTTTATTTGAAGAGATATATAAAAATCATTATTCGCTACAACGTAACGAACTTCTCAAATGCAGATGGCGAGCTTACAAAAAACACCTGGAAGAAAGAATTTTCGCTCCTTTTCAGTTTCCCGATGTCAGGTTACCTAATACCTATCTATAATTCCATTTCAACTTTTTAATAATGGCGTCTTATATAAATACGAATTTTGCCAGTGTCAAATTAGTCACGATAGAGTCACTCTATAAGTAGGGTTAAATTTTAATTATATAATTTAGTTCTTCTAGATTAGACCAATTAAATAAATATAATAATCACTGTTAGTGAATGCGTTATTTTAAAGTTTAATTTTAGCCAGACTATAGAGAAAAGGGGAAAACATACAAAAACAGAGATTTAAAATCAGATACACGGTGTATACTTTTAGGTAAAACATCAGACAAGGAATATACTACATTGAGGCAATATAAAAAGACATACAAGTGTTATGTATAACCTGGTATTTTTTGTGGGAGCACGGAGTCCTTAAAGGGAAATTCAAAAATACAGAAAATTTACCGTAACATGGTTTTGGTCCTAAAAAATTTAGAACAATATCCTACTATTAAGGTACACAATTTTGATATACAGAAACCTATGGATTTACAATTTTCGAAAATTAGCGTGCCCCGAAAAAAGAAGTGAAAATATGGACCTCTGTTCTAATCTAATGTCTAATCATTTTTTTTTCTCTGTATTTAAGATACGTATTTAAGGCATCTGTGAGTGTCTTGTTTTAGAAGTGTTTAGAGGTATTCATTTATAAAATTAAGAAAAATCATAAAATAGTAATACATTTGCAGAGATCTACACTTTCATAACAGCGCGATACGTTTTGTTCCCAAAGAAACGATACACAAATTTCTAGAATACCGAATGAAACTGAAACCGGGACCTGGAGTTGATAACCTGGGACAGATGCCTATCCCTCAGGAATTGCTCATGAAACGTGTAAAAGTTGTAAAATCGAGTGGTAAAACTGAAAAGAAGAAGAATATAAATAAATAAAGATATATATGTCATGATCTTTTAAAATTTAATATAAAACATTTTTTTTTTACCTCATTGAAATAAATATTTATTAAAACAATATCGTATTATTTTTACGAAGCTGTTTTTATTGTAGTTAAGATTTCTACATAATATTGAACATAAACTAGTATATGGAAAAAAAGATCCTTTCTCCAAATTATAACAGAGTCAATAACTGACATGTAATCGATATAAATTCAATAATATGCAGTTATTCAAAAAATTGCTTTATCCTAAGAGCAAGTAGAAAAAGTTTCTGAACGTTAATGTCATAGATAGTCTTATAAACATCAGTAAGTTAAGCATCATAAGAGCGAGACACCAACATTGTGTAAATAAAAAGAGAAAGAGAGATCACACATCTTACACAAATTAATTTTTCAGGTTTGGAACGTACTATAGTATAAGAAAATAATGTACCTATGAACATCTTTTGGTGTCAATTTTTGTTTGTCAAAGAAATTAGAATTTTCTTATAAGATAGATATAATGTAACTCGAGGGAACCCAAATAGATATGGATTTTGATATTGTAGTCGAGTCGCTGCCTCTATTAGGCGTCTGTAATTTATGTTTAAACGAAGGCGCCGTAAAGAATATGTTCTTAGGACACAAACACAATGGAAGTACAGAAATTTATTCAGATATGCTATTGAAATGCTTTTCAATAAATGTAAGTAGTTCATATTATATTTGTTGACCTCGTTGTTAGATAAACTAGCGAATAATGGGTTATAAATAGTTTACTGCACTTAGTAATTACTGTATCGTCTATTAATTTTTATTAATCAGAAATTTACGCATGAAATATTTTTTAATTCCTGCATTCTATCTAATAATTATTTTTTCTCACTTTAATAAAATTATTATTATTCATTTCCTTCACTGAAACTATGTAAGTATTTTATTAACCCCTATTTTCTTTTGTGTTATGTTTTCTGTAATATAATGGTTCAAGATTCAGTCGACAGGTACCAAATTCTATTGTCACACATTACTTTTGCGAAGGGCATATAGGGTTATACACCAAATTGACAAAATATGAAATCAAATAACACAGGATAACGAATAAAATATAAAATCCATTACATGACAGACTAAAACCCCGCCAAAACCTGCATTTTATTTATTTATTGATTTCTCGATTAGATATGAAAGGGTACAATTATAAAACCTATTTATTCTATGCTTGATGACTACATCTACGTAGAACCTAATGTATAAAACAGTGATTAATAAAGTAATCTGAATGTATTAAGTCTAATCACTAACTATTTTCCCCTCGTACTTAAGTAGCATCATCATTAAAATTACAATTACTCTCTATAGAACCTAATTTTAATGAAAAGAAAAGTAAATGTTACTCAAAAATATATAAATTCTTGAAAAAGTTTTATCATGAATACATGAGTACTTTAGCAGTGACATATGTCCAAACAAACAGGCAGACAGACATTTCTAAATATGTTTGAAATACATTTTGTTACTCATTCATAGACACCTACAATAATTTTTCTATATTCAAATCTAAGGTGTCTACCTTAGATTTCATTCTTATTATATCTATAGATACATTTTGAGCATATAGTTCATTCTAAAAAAATGGTTTTACTGTGATTTGACTTCCTGTATAAAAATATAAAAAAAGCCCTTTATTTCAGGCCACCAAAAAAAAAAAAGATATAAAAACAAAGTATAATCAGGGATAACTCTATTTATGAATGTGACTTAGAGGATGGATCACCGGATCATATTATTTAATTGCCCTAGAAACAGATTCTCTCTCTGAGCTGTTCTACCTCCTTCTATTCCCCATCCTACTAATATTATGTGTCTCTTAATTCTTGTTATGGATAATCAACTAATTGTAAAATGCTTTTCGAAATTTATTAATATTAGCAAAATAAAACTTTAAATTTTAGTGTAATACTCTTGTGTATGTCCGCAATCTAACAATATGTTGTATGTTTCATTTACATGTCTTCTTTATGATGTCTGTTTGTAGATTTGTCTATGACTCCATTCACTTGACATTGGCAAAACTGTGTGAACACACATGTTGCCATTTTAAGAAGAAGAAGTACAATGAAAAGTAAAAATATCTTTTCAAAATTAAATTTAGCAGGAACCCCTCATGCGAGGGTGAAGGCTTCCTCCAAACTACTCCAGCGGTCTCTATCTGTAGCTTCGGTTAGCCATTTTTTCCCTGAGATATATTTTATGTTATCTTCTCATCATAAGGTCTTCCTATTTTTCTAACACCCGTTGTTGTTACCTGTTTTGTTCAATGATCGTTACTCATTCTGGCAACATATCCTGCCCATTTCCACTTCAGTTTTAATAAGTAGTTTTGTAATTTTTTCCAGATATCACAGCTGGATCTTGGAGATACGAAGAGATTAATCTGTTCCCAGTGTATCAAAAAGCTAAGAGATTCGGCATCATTCAGAGAGCAAGTCGAGACTGCTTTGAGTACTTTAGAAGCCACAGTACATATACAAAGTGAGGAAATGTATTACAATTTGACCATTGGTTCTAAAGACATCCAAGTTCACACCCTTTTTAACACTTTCGATTCTGGAAGAAGCCTCAGTTTCTGAATCTACTCTTGTCAAATAACCTTATTCTTCAAGTCTTTGCCCATTATTGTTGCTAGTCAGTTGTAGTCCAGTGAAGTTGTTAAGGCCTTGCTAAATCAATAGCACAGTCTGTACGAGAAAGAAATGGCGGGTCACCTGATGCTAAGTGCTCACCACCGTCCATAGACACTTGCAACACCCAGAAAGTTGTAAGTGCGTTGCCGGCCTGTGTGGGAGACAAGGGGTGGGGTTAGAGGGAGAAGAGGACAGCCTCATTATTAGGTATAAATATTTACATGAGCATGAGAGGGGTTGGGGGTAAAAACTTTGCTTACTTTTGCTAACAAGGGAGGGGACGGTCAGAAATTAAAGAAAACGAGTAAAAGAAGTAAAACTTTTTAAATGTTTTTGATTTTGTCAATAAAGAGTTTATAAACAAATCAATCAAAAGTTTTTGCAAAAAAAATACAATCGAATAATAATAAAGATCATACAATAGAATTAATTGTGGATAAAGGGGGCGCGCGACCGTGCTGCCATCTGGTTTCAATGTAAGAAAGTATCAGATTAAATCAAAGCTTCATTATCTGTAGTGCCATCTATCAGCTAATTCGGAACTTTAATATCACAGGAAATATTATTAGCAACTCTTTATTATTAAGTAAATTAAATATAAAAAAGTAGGAACAGTTTATTATGGATAAGTATGGAATTAAATTATTTACTTTAATAGAAGTTTTGGTTATGTTTAATTATTATCTAACCGGATGGTACAGAAACGTGACGCCATATTGCCGTAACTTCCGTTTCATTGTCATCTAGCTACCTCTTAGTCGCGCTTAAAGAAGTTTTACTTTTAAATTCACAGAGATAGAAAAGGTGTCAGTAGAGAATGTGAAAAATGAATTGATTGGAAAAACGGAGACGACTGATGATGATAATTTCGATAATGAACTGCTCCCTGATGGTGATGATGACGAGAAAATTGATAAGACTGGTGAGATTTAATCATTAATTTTTACTTGAATCAGTGATTTCAGTGAATCAAAAGTATCCTGTATGGAGTTCTGGTTATTAACATTTTAATCTTATAAGGAATCTGATCTTTTAATAATAGAGCTTTACTAGTAATAAATGAGTATGTTTGTTATAGTTTTACAAATCAATAGATGATTATGAAATTTTACATACATTTTTTTTATATCATATAGGAGCCAAACTAACAGGCAGGTCACCTGTTGTTAAACGATCATCGCTGTCCATAGACACTATCAACCCCAGAGGAGTCGCACGTGCGTTGCCAGCCTGTGTCTGGGGGAATGGAGAGGGCTTAAAGGATAGGGGAAGGGAGAGGAGAGGGGAGAAGAGATGTGTCTCCAGCCCTCTCACTTATCGAACGAAACGTAACAATGCAAGCACTGTTACTTCACGTCGATTTTCTGTGAGAGGATGGTGCTACCCCAGGTGAGCCGACCCATTCATGCTGAAACCAATAATAGCATGCTGAGACCAATAATAGCTTCAGCCTGGCTCTACCACCTACAAATATGTAAAATAAAAATACACGGCATATGTACAATAAAAAGAATGAAACGAGAGAAGCTTGAAGTTTTGAGAGAAGTTTGAAGTTTTCCGTGAAGTAAACATCATTGTTAGAGTCAGTGGTCAATTACAGAATTATTTTCAATGAAACACTAATTAACTTTCACCTGTATATTTTCAGAGTATTTACAATCGTATATGACGAACCCGTGACCAAACGTTTTTTTTTTCTCGAACTGACTACACTATTGGCCTTATTTAGGGCCTTCACAGCTTCACCGGACTCCATGACCAAACTTTTTTTTATTTTCGAACTGACTACGCTATTGACCTAGCAAGGTATTAACAGCTTCACCGGACTAACCGTGACCAAACGTATTTTTCCTGGGTTTATGTCTATAATTACATCCTTACAGTTAGTATACATTGCGTATCTTACTGGCAGCGTGTTCCTCCATACATATACCTTTACGTTATTCATTTTACTTTATATTCTAAATGTTCCATACACTATTTTCGAATTTTCAAATTACATTACACATAGAGAACATTAAATATAGAAAAAGTAAATACATAAATACGACAACTCATCTGTTCTTAATACATAGAGAATATATTTATACAGAGAAATATGATTGTACATCTGTCCATAACAATCGTGATGAGATCATAACATGATAATAGGAATTTTTCTAAGTTAGGCTGGCTAGATATCATCCCTCAAGTTGGAGTTCTTTAGCCTAGTATGTTTAGATGTGTTCTGCCAGTTGTATTTGTGTGCTCGTCACTACCATTTACCATTTTGGGTCACATGATTTAACTTTTGGTGAGATTGTGGTGTTAAGCCAAAACTGAAGAATAAAATAAGATCCTTAGATGATCACAATATTTTTTTTTTTCAGCATTAAACATACTAATAAAGAAAGAAGAACCTATAGGTGAGTGTACAAGGAGGACTCGGAGTAAAACATCAAAGAAATACATTCAATTAACAGTTAAGAAGGCTTCGGATCTGACAGAGACTGAGATGATGCTAGAAGCAGGGTTATTCCCTTTCAAGATCCGGAGCAATAGGACATTCTCGTGTTCAATATGTCCGGAGAAATCAACTAACCTGGACGATATACGGAGTCACACATCGGAACACGATAAATCAAACCTACATATCGCCTTCAAGAAAATGATGTTCTCCAAATCCCAACGTTTTTACAAATCATCGAGCAGATTACGCTGCAAGATGTGCACGACAGACGTCTCCAATTACGAAGAGTTGAAACTGCACGTGGAGAACTGCACAAGGATGAAGTACGGAACGAAGAAGTGGAACAAGCTGCCGTTTAAATTGGAAAAGGACCAGCTCGATTGTCCCATTTGCAAGAAGACATTTCTGAATTATGTCAGTTTAAACACGCACATGAATGTCCATTATCCGAATTATATATGTGAGAATTGCGGTAAGGCATTCGCTTCGAAAGCGAGGTTACGTGGACACATGAGAACCCATGAAGTGGGGACGTTTCCGTGTCGTTACTGTAATGTGGTCTTCGATAGGGTCACAAAACGAGAGAATCATGTTTCCAAAGACCATAAAGCCGGTGTAAGATACGCTTGCAAGCGGTGTAATATATCCCTAAGTTCGTTTTACGCGAGACAGAAGCATCTGGCTGAAGTTCACAACGAAGAGTTAAAGCGATATAAGTGCAAAGCCTGTCCTCAAAGCTACATCACCCCTGGACACCTGTCCAGTCATGTACGGAGGGATCATTTGAATGAACGGAACCACAAATGTGAGAAATGTGATCTGGCGTTCTATACAAAGAACGCTCTAAAGATGCACATGATTAAGCACGATGGAGAGAGAATACACACGTGTCCAGTCTGTCAGAAGTCCTACCAACGGCAGAAAACCCTAAGAGAACACCTCAGAATACACAATAATGATAAAAGATTTGTGTGCACCGTCTGCGGAAGGGCTTTTACACAGAAGTGTACATTGAAAGGGCATTTAAAAGTGCATGAAAGTGAAAAAAAGGACGACAGGATAATGCAACCCCTTCATTCTTGAAATGCCAAAAACAAGATTGATTTTGTTAGACACAAAGACATTTTGTTTCCCAGTGCTCATCTGGAACCGACCATAAATTAGTTTACACAAATAATTGCATTCCAAAGTAAGACATCAATCACTTGAAGTAACCAGATATTTTTCCATCTATGAATCAATACATCTCAATAAGTGAATATTTGCATTGCTTAATAATGACATCTACTAATACAGTGCCTCGATTTACATCTTAAATCTTTAATCCGACGAGTGCCTAAGAAATACGCTTAGCTGGATTTTAGGAAAAAGACAACAAATGTTATATATTCTCCTGTAAAAAATTAGAAACTTTATGACGAAGAAAATCGGTCCTTCGAGCCGGGGGGAAGCCTTATGAGAAAAGTTGGTCCTTCGAGTCGGATTAAATTTCCATTTATTTACCAATGAAATGGATACACGCGCCGGCGATTATTGGAAGTTTATATGAGGTTGTTTTATTGGATTTAATAACGAGAACAATATGTGCAATATTTTTAATGACGTCCTGAATCACAAAAGAATATAAATATTAATAAATAGTGATATATTTACAGTTATATTTAAGTATTGATAGGAAAATAAAATATGTTGCAATTGATTTTGATTTAAATTCCTATAACCTTTTTATCCCACTAGCAGCTCCATGATTCAGCTCGTAATGGCAAAGACTTGAGGCATTTTCGTAGTTAATTAATTCGAAATAGTTACTCATTAAAATTATGATTGTTAATGATAGTAGGGTTGCACCTCTATTTTTCAAAATATTTTTAATTGACAAGCTCCTAATGTTATACTCAAAAGTAATGTTGCTAATGAAAATGGGATATTTACGCATCACTGCTATTTTTCATATTAAATTAAAAATCATATATCACATGATAATTGCTGCTTTATGATCTTACATGAATGCACCGGTGTATCCATACAGACAGACAGACATTTAAAAAATGATTGAAATGTATTTTACTACTTATTCGTAGACATCTGCAACATTTTTTTCACTGAAATTAAAAAAAATACAGACGTAGAGGTAGCGTGTGGCTTATACAAACAATAATTTTAACATATATAAGTAATTCTTCTATTTTAATACACTACAAAGTGAGTCGCTTTATATACCATGATTGGATAACAGTAAATAGATCTCTCATTCTTATTGCTAACAGAGTACGTTTCAAAAATATGCTTCTCAACAAGTTGACGTTTCTTATAGAAAAACATTAACACACAATTGTGTAGGGTGTGGATTAATCGAAGACTTGCAACACTGCGGAATGTAACCACGATAAAGCACTACAAAAAGCTTTCATAGGTAACTTAATATATTAGATCAGAGTATTCTACATAGAATCTTGTATTTACCTGCAAGTGAAGAAACCAAATTATATGCAGGTTTGTTTTGTGAATTTGTTTTAATTCTTTTTTATGAATATTCTAAGATTAGGGTATGATGGAACCAATATATTCTTTGTGGACCTAAGTTCCTATATTTAATAAAGATTCAAAAATTAGTTCATTTTGAAATGTAACGTCTCAATGTACCATAATTTATATGTGGCAATTAACAAGTATATTGAATTGTGTTGAGGTGATGATAAATAATCTAAAGTCAAGATAATTTGTTATAAACAATCTTTATTAAAACATTGTACAAAAGTTCAAGTAAATTAAAGGTATGTAACAATTGTGAATAATATTCAATTACCATTCAAAAACATTATTTTACCCAGAGGCATTTCTGAAGCTATCGATTTATCTCTTCCATACACATGACTTTGTGTGACATAATGAAACCGCGTGATTTTAAGTAACACTCATGATATTTTACAGGTAATACAAATAATACGTTATTTTTCTTATCACTAGTTATATAATCTGTTATTTGTTCCATACCTAATTGAAATAGAAACTACAATAATAAGCATTGGGAATCGGCACAGACGTTGAAACCTTGTAATAAATCCAGAAACTGACACTTCTTTTATTATTCTTGCTTTGGTACCAGTGTGCCAGTGTCAATGTTTTGTTTCAATAGAGATTACAACACAATTTATATAATGTCTTTGAATGTAATAAAGTTATTTAAATTGGACTGCCACTTTTCGGTTTCAAAATAACTAACCAAATTATTTATTTCCATAGAGTTACTCGAACTAAAATTTTGGTATGAATATTATATCATCCATGCTACTGACTCGGTATCTTTGCATCCTTCTCATGGATGCGCATATGGCGTCTCAAAGTAGGTTTATGCATGAAAGCATTTTTACATACGTTACACACGAAATTCCGCTCACCGGTATGGGATACCATGTGCAATTTTAATCTGGAATCCATACTGAAACGTTTCTCACAAATCTCGCATTTATATTTGTCTGTGTGAGACCTCGTCGTGTGCTCTGTGATTGCTCTGCGCGTGTTGAAAGATTTCTTACAGATATGACATTGGAATGTCTTTGAGATCCCGTGAATCTTTTTCAAATGCGCCATCTTCGTGTAATGTTCTCTAAACGTTTCCGTACAGTGCGGGCAGTTCTTCATTTTTACTCTGTTCCTCCCTTTGTGGATTTTATCAGTGTGGTATTTTACTTGGCTACTTTTGAAAAACACTTTGTCGCAATATTTGCACGTGTAATTTTTTCTCTGATGCGTCTCTTTATGTGTGAGCAACCGTATTTGGCTCTGGAAAGCTGCGCCACAGGTCTCGCAGACGACTTTACCGACATGTAGGTTCATGTGCGAATTCAACATTGCAAAACTGTGAAACGTTTCACTACAAATGTGACAGGAGAACATAGCATCCACGACTCTCATATTAAACTCGGTCATGCCGTTCGACGCTTCCGAAAAGATCACACCATGTTCGCGGTCCAAATGATTTCTCACGCTGTCCAAACCTGAATAATCTTTATTACATAACCTACATTTTAATCCTGATATATCTACTTGTAGATTTCTTTTACTTTTATGAACGTATTTCGCTAAAATCAATTGTCTATCGGTGACTACGTGGGTAGAAGTATGTTCTAGAAGCTCGTTAACCTCTGAGTAGTATTTCAAACAGAAGAAACATTTGAAACTGGATCCCATGAACATGAAGGGTCGGACTGTTGTTTTCTGGATGAATATTGAAGCGTTTCGCCTTTCTCCGAGCGTCATTTGCCACAGGCTCGTCTCTTTCGCTTGGTTTATTTCTGTGAATAAAATAGTATAATGAAATATTTAATAGAGAAGGACTTATTGATAAAGGGTTTTGGGAGGCTTACCTCTTTGATTCTTGAAGAAAAAAATTAATACGATTGTCTACACACTTATAGGATTGTATAGTAAGCTATATAATAGGGAGTTTTTGGGGGGATTTTGGTCTGTCATGATTTTATATTTTATTCATGATCTTGCGTATTTGACTCTAAATTAGTAATTGTGCATAAGTGAAGTGAATGGAATATAATACCACGGAGCATGAATTCTGAAATGCCACAAAATTCCCTGAAAAGTTGTAATAAGGGTGCCACCATTTTGTTGAAACATCGAAATAATCACACGACACATATCGTGTAAAATATGTTGTAATTTCCATTGAAACTAAACATTGACACAGGCAAATACTTCTGCGGAGCTAAAACAAAAAAAAAAAGATCAGCATTACTTTATGCGGAATTGGTTACGTCGATTTTCATTCAAAATGTTCAATGTATCCTCATTGCTCTTGTAGACGGAGGTTAATACAATTCACAGTGAAAAATTCTAATATGTATTATATTTCATTTTAGAATACAGATGACACATCTTTCATCCATCATAGCTTCAGCTGATTTATAACAAAAGGTTTTGAGAATGTTTTTTTTATATCATAGGAGGCAAACTAACAGGCAGGTCACTTGATGTTAAGTGATCACCACCGTCCATAAACAATTGCAACATTAGGAGAGTCGCAAATGTGTTGCCAGCTTGTGTTGACGGGGTAGGGGGAGAAAGGGTGGGCTTCTGGCGCTCTCACTGACCGAATGAAACGCAACAATGCAAGCACTGCTACTTCACGTCGGTTTTCTTTGGGAGATTAGTAGGTACTACCCCTGACAAGCAGACTATTTCATGCTAAAGTCAGTAATAGCTTTATGTTAATCTGAAATAACGTCTAGGATGTCTGAAGTGATTTTCAAAAAGTTTTTTTTATTATCAAGTTCAAGATTTGTCGAAGTATTATGCATACTACACTTAATTATGCTTTTCTTAGTGAGTATATAATAGCCTATAACCTTCCTCGACAAAGGAGCTATCTAGCACTGAAAGAATTATTGTAATCAGACCAATAATTCCTAAGATTAGTGCGTTCAACACAAAACCTTACATCACTGCTACAACATCACAGCACATCACCTATACACACGTGCGCGCTTACACGCTGTTTTTCTTTTTCAGAGAAATAAACGACTAAGAGTTCTACCCTTATTTTTCCCTATCCTGTCCTATATAGTTTAGAGGAATTTTTCCGACACAAAATACATATAGGAGTTGTCGAGGCACGCATGCTTCGTACACAAGCGTGTTTCAATAACTCATATACGTATATCTAGATAGATTAGGTTAGCTCAGAGAGGTCGCGATTTTTTCACAAAACAGGCGACAGCCCAAGCCGAGGTGTGCCGTGCACCCTTCAGTTAGTCGCCCAAACGTCCCAAATCGGCTAAGTGCCTTCAGCGCTTGCCTCAGTAGTTCGGTGAAGCTGTAAAGACCTTTCCAGGTCAACAGCGTTTTCATTTAGAAAAAAAAAACTAACTTTTGATAGAGTGAACCGAGTTTAATGAAACAAAGGTTAAATTACTGTCGAAGAAATGCTTTATGATATTCTTGTAAATGTTTTATTATGAACCGAGTGCTTTAGCAGAGATGAGTGTTCATACAAAAAGAAAAACGTTTCTAAAATGAAATGTATTCTATTACTTATTAGTAGACACCTACAACATTTTTTTTACGAAAATCGAAAAATTACAGACACCTTAGGTTTACATTCTTATTAAAGTATTATCTCACTAATCCGGCACTATTAAAAACTTTTCGTTTTCGAAATGACTTCTTCCCTATTGACCCAGCAAGGTCTTAACAACTTCACCGGACTATTAAGGCGAGCGCTTAGGCACTCAGCCGATTTTATTTTGGCAACCAGCTCAAGGGTGCACGACACACCTCGGCTTGGCTGTTGCCTGTTGCATGCAAAATCGCGACCTACCTTAGCTAACCTAGCTAACTATTCATATATGTATGAGTTGTTGAAACGTATATGTGTACCAAGCATACACGCCTCGACAACTCCTCCATATATTTATCATCGGAAAATTGAAAGTTTTCCAGTTCGATAAGGGTAAAAAAAGGAAACCCTTCCACTTTCATGTGTAAGCGTGTAGGCGTGCACGTGTGTGGGGGTGATCGTGTAGAGTATTAAAAACTGGAGAGTGCCGGATTATTGGAATGTTCGGATTACTTGATTATAGTGAAAAAGTCATAGGTAATGAATAAAATAAAACATTTCATAGAGCGAATAAATGTGTGTAATGTATTAACTTAACATGTACATATGTAATTACATAGTTTTAAAATATGTAATCCTTAATTGAGATCTGCTTTTGTGCAAATTGTAGTCCTTGCTTGCTTTTCCCGCATGCTGCGAAGAATTATTGCCGGATTATTGAACGTGCTGAGTGCTGACCTATCGAAGTGCCGGATTAGTGAGATTGTACTGTACTATTTCTCTCATCTTTGAAGTTGCTGCTAGTCTGTTAGTATAGTACGCCAAAAATCTTCCCTCTTTCTTCCGTAGACATGCCGCGGTTCTTCCCGTAATACCTCGAGCCTAGGTCCTCCCCGGATGGAACCCTCGAGATGTTGGTATCATGACACAGTGACTCACCCACATCATTTATACTCACACGAGATTACTTCTCACAGACATGCACACCTTACACATATGGTGTAGGTTTGATTAGTGAGATTATCTATACTAATATTATAAAGAGGTAAAGTTTGTGACTTTGTGACGTGATGTTGTGACGTTGTAGGGGGAACTACTGGTCCGATTTGAATAATTCTTTCAGTGTTATATAGATCATTCATCGAGAATGGTATAGGCTATATATCATCATGCTAAGATCAATAGGAGCGGAGCACAGATTGAAAATGTTTCAAAATCGGGATTTTTTTTCCTTTTGTGAACTGCTGCGTGTTAGTGTATCTATTCCACGCGAAGGAAGTCGCGGGCAGAGGCTAGTTATACTATATATGTATAAATATAGATAAGATACGGTTCCAATGTCACTCCATGACGCTAAAACATTAAACATATTGGGATATGACTATTACCCTTCGATGCGGAATTCGTCGTAGTAACACTCGTTTGGCAGTTCCAAAAAATGTTTAGTACAATCACGGAATATTAATTACTAGCCTCTGTCCGCGACTTCGTTCGCGTGGAATAGTTACTCTGGGCTAACGCTAACACGCAGCGGAAGTTCTCAAGAGGAAAAAAGAATCCGATTTTTAAACATTCTTCATTGGTGTTCCGCTCCTATTGGTATTAGCGTGTTGATATGTAGCCTGTAACCATCCTCGATCAATGAGCTATATAACAATGAAAGAGATTTTCAAATCGGACCAGTAGTTCCTGAGATTACCCTCTACAACGTCACAAACTCACAAATTTTACCTCTTTATAATACCAGTATAGATTAACCTGCCTTGTAAAGACAATTTATTCTTGAAACATAAGAAGAAAACGAAGGAAGAGATGGTTAGTCCGGTGAAGTTGTTAAGGTCTTGCTAGGTCAATAGCGTAGTTGTCAATAGCGTTGTAGCGTAGAAAAAAACATAAGAGAGGGATATTTTTAGGAAGCAGCATTAGCACAATTTGCTCGCAAGAGATGATATATGTAACTAAGGCAAGTTCGAGAGTTTGCATTTCATCCTAATTATTTCCATAAAAATGTATCTATTAAAGTTTCAATTAAAAAAAAGTCTCTTTGGATAAGCTTCAATATTTTATTGTTGCATTTTCATTGCTCTTTTGTATGACTACTTTACTAATTTGTCGTAAATGATTCTAAGCTACTTGTCTTTTTGGTTTCGATTTAGCATTTCATATTTCTTCAAATGACCAATATAGTGGGCGGTAACAACTAGTTTACAATATAACCACAACACGTCTTCAGATGCCATTCTTTGAGGTGTCCATCATATTCATCTTTCGTTGGAAATCCACTACCACAATCAGGACATGTGAATTTAACACAATCCTCCGCATGAATATGTGTCCGTAGATGCTGAGTCAAACTTTTCTTGTGCCTGTACGTCTTCGGGCAGAGCCCACAAACATGATTCTTCTCCTCGCTGTGGCACACCATGTGTTTCTTCAACGTTGTCACACTACCGAAACTCTTCATGCAGACCTGACACTGTGTCTTCACCGTGTGGTATTTATTCGTGTGCATCGTTAATGACCTGCGACTCGGGAACACGCTTTTACAAACCTCGCATTCGTACGAGAACGTGATCCCGTGGACTTCCTTCAAGTGTTTCAGCTTTCGGAAGTGCTCCGTGAAACGTTCGCTGCAGTGCGGGCATCGCAGCATTCGAGTACGAGTCGACATCTTCTCGTGGGTTTTCTCGATGTGGTATTTTAAGTTGGAGTTTGTCGTGTAAACTTTGTCACATCTCGTACAAGGATAACCGCCCGGTTGGTGTATCTCTTTATGTTGGAGCAGACGTTGGTGGGTCATGAATCCGGCGCCGCAAGTCTCGCATACGGCGTTGCTAAAGTGTACGTTCATGTGACGATTCAAAAGTATGAATGTTTGAAGCACTTTTTCACAAATATGGCACGAGAACTGACCGTCCTTCGTCTTCAGGTTGTAAGCGACAAGTCCGTTTCCTGACTCGGTGAACTCCCTGCCGTGCAGTTCGACCAAATGTTTGCGTATTTCATCCAAACCAATAAAACTTAGCTCACAGAGCCGACATTTGAGCTCTGATATATCAACTTTGACCGTCCGTCTACCTTTTGGCAATAATTCCTTGAGGACTGTCGCTTGTTCGGGGACTTTATGAGTCTTCGTGTGAACGAGGAGTGCCTTTATATCTGTGTAGTGTTCGCGACAGAAGAAGCATTTGAAATAGTATCTGCAGTAGACGAAAGGAGTAACTGAAGTGTACCCTATGAATATCGATGCATTATGCCTCTCTGATAGAGTCATCTCCCATAAGCTCGTGAGGACACCTTGCCGCCGTTTCATCTCTGTCATTGTTCCTGGGGAGATGAAAGTCTATTTAATTTGCATACTTACGTGTAAACTAAATCTTAGTGGAAAAGCATTCATCATAAAAATCCTTGTTCAGGAATGACAACCTGATGCCAATCAGTGGCAGAGTTCTTACACAGCATGCTAAGAACTAAACTACTTAAAGTCACTATTGAGGTCTGCCTGTGTGTGCATTTTGTATTTGAAATTATGGGGAACTGATGTTATTTGCATCCGCGGGAGGGTACCTCTCATTGCCCAGCACATGTTCCCTCGGTGATACTAAATAGTAACACATTTTAGGCCTCTACACAGTTCCACATAAATTGAATCTCTTAGCGTCAAATAGAGTAATAGAATCAATCCACTATAATAAAAAATGGATACCTTATTTAGCAATACGATTTGTATTTCTACACCCGTTTCTATTAGATAAATATTCACTTATTTCTATAATAGACACTATTAATATTAAAACTAGGTGTATTTTCATTATGAACATAAATCATTACAAGCAAGTTATACAATCTAAGCAGTTTCAACCTATATATGTCAGGTATCTAACCCATATTCACTAGAGGCGCTGATTACAATATTATCTCTTTTTTTTCGAATTGAAAACGCTGTTGACCTGGAAAGGTCTTCACAGCCACACAGAACTACCGAGGCGAGCGCTAAAGGCACTCAGTCGATTTGGGATGCTTGGGCGACTAACTTAAGGGTGCTCGGCACACCTCGGCTGGGGCTGTTGCCTGATACATGAGATTCGCGACCTACCTAAGCTAACCTAAGGTAAATATTCATACATATATGCGTTGTGGGAACATATATGTGTACCAAACATACATACCTCAACAATTCTTATATATACTTCGTATCGGATAATTTTCTAAACTATTTCAGTTTGATAAGGGAAAGAAACAAAACCCTTCCACTTTCATGTGAAAGCGTATATCCATGCACGTGTGTGGAGGTGATATGTGTAATGTTGTTGCAGTGAGATTTTGTGTAAATGTATCGCGCGAGCATCGTGCTCAAGGGCTCCACACCAAGGGAACGGACCTAGGCTTGAGCCGCTGCCGAGGGGGGCGTAATCTGGTGTGCGGGAGTGAAATTTACCCCCAGACCACGGCGGTGTGATCTGTGGTTAGTCCGTGGTCTATATCAGCGCGGTCGTCGTTAAGGAATAACATTGCTTAATACAGTTTAAAGTTAAGGATTAATTAATCCGCATTGTTCAGGTAGGTAAATAAAATTCATAAAGGTAATTTTAATATATATAATTCAATAAAAATAAACATGAGTCCTTTCATCCATCATAGCTTAATCTAATACAATAGACAAAGCGGCTCTT
Organism: Antheraea mylitta; assembly: GCA_014332785.1. Classification (NCBI taxonomy): domain Eukaryota; kingdom Metazoa; phylum Arthropoda; class Insecta; order Lepidoptera; family Saturniidae; genus Antheraea; species Antheraea mylitta. Next base: position 864,668 of record JACEII010000128.1, on the reverse strand, counting down.
CCACAGTGTTTAATACAGACACTGAATATTATATATTAACTTGGAAGAGATGAGTAAACATATTTGAAACGCAAGCTTTGAAACGCATATTCAAAAAGAGGTATTCTATAGAAAGCAACAATAGCTCGGCTAATTGCTTGAAAAGAAGACATATTGGACAAAGGAAAACTTGAAAATGTACTATTAATCAACTTGATTGTTGGCGTGTTGATAAAGGCCGTATGTATGAGACGTGGCGTCGCGATGCCATGCGCAAGAGGCTGTGCACAATCTCTCTTGCCGCACTGAGCTCGCATACGTATAGTGTATACAGTGTTGCTTACTACGTTTCACATTTTTTTTTATATAATAGGAGGCAAACGAACAGGTGGGACACCTGATGTTAAGTGATCACCACCGTCCATAGACACTTACAACATTAGGGGAGTCGCAAGTTCGTTGCCAGCCTGTTTTGGGGTAGGGGTAGGTGGAAGGGAATAGGAGAGAGAGAAGTGAGGAAAGGTGGGTCTCCGGCGTTCTCACTGACCGAATGAAACGCAACAATGCAAGCAATGTTATATTACGTCGGTTTTCACTTAGAGGGTGGTACTACCCTAGGCGAGCCGACCCATTCATGCGGAAGCCAGCAATAGCTTTAGCATGGCTCTACCACCTACCTACAACCTACCACACCTACCAGGCGTCCGAGACAGCTCAATTTTATTCAATTTATACCGATCTTGATTGGAAATTATACGAGGGATATATGGAATTGATAAATTATTGATTTGTAAAAAAATATCAATAAGCTATAAGATCTTAAAAAAATTATTAGAAAAAAAAAATTGTTAAAATCGCTACGAATTTTTATATAATGAAAATTGCAGTAGAATAAATCTATGCTAATATTATAAAGAGATAAAGTTTGTGAGTTTGTGACGTTGTAGTGCCGTGGTCGTCAAACTGCGGCCCTCGGTTGTTTTTCGTGCGGCCCGCGACAAAGTAAATTATTTCAAGACAACTTTACCCAGAGACCCTAGACAGAAATCAAAAACCGACTTAAGGGGCTACCTCGGTCCCACTAGCGCCGCCAATTGAAAAATAAACATGTTTCAATAAATAAAGAGAAAATTGTAACGGTGCTAGTGGGACCGAGGTAGCTTCTTAACGCTACTCGCGCGTGATCGTGTCGTGACTTGTTCCCGCGCTCCCCGCTCCGCGCCCGTGACGAGCCGCGACGCGAGTCATAAATGAACTCGAAGCAGGAGATTTTTCAAATTTTCCAACTGTTTCTGCTCTGCAATGCGAAGTTTCTATTCCCGACAGTATCCATAAAGATTTAATATCTTATTTCAAAGAATATTTGAGAGAAATGCAAAATAGATTTGACGATGTGCAAAAAATTAAGAACTGCTTTATACTCGTGGAAAACCCTTGGCATGTTGATAACGAAGATATGAAATTATTTTGCCGGTTTGGGTTTTCTAAAACACAGATAATGAATGAAATCATTGAATTAAAACACGACACACAGCTAAAAGCCAGTTTCATTGAGCACCGTGAAAAGCAGGAGTACATAGAATTTTGGAGAAATGCCCCTAGCAAGTACAAATCTTTACAAGACTGCGCACAATTTGTTTTAACCATATTCTCTTCAACATATCTTTGTGAAGCTTCATTTTCTAAAATGACCTTCTTAAAAAATAAATACCGGAATCGCCTTTCCACCCATTTAGAAGACACAATGAGGATTGCATGTAGTCCAAAGGATGCCGATATACAAGAAATAATTAAAAAAGTTCAACACCACAATTCCTAATTATAAAACAGGTATTTTTATTACGGCGTTAACTTCTTAAATATTTTCTTACCTAATTACCTATGTTTATAAACTATCTTTTTTCAATAAACGTTCTAATGAACATTATCTATGATTACTTGTTTCGATATCAACTCCCAAACGAACGACTTCGCGGGCACAGCTAGTTCAAAGTAAATAATCGATGAGCTAAAAACGAGTATACATATAATGTCGATATTGGAGCGTTCACATACTCTGCGGCCCGGCACTGGCACTCGCACTGTCATGTGTGGCCCTTGGGCAGTAAAGTGTGACGACCGCTGTTGTAGAGGGTAATCTCAGGAACTACTGGTCCGATTTGAATAATGCTTTCAGTGTTATATAGCTCATTCATCGAGAATGGTTATAGACTACATATCATCACGCGAACACTAATAGGAACGGAGCACAGATGAAAAATGTTTCAAAATCGGAATGATTTTTTTTTCATCTTGAGAGCTCCTGCTGCGTGTTAGCCTAAGGCCTGAGTAACTATTACTACGCGAACGAAGTCGCGGGCAGATGCTAGTCATTGATAAAATTCTCGAAATAAAGAGTTGCTACTTCTATTTGAATCCGTAATGCAAATGACAACCGTAAATATAGCTAAGCTCGATTTATAAAGCTCTGCGGTGTTTGATGCATATTTGTTTACCAATCAAGCCTCCAAAGAAAAAGGTCTTATATTGATTTTACGCTGAATAAAATTATGTCGTATGTCCAAACGAGAGAGCTTAATTTAGATGCGAATGTTAGTACACTTAATTCGTTTTAGATTAGTATTACTTGTGAAACGTGTTTTTGATTAATATTCTTTCATGTTTTGCTTGTGTGTTTTTGGCAAGTCGGTCTCGCACGAAGATACTCTTATACCAGTTCCACTTAATTCCTTATTCCGTGGAAAACAACAATACTATGGGTTAGTCGCTCGCATCCAAGACATATTTAACCTAAGACAAGCTCGAGAATGTAGTTTTAATACTAATCATTTTGATAAAAATATATCTACTAATGCAATGCTATCAAAAAACGTCTCTTTGAATACATTTCAGTTTATATTTGACGGTTTTGGATGACGAGTTTGACGACTACTCCTTAAATCCATACAAATAAAGTGAGAATATTTGTCTGGAATGGTCTCCAGGATATCTGACCCGATTTACATAAAAATCTTACTAACAAGCAGATAATTTTACGAAGTATTACTTATGCTACAGAATACCAGGCTTTTTATTGAAGCTTATAAGTAGTTATGACAAAATGACTAATGAATTAAACAATTTCTAAGATGATATGGTTATATAGTCTTAACATAATCTACACATATATTATAAAATACTGTTACACTGAGATCCGATAATGTTAAAAATACTGAACGCATTGGCATATAAATACGACCGTTCCATGCGGTCGTAGACTACTCTTATTCTAGGCTACTTATTATTTAGATTCGATTAAATATTTGGCATTTTTTGAATACCCAATGTTTGGGGCGGGAGTAATTATTTAGCAATAAAATTAAAATAAGTCTTCGGATGTGATTCTTTGACATGTTTATAGTATTCATCTTGAGTTGGAAATCCGCTCCCGCAATCTGAACATGTGAATTTAACATAATCCTCCGCGTGGAGATGCGTCCTTACATGCTGAGTCAAACATTTCTTGCTCTTGTACGTTTTCGGACAGAGCCCGCAGATGAACGGAGGAGTCGTGTTCTCCTCGCTGTGGCACACCATGTGCTTCTTCAACGTCGTCACCGTTGCGAAACTTCTCTGGCAGACCTGACACTGTGTTTTCGTCGTGTGGTATCTATTCTTGTGCAGCGACAACGCTGGACGAGTCGGCAACACTTTTTTACAAATCTCGCACTCGTACGAGAACGTGATCCCGTGGACTTCCCTCAGATGTTTCAACTTTGTACAGTGCTCCGTGAAACGGTCACTGCAGTGCGGGCATCGAAGCTTCCGAGCAGGAATCGCCAAGTTGTCATGGATTTTCCCAATGTGGTATTTTAAATTGGAGCTCGATGTGTAAACTTTGTCGCAAAAATCACACAGAAAGCCTCCAGGTTGGTGTACCTCTTTATGTTTGAGTAAACGTTGGTGAGTCATGAATCCGGCACCGCATGTCTCGCATACAACGTTACTGAAATGTACGTTCATGTGACGATTCAAAAGTATGAACGTTTGGAGCACTTTTTCACATATATGACACGAGAACAGACCGTCCTTCGTCTTCAGGTTGTAAACGACAAGTCCGTTCCCGGAATCGGTGAACTCTTTGCCGTGTGCTTCGACCAAATGTTTGCGTATTTCATCCAAACCATTAAAGGTTAGCTCACAGAGCCGACACTTGAGATCTGACATATCAGCTTTGACCGTCCGTGTACCTTTTGGCAGTAGTTCTTTGAGAATTTTCGGTTGTTCGGGCACTTCATGAGTTCTTGTATGAACGAGGAGCTTTATTATATCTGTGTAGTCTTCGCGGCAGTAGAAGCATTTGAAAAAATATCTGCAGAAGACGAAAGGAGTGACTGATGTGTACCCTATGAACATCGATACGTTATGTCTCTCTGAGAGAGTCATCTCCCATAAGCTCGTGAGGGCGCCTTGCCGCTGTTTTTCCTCTGTCGTTGTTCCTGGGGAGAGGAAATTCTGTTTAATTTATACACTCACGTGTAAACAAAATCTTAGTAGAAAGGCATCCATGCGCAATCATCATACAGACTTGTACACAAATGACAACCTGATACCAATCGCCGACAGAGTTCGTATACAGCATGCCAGAGACTAAACTACCAACTAATAACAATAACTACTAATAACTAAAGCCATTGTTCTTGTCTGTCCGTGTGTGCATTAAGTACTTGAGTCGTTACATTTTATAATAAGCTAAATCCATTAGCCGTTCCCAACATTGAAAAAAAAAAAACTAAAAACCTTATGAAGAGCAAAATTTGGACTTCGTTCTGGGTCACAAAAATTGAAAATCTTAAAACAATTGAACAAGTTATAGAGACGATTAAAATTATATTTAGCTTATTTTATAATGCAACGACTTATTTGAAATTAAGGAGGGTTTATGTTACTCGCATCCGGAGGAAGTGTACCTCTCATTCCCCTGCAAGTGCTCCCCGAATGGTGCTAAGGAGTAACTAACTTTTAGCCACTGCATTGTTCCACATAGATTGAACCTCACTGCGACTGGAATAGAGTAATCAATCAATCGAGGATACTAAAAAGTGGATACTCTCCATGCGATTAAATGTGGAATTATGCAATAGATTCTTAAACGGTTTTCACTAATACTTAAAAAATTTATTCAGTTAGATACAAATCTATCAAATACATAAGTATTAATAGCTTTTATTAGTGGATTCGCTCGTGTTAATGTAAATATTACCCATCCATCCTTTTTTGTAGGTGGTAGAGCCACGCTGATGCTATTACTGGTTTCAGCATGAAGGGGTTGAATCATCCGGGGTAGCACCGCCCTCTGAGAGAAAACCGACGTGAAGTAACAGTGCTTGCATTGTTGCGTTTCCTTCAGCCAGTGAGAGCGCTGCAGACCCATCTCCCCTTCCCTCTTCTCTAACCCTCTTCCTTTCTCTCCATATGCCCAAACACGCACGTGCGAATCCTCTGGGGTTGCTAGTGTCTATGGATGGCGGTGATCGCTTAACAACAAGTGACCCGCCTGTTCGTTTGGCTCCTATATGATATTTAAAAAAAAACAGAGATATATAATAAAGTACCTAAAATGGATTGTTTATACATACATGTAGGAGCTACGGTTCACTAATATCGAAATCTAGGCTGACACGGACAGCGTAATAATACTCGGAGTTCGTAAGATAGACTGTTTATTTATATGACCATATATGATAGTTGTACAGACACGCGACATTTCATTTCTTTGTTCAGTTGTTTGAACGACGTTCTATAATATAACTTAATTTTTGGCAATCAATCTTTCCGATTATTACTGCCATTGTCACGTAGTCAATAATATCACAAGCGTCGTGCGATCATTTCATTGTTAAGCATCGTGTGAATCAATATTCTAACAAGATCGTGGATCCCTCGTTAGAACCTTCCAAGGAGTTTTTGTGGCATCTCAGAATTTCATGCTCCGTGGTATTATTTTCCATTCACTTCACTTATGCACAATAAACTAACTATATTACGTAAAACACCACCAAATTTACACAATATAGAGTCAAATAACACAAGATTATGAATAACATACATGACAGACTAAAATCCCGCCAAAAATTCCAACGACGTTCTATTTACAATATTTCAAAAGTTTCTGCTTGTCTGCCAAAGAGGATGGCATACTCGGTAGCTACATATAGATAAATATATTGGTTACTTAAGACGCTAAATTAATATAAAAAAGGAGAAATAACTTGACTGTTATACCGACAATATCAATTGCGTAGGTGGTAGAGCCCCGCTGAAGCTATTTTTGGTTTCAGCATGAATGGGTCGGCTCCTCCGGGGTAGGACCACCCCTCTCACAGATAACCGACGTGAAATGACAGTGCTTGCATTGTTGTGTTTCGTTCGGTCAGTGGGAGAGCCGGAGGCCCACGTCCCTTCCTCTTTCCTTCTTTCCCTTTCCTTCCCCTCCCCCTTCTCCCGTATACAGGCTGGCAACGCACTTGCGACGTCCCTGATATCGCTAGTGTCTATGGACGGTGGTGATCACTTAACATCACGTGACCCACCAGTTCGTTTGCCTCCTTTGATATAAAGAAAAAAAAAATCAAACACGTTCCACCACTATTACAGTAAAAAAACAATTACGAATAAATCATTTTATTGCGTCCAAAATATTTCTACAGTTCAAACTAATTACCTAATAATTATGGCTTACATGAATATGTACAAGGGAATGTCTCTTTGTCTCCTGCTTAAGTTGTTCTAGGAATTCAGAAATAAATTATCTTATTCTGGAAAAGTTTTTCATTTAATACTGGAGATAAAATCAAGTTAACAAGTGATCCTTCGAGCAGATAAAAGATTGCGTCAGCCCGATAGTGATGGTAGTCCTTCGAGCCGGATCACTTGTTCACTTGATTATATCTCCTCTTCAGTGTTATATAAAACATTTTTTCTGAGAATTCGTTAAGAGGTCATTATTCAGAAATCAATATTGAGACCGCGATTTAACAGTTTGTAACTTTAACACAGCGCCATCTATTGTGGGCTAATAGTATTACTTAGAACAGTTTAAACACTACTGTATATGATCTTATAGAAATCATCTGATTGCGTTGAAATATTAACGAATAGCTGTGTCATCGACTCCCTCCGTGTTAAACCTAAAATAAAAAAAAAAGTGACCAATAGAACTCATCTCAATTGTAGTCCGATGAAGCTGTAAAGACCTTGCCAGGTCAATAGCGTAGTCAGTTCGAGAAAAAAAAAAAACTCATCTCAATGTATTATGTCCATTTACTTATCTACTTTTTCCTCGTCCTTAAGTCGTATCGTCATTAAAATTACACCAACTTTTGGTAAAGTGATCCGATTTAAATGAAACCAAGACTGAACGTTACTTCAGGATATACTTTATGATTTTGAGGTTTTATCGTAAACGCAGTACTTTAGATAGTGATCCATATTCAAACAAACAGACAGACAGCCTTTAAATGATTGAAATATATTTTATTACTTATATCAAGACACCTGCTACATTTTTTTTTTTTTCAGAAAATTGTACAAAGTATAGTATATAAATGAATTTATGCATAAGACTGTCGAATTTTTAAAATGTAGTACAAAAATTATTCAATATTTAACGTATGATTCCTTTCTTTAGACGAACGAATTCACGGGTGAAAACTTGTTAACTTAAAAGATAGTAAAAATACTGAATTACTAATATAATTTAACATATTTAGGAATATTCCAAACTCCAAGCTATATACAATTGTTCTAAGAATTAGCAATTGTGTTCAGGTGTCAACGTTAAATGAATTAGTACAAACGTTACTCAGTCATTTCTTTAAATAACCGAAACTAAGTCGCAGATGAAATCTAGTTATCTTATATGATAATAATACTGCATTAAAATAATAATTGTATTCCTATAAATACATTTTAAGGTGCACACAATCAACTGAAGAATTAGGAATAGTGATCAAACGTCGGCGGTACTTAGTGGTAATTTTAATCTTGTGACAAGAGTTCAAGGTCTTCAATGTAGGAGTAGTCACACTATTCCGCAGGACATCAGTAGTCATAATAGTTAAAAGCATGACTCTTTTATGATATTTCCTTTAGTTAAGAATGTCGTTTCCAAAATTCTTAACTATAGTCTTAAACTGCCACTGAGGATGCCACTGTTTCATATGCTTGTTGAACTCGTTTCGATTGTGGAACCCGCTGCCGCATTCCGAACACGAGAACCTCCACACGGGCCCGTGGACTCTTCTTATGTGCTGCCTCAACGTCCTCTCGTGCATATACGCCTTTTGGCATACACTACAGAAGAAATTCCTCTCGCCCGTATGGCCTCGCATGTGCATCTTCAACAGAGACTGTGTCCCGAAACACTTCCCGCAAACCTTGCACTGTATCCTTTGCGTGTGCAGTTTCGTCGTGTGCTCGGTTAACGCACGTCTTGTTGGAAACACCGCTTTACACGTTTGACAATCGAACGTGAACGCTATCCCATGGATCTCCTTCAAATGCGTCATCTTCCGGTAATGTTCCGCAAAGCGTTCCAAACAGTGTGGACACTTTAATGGTTTGATTTTCTTCGCGTTACTCACTTCGTGTTTCTTATACAGATGGTAACGAAGCTTTAGTTTCGTCGGGAACACGTCCTGACATCTCTCGCATTTATGGACACCGTTCTGATGAACTATCCTATGATTGATCAAACGTTGGTGCGACATAAACCCTAAGCCGCACGTTTCGCATACCACGTTGAAATGAACGTTCATATGTCGGTTTAGAAGGAAAAAGGAGTTAAATCTCTTTCCGCATTTATGGCAAGATAGGAGACCATTGTTAGTACTCAAATCGTATGCCATTAGACCGTTGCCAGCTGGATTAAACTCTATTTTATGGGCGACAATAAGATGTTTTCGTAATTCATCCAATTCCGAATACCTCTGATCACATAGTTTGCATTTTAATGTTGATATGTCGACTTTGATCACTCGTTTGCCTTTCCTCAGATGCTGTTTAAGTAAGCTAGATTGATCAGGAGTTACGTGTATATTTGTATGATTCAACACCGAATGAACCTCTGGAAATACTTCGCTGCAATAGAAACATTTAAAATTCGCTTGCTGGTAAAAGAATGGCTTTGCTGTCGTGTTCTCGAGGAAAGTTGCGGCATTTTGTCTTTCCGATACGGTCATTTGCCATACACTGGTCCTTGGACCAGGCCGCTGTCTTGATATTCCTGAAAAAAGTATTTAACAGTTAAATCGCCTCTAAAATAACTATCCACTGCATGACACTTCTAATAACACACTTAATAAAGCTTCCTTAAACTATTTTCTATTGCGTATATTTGATTTTCTGATTCAGTTACGCTATGATAGTTTTTTGAATACACTGCGCCTGATGGTAAGAAAAGTGCAATTCAAAATTGCAATTGTTTCCGTAGTGTCAGCATCCAAGCTCTTCAAATAGATGGGCCGTACGGATTGAGCTCAAAACCTGGTATGCTTTATGCCACTGTGCCGGTAATGTCACCATATGATGGTAACAATTCTCCCGTCAACAATGATTATCTCTAAAAAGACTAATATAAAAGAACTCAGATACCAGTTCTTTTAACTCGCTAATGGTAGCCAGAAAAAAAATTGCAATTGTTCATATAACGCTGTGCTTGAAGTGACACAATATACTATAAATGAGCTATGACAGCCCATAAGCGGACTATCTCAAGAAGTCTCTGTTCTAATTATTGGGAAGTATAGCGAGTCGTGGTGATCTAGTGGTGTCACCGGTAAAATATCAATACAGGAGTGTGCAGGTTCGAACTCTGGCTTTCTCGGGCGAATTTTTCGGAACTCTTGTAGATTTACTAATTTTAATTTGTTACAATATCGGGTGACAGTGAACTAAAAGATCTTGAGGAAATTTGAATTTGAGAAATATTCTTGTAATATTATCGTATATGGAAAAAATATAGAACTGTGGATTTCTTACAGTTTGAAATCAATACATCATGGCCTAGCGTGATGATTATATCCATACATTCCTTTGGGAAGAGGCCTATAGGTCTGCAGTGGGTCTCTTACAGGCTGATGATAATGTTTTCGAATGAATGACAATTACCAATTTGAAACTAACTAAGCGATTGCTTTTCATTTTTTTTTATACCATTGGCGACGGATGGTAAGTGATCACCGCCGTCCATTGACATCTGCGACACGAGAAGAATCACAAATGCGTTGCCGGCCTTTCTTTAATAGGTATGTTATGACAAATAACTTTATTTTGACACAAGCGGCATTTGACTTAGCTACGGGCATATCAATATAAATTCTATAAAAACCAATAATAATCCAAAAAACATTAATAGTAATACTAACATGCTCTATCAAGATCTGGTTCCCGTAATTATGTTCATTTTCGCTCACTGTGTGAACCGTTCCATGCGTCTTTGAATGCTCACGTAAATTTCTTTTTCTAACGTAAGCTTTCCCGCAAATATCACATTTAAAACTTTTCTCGCCAGTATGTATAACCATATGCCTTGACAAGCAATACTTGGAGAAGAATCTTGAATGACAAACCGGACATTCCTGGTTCCGTTCGTGGAGATGTACGGATCTTATGTGAATCAGGAGATGGTATTTCAGGTCGTACTCTCGTCCGCAAGTCTCGCATCTATACAGACCTGTACTTTGGTTATGGACTACACGCAAATGCTTCGTCCTTTGATAATTCGAGTTAAACCTCTCCGGGCAGATCGGACAACGCCGAGGCAGTTGTTTCATGTGAACGCCTTTCATATGCAGCATCCTTTTCGATGAATTGTTGAAGACTTTGCTGCATTTATCGCATGGGTAACTGCCCGTTTGGTGGGTTTGCAAATGTCTTTTTAGCAGGGTAAGTGTCATATAGACGGAACCACAGATTTCACAGCTATAATTGTTGAAATGCTTGCTCATGTGAATTATGAGAAGTCGCAATTTCATATAAGTTTCTCCGCAAATCTGACAATCGAAAAACTCTCCGCCAAGTTTAAATGGAATCAGATTACCTTGAGCGTTTAAATCGATGTTTTTCCCGTGATCTTTTAAGTGTCTCATCAATGCGTATAAGTTTTGCGGAGTATCGAAGCATATTCTGCATTGCGTACAAGCAACATCTACTTTGATATTCTTATCCCGTACTTTATTATTCAACTCTTCTCTAATATTATTTACGTTATGTTGTTTTGCAGTATGTTCTTTCAGTTCTAATGGATCAATATAAGGTTTGGAGCATACAAAACATTTATATTTATTACCAGTGTGAACGAAAGGGTAGACGAATGAACTTTCGAACACTATCATAGCATTTTCTTTCCATGCTTCTTCAACTGTTTCTCTTCTTCTTTTATTTTCATTTGTGTATAATTTTTGCACACTTTTAACATCCCATGTGATTGATGATGGGATTGAATCTTTCCAGTTGAATTTATCTAGCGCTAGCGGTTCTTCAAGTAGCGTTAAGCTTGTTACATCTTTAGTGTTCTGAATTTTCGGTTTCTTTTTTTTAAACTTTATCTTTCTTTCATCGTATTCATAACGTACTTTGTCAAGATCTATAGGATTTTTTAATACTGTCAGTGTTATATCACTACCATCGTCATCTTTTATGGTTATTGTTGAATTCGTATTCTGGATGTTTCCTAAAAGAAAAATAATAAAGTCTTATAAAATTATTATTATATTTAAATATTTTGGTTATCTTTATAAATAACGTTCTGTTTCGAAGAACTCACAGACGAAGGAAAAGGAAACTCTTAAAGTTGTTAAATCATATTATTCAAAATAATTGATACAACAGATGTAAATTTACTAACCTTTCACTAAAAATATCTTTAAACATGACTATTTTAAACCTAATTTTAGCTGTTACTGTATAAAATCGAATAGGATTAAAATAATAAAAGGAATATTGTTTTTTATGGACTTACTTTTACGATGTGAATAAAACTATATAAATGTTGTGTTTCATGCAGATAGGTTCGAAGGACCAATTTTGACTTCTCTGTCGTATAGACGACATTTTCACAATAATTTATTTCATCTAAATTATATGACAGGTTTGTGTGGTATAAAAAAAATGTATATTCTTGTGCCACTGTGAACAGATCAGCCACGCGAACAAACAGTGTATAACAAACTATTGTGAGAAGTTTGTTATATGTAGTTTTAACTGAATAAGGCCCCATTTAATAAGAGATAAAAAGTCTAAATTAAAAGTATACAATAATATAACATAAATAGAGTTGACAAGACAATTCGAGTATTTATTTAAAGTGGAGGCGTTGTGTAATCATTTCCTGATAAGGATGTTATTAAATAAGATGGCAGTGATATGTTTAAGAAATCCTATCTAGTAATATAAATTCAAACGTGAGTTTGTTTAATACATAAAAAGTAGTGTTTCAGAGGGATAAGTTTATAGTACATTACAGCGACCAGATCCGCAAGTAAAAGCTAGTATAATAGAATAGATAATGACTTTAAGAAAATAAAATACACAGCAGTTGATTTTTATATATATTTCATTAATATATAGTTAAAAAGACTACCTTAATGACGTAACAATCTAATTATTTACTTGTAATTGCTAATTATATAATAGTGGCTACCAATGAAGTTCGTATTCTAGCACTCTTATTCCAGTACCTAATTTAGATGTCCATTAATTGATAAACCTTAACCAATCTCATGCAATCTCAAATGATCCTTCAAGTTTTTCCGACGGAGGAACGCCATACCACACGCATCGCATTTATGATTCTTCTCTCCCGTATGTATCACCATATGCCTCTTCAATGACTCCTTGTTACAGAATCTCTGGTGACATATATCGCACTGCTGATTCCTCTCCTGCAAGTGGACTGAACGAGTATGACATATCAGATGATACTTCAGGTTAAACCCACGTCCACAAGTCTCACATATATGCACCCGCGTCGATTGATTATGTACGTCTTGTAAATGTATAGTCCTTTTATAATTTGAATTAAACCTCTCAGGACATATAGGACACCGTCGTGGATACTGCTTGAGATGCACCCCGCGAACGTGCAACGTTCTTTTGTAAGGCGTGGAGAAAACTTTGTCGCAACGATCGCACGGGTAGTTGCCGCTCTCGTGGACTTCCAAATGCTTCTTCAAAAGTCTCAGCGTCATGAAACCTGATCCGCAGATCTCACAGCTATAATTGTTAAAGTGTACGCTCATGTGGATGACCAAAATTCTCACTTTGATGAAACTCTCGCTGCAAATGACGCATTTGTACGAACCATTAACGGCGTCCAGTTTAAACGGTATCAAATTGTCGTGCAAATCGAGGTCTATAGGTTTCCCATGGTCATTCTTTAGGTGATGTTTGAGGTCAACCAAGTCTATAGGTTTCATGGAGCACAATTTACAAGACATACCATTGACATCGACTTTCAGGATATTTTCTCGCCTATTGTTAACTAGTCTCTTTAACGGGGCAAATGTATGGGCTTCAGACATGTGCTGCTTGAGGAGGTGTAACTCGAGATACGGTTGGGAGCAGACGAAGCATTTAAATTTATTGTTCCCGTATACAAATGGGTAGGCTGTGGAAAACTCAAAGATGAGTAACGCGTTCTGCCTCACATCTGGAGTCTTTGCCGTTGGTTTAGGCCTGAAGACTTTAACGGGTGGGTTGTCGATAACAGGGGTAGGTGATCTGCTCAGCGGTATGGGAGAGGGAGACCGACTCGGAGACGAGATCCTTGAAGTTATTGAAGACTTAGTTCTTAATTTACGAAAGTCCAAAACAGTTCCCAACGGTCTACAAAGGGAGCGATCGTATGCGACTTGAAACAATGGCACGACGGTTTTCTTCGACGTTTCCAGTAATATAGAAGAGTTGACTCCTAGAAAGAAATAAAACACTATACTCTTCAAGCTTTGATATTGAGTTGAAACTCGTTTATTAGTATTGTGCTCGTGTGATTACAATTGAACGTGCGTTTTAAATTAATTGTTATTAAGCAATTTCCTTATAAATTAACAATCGTGTATTTTACATTAATCTGTTGAAATGATAATTTAAGTAATAGGCTATCATCAATATTATTCTTATGGTCGACGTAAAAATGCCATCCGTTTAAATTTACCGTTTCTATACAAAAGCCAAATATGCAAAAACACAATTGTACAAATCTGCGAGACGCCATTCTGAAAAATTTAAGTCGTATGACTTTAGGCAGCCATGACACTTCAGACCTTTTAATACTACTGTCACTTGGTTCATTTACTACATGAATATTTTGAGTAGATATTATATGATCCTATCCGCGCTATTTCTTAAGTAAAACTTCTTTAGACGCGACTAGGAGGTAACTTGACGACAATGCAACGGAATTCCGTTACGGCAATATGGTGTCACTTTTTTGTAACATTCGGTTAAATAATAATTAAACATAATCAAAACTTTTATTAAATCAATGTAATTCGTTATTTATCATAGTAATATGGTCGTACTTTTCAATATTTTATTTACTTTATAACAAAGAGTTGCTAATAATATTTCCTGTATTATTTAAGTTCCGAATTAGCTGATAGATAGCACTACAGATAATGAACCATTGATTTAATTGGTTATTTCCTTATATTGAGACCAGATGGTACTTCGGTCGCGCGCCTATATATATATGATTAATTCTATTGCAGGTTTTTTATTATTATGCAATCTATTTTTTTTTTCAAAATATTTTGATTGGTTTGTTTATAAATTATTTACTGCAAAATCAAAAATATTTACTTTTACTTGAATCGCGTGTGACGGTTACACGCACACTTTTCTTTTCATTCACCATGTAGCACATTTAGCTATTTTTCATAATAAATCGCAAAACATTCCTTAATATTAAAGAAGACATCTTCAACAACATAATTATCACCGTTTTCCGTTATTTTATATTTGTGGAAGTTTTGGTCATAAGCATAAAGTGGGCATATTATAAGAAGAAATTAAAATAATAAGGACTTGAGAGTATAAAGTAGAAGTATAAAGTATGAAGGTATATAAGAGTGGAAGAAAGCAGAAGTGTAGTCCGGTGAAGCTGTTAAGACCTTGCTAGGTCAATAGCGTAGGTAGATCGAAAAAAACAAGTGGAAGGAAGTCGTAGAAGTTGATATGAATATTGAGACGATATCTGATAGAGCAACAGCAGAGACAAATATAAAAACAAGTAAACTATTTAGGTTAATATTTAATAGTTGGACTATGTTAATTGATACCTCAAATAGAAGGGATCAGGAGATGGCAAATGTATCAGCACTAACGGTGGTAACACCCGCCATAATGGTATGCTGAGGCATAAGGCATTCAGGAACCAAACGGTAAATATCCTGCAATTTTTTTTTAAATTTATATCAAGTGGCAAACGAATAGGTGAGTCACCTCATGTTAAGTGATCCCCACCGTTCATAGACACTAGCAACACCCGAAAAGTCGCAAGTGCGTTGCCAGCCTGTGTTGGTTGAGAAGGGGGAGGTAAAATGGGAAAGGGGGACGTGGGTGTACGGCGCTCGTACTGACCGAACGAAATGCAACAATGCAAGCACTGTTACCTCACGTCGGTGTTTCTGTGGGCCAGGTGGTAGTACCGGGTATGAGCCGACCCATTCTTGCTGAAACCAGTTATAACTTCGGCGTGACTCTACCACCCTTAATATAAAAATTGTTTACCACTGATGACGATTTACAAGAGGCTCTAAACAGAGGTTTTCACCAGATTAGACCCCCCTCGGCAGCGACTCAACCCTAGGTCCGTTCCCTCGGCGTGAAGCCCTTGGGTACGCTGCTCACGCGATACAATGACACAAAACCTTACATCACTACAACATCATCACACACATCACCTATACACACGTGCACGCCTACACGCTTACACGCTGTTTTTCTTTTTCAGAGAAATAAACGACAAAGAGTTCTACCCTTATTTTTCCTTATCCTATATAGTTTTGATTGATTTATCCGACACAAAATACATATAGGAGTTGTTGAGGCACGCATGCTTGGTACACATGCATGTTTCAATAACTCATATACGTATATCTAGCTTAAGTTAGCTCAGATAGGTCGCGATTTTTGCACAAAACAGGTGACAGCCCAAGCCGAGGTGTGCCGTGGACCCCTGAGTTAGTCGTCCAAACATCCCAAATCGGCTGAGTGCCTTCAACGCTTGCCTCAATAGTTTGGTGAAGCTGTGAAGACCATTCCAGGTCAACAGCATAAACATTTCGAAAAAAAAAATCAGAGCGTCTAATGATTAGCTGTAGTTTTGTTTTGCAAAATCGCGATTTTGCATAGATGGTATCTATATACACGCACTTACAAATCAAATATTTGATACAAATCGTTAGAGCCTATCCCGAGACACGAAATAAACTTATATATAAACTAGTATCTGCTCGCGACTTCGTTCGCGTGGAATAGATACTTTGGGCTCCTATTGGTCTTAGCATGATGATATATAACCATCCTCGATAAATGAGCTCTATAACAGTTTTTTTTTTTAATCGAACCAGTAGTTTACTGAGATTACCCCCCGTCACAAACTCACAATCTTTAGCTCTTTATATTATCTACTAGCCTCTGCCCGCGACTTCGTTCGCGTGGACATAGTTAATTTAGACTAACTAATATGCAGCGAAAGCTCTCAAGAGGAAAAAAACCCGATTTTAAACATTCTTCATTGTTGCTCCGCTCCTATTGGTCTTAGCGTGATGATATAACCTATAACCATTCTCGATGAATGAGCTATATAAAACTGAATGAATTATTCAGATGGGACAAGTAGTTCCTGAGATTAACCCCTACAACATCACAAACTCACAAACTTTACCTCTTTATAATATTAGTATAGATTATTAATATAATAGTTTACATAAGAATTATTCGTTTAAAGTTATAAGATTGACTGTACAAGACTGCACAAGTGCACTGCACTGCACTGCACAAGTATCATAAACCATATACTCGAGTAGCATTTATTCTTTGTTTCATTAACATCAGTTCGCTCTTTAAGAAGTTATTGTAATTTTAATGGCGACGCGACTTAAGTACAGGAGAAAAGTTGATAAGTAAATGGACTTAATACATTCAGATGATTCTATTATTCACTCCTCTTTACATTAGGTTCCACGCGGACGGAGTCTCGGGCACAGCTAGTATATTAGAATAAAGAGTAATTAAAATATTCTCATAAAATACTGCAACAATTTGTTGAAGAAAATCAAACCAAAGTTATATTTAAAAAAATTTCAAACTAAACTAAACCCAATTTCAAAATATTACAAAATATAGTAATTTTAAAAAATACTGAAGATTCCTTTAAGCAGCAAAAAATCAACGCCAAACGGTGTTCCCAGGCGGTCACCCATCCAAGTACTGAACGCGACCGACGTTACTTAATTCGGTGGTTGGACGAGAACCGATGTTTCCAATGTGTTATGGACGACAAAACATTTCATCTACGCGTCTCTCTCGCGTGTGTGTTAATATTCATGGAATATTAAATAAAAACAATTTGAATCTTATGCGTACACAGATAGGGTTGCAAATGTTTTTGAGTATTACGTTAATAGTCTAAAGTTTGTGTTTTGTCTCGCCACTTGTGGCCAAGCTAGATTTAGGGTAAAAAAATAGACTTTATTAATATCAGGAATTATATAATATTCAAATAATAAAAAAAATGTATATCATTGTTGTTTAATAGGAAAAATATAAACACACTAATTTACTAAAACAAAACAAGCTCTGTCTGTTTGTGACATGTTTAAGACTAAATCTCTGGAATGATAGAAATAAAATTGGTCATCAATATCCAGCGACTTGAAGAATAATATAAGTTATGTCCTATCCTGGATTTATAAAAAAGCACGCAGACCAAATCCTTGGAAAAGCTGATACATCTTCTTCTTGTTCTTATAATAATGGCGACATGCGCGAAGCACACAATTCTGCCAGTGTCATGTCTTCACAAAATAAAACAAAGGAGATTTGCCGGTATGGAACTTAGATCTTTCCTAAAATTAAATGGCTTAATTTATTGCTAAGCCAGATTGGCTAAAAAATTGACGTTGATATGTTACTAATCTATTACTTAAACTGTAGCATCAGTCTCATTCTGATAACCTGCTTAAAGATTAAAAGGCTCTCACAATCTTCATTTCAATTATAATTAAATATTTATCATTAAGGCGGGTGGCGTTTCATCCGAAAGCTGCGAAAGTCTCGAGTGGAAAACGTTTAGATTCCTACGTTAAGAGCGAAAGTTCTCAAACACACATAGTTTTGCCTACAGAAAATGCTAGGTTTAAATGCAGTCAGCACTGTATATGCAGAGTATGAATAACGCATTTGACAGAAAGAGTAGAAATTCCCCTAGTCTTTCCTTCCTACTACAGGCAAAAGTTCAGTCTTTCACCTTTCGCCTCATCCAAGCCAAACTTTCCAAATCTTGAATACACGTTCGTCACTTCACAAATGAGTTCATCTTCATCGTCTGCGCATCAACCGGGTGATGAATCTTCGTGTGATGCTTCAAACTGCAATTCTGAACGAAGGACCTCCCGCAGGTACTGCACACAAATCGTCTATCGTTCTCATGTATCCGCATATGCTCCCTTAGTGTATACTTCCGAGCGTACGCTTTCTTGCACACGTTACATTGGAACTTTCTTTCGCCGCCGTGTCGGATCATATGGTCCTTCAGCTCCGACTTGGAATAGAATTTCCACTCGCAAACCTCGCACGCGTGACGTTTCACCTTCAAATGTACCGTACGCACGTGCACGCCCAATTTGCCGCTCAAATTAAACACTTTTGGGCACATCGCACATTTGAATTCCTTAAGTTTCAAGCCGTGTACCGATGCGATATGTTTGTTCCTTTGGAAATAGTTCCTAAAGGTGTCAGCGCAATGCGGACATCTATGCCTCTTGACTTTTAAATGTACCGTCGCGTGGTGTTCGTTCTTTGCGTTTGTGGAACGGAAAACTTTATCGCAACTGTCGCAAGGATGGGAACCAGTTTCGTGCGAGAACGCATGTGTCCGCAGCCTTCCCGGCGTAATGAACCCTATTCCACACTGGTCGCAGATGAAATTTTGGAAATGCACGTTCATGTGGTGGTTCAGGCTCTTGAATTCCTCGTAACTCTCACAACAGATGCCGCAGCTGTAATGGGACGGCGTCACTTTGAAAGGCAGCACGCCGTCTGTCGCGTTCGGGTCTATATTCTTCCCGTGCTCTTCAGCGAGATGAATTTTAAGCTCTTTATACATTTTAATACTTTTATCACAGATTCTACAGTCTACATTTGTGACGTCAACTTTGACTAGTTCGTATTTCTTCAGTTTCGATATTGCGATTTTAATGTCCATTTGAGTCAATTTCTCGTGTTCGGACGCGTTATGCTGTCTCATTTCTATGGGATCGTTGAAATACTGTTTGCAGTAGATGCAAATATACGTATTCTTCATCCACCGAAATGGGCATATCCTAGAATTTTCTAGAAGTATCAGAGCGCGCTGTTGTATCGCTTTGATATCATCTTCTCTCTTCTTTAGATTCGCCGTTTGATTTTCAGCAGTAAACGTTTCCTTATCAGGTAATACGTACGAACCTAAAAACGAGAGAAAAGAAACCTTAAAAACATTCAGTGTCCATATATTTTTGTTACAGGAATTTTTATTTAGGCAACTAGCTCAAGGGTGCACCGCACACCTCGGCTTGGCTATTGCCTGTTACATGCAAACTCGCGACCTATCTTAGCTAACCTAGCTAACTATTCATATATGTTTGAGTTGTTGAGACGCATATGTGTACCAAGCATACACGCCTCAATAACCTCTCCATATATTTATTATCGGAAAATTAGAGTTTTTTCAGTTCGATAAGGGGAAAAAAATAAAACCCTTCCACTTCCATGTGTAAGCGTGTAGGCGTGCACGTGTGTGGGGGTGATCGTGTAGTGTTGTAGCAGTGATGTAAATTTTTGTGTCACTGTATCGCGCAAGCAACGCACTCAAGGGCTCCCTGCCGAGGGATCGAACCTAGACTTCAGCCGCTACCGAGGGAGGCCTAATCTGGTGTGCGGGAGCGAAATCTACCCCCAGACCACGGCGACGTGATCTGTGGTTACGCGGGCGTGAGCACGCTCTGTTTGGAGAGACAGGCTGGTACTGATAAATTACAGGAATTATAAGTAAGTTGTTTCATGCATTTTGATAACAGTCGACAATATATCATTCATGTCCTTTAGAAAATGCTTATGTTCCGATACGATTCACGTTCTCCATTTCAACATAACCGAAAGAGTTGTGGTATAATATCTACTCTCTATGCCAAAAGCATCATGATCAATCTTTACGCATCTGCTACGTGTATTTCTCCCTTATACGGGCATAGGGAAGAACAAACCTTTTATTGAGAAAAATAATATTCCCTAAATATAGATCAATTGTACAACAGCTCGGACGAAACTGCGAGCGGAAAGCTAGATTAATCAAATGCGAGAAGGCACTTATGAACGCCAATTCATCCGGTTTATCTTTTTATCGAACATATTTGTATAAGAATAGATTACAGTTACAATCGTTTGATCACAGATCACCCATTTTCCAAGTGAAACTTCTTATGGGAGGGGTTTGAAAATCTCATCGGCAACCTTTTTGTGTGTCCAAAAGCGGTGGGGGTTAACACTGTGTCAAGTATTGCTGAAAACATCGATTCTCGTCCGACCATAAAAGTCAAGCATCGTTGGACGTAGCCAGTACTTGGATGGATCACCGCCTGCAAAAACAGCTTGACGTTTAATTTTTATTGTACTTTTCAATTAAATTGTTTAGCTATAATACACAAATTTTACTTCTCTCGTGTGTCTTTATATAACTTTCCTTCACTCTAACAATATAAGCATGTGAGTTTAATAATCAATCTGTCACATGATTAGTGTGTCTAACTGTCAGAAGTCCCAGCCAAAGTAGGTCACAAAATTAAACGAATCAATTACTGTACTTACTACATTTATTTACATTAACTGTAAGATCTTATAACTATTAAGAGCTATTAAATAAATACACTGAGAAACGTTACATTAAAATACATATATCTGTATATCTACTTATATACAGAATCCAAAGTTATGAAAACAGTGCAATCATCAGAAAGCAAAGCAAAGAAAACATGCCGGATGAGTATACTATTTGTTTCTTTTGGCAACGAATCTTCTATATTCATATTGTCATTGCCGTTTAGGCATAATACTACAAGTATCTTATTATCATTCATTTAATTTGACAGTACAGCATAATTATATACCTTTGAACCGATCTTTATCAAAATTGGCATTACATTGGTTGATTGTCTGATGCATTTAACAGTGATTCTTCATTAATTGACGACGCAGGGTAACAATGAGATACCTTTGAACAGATTACCATGAACATTGGCACTAAATTTGTTTATTCTGATCTGCATTAAAGAGTGATTCCTCATTAGATAATGGTGCAGCGCAACAATGATATATCTTTGAACCGATCTCTAAGAAAATTGGCATTAAATCGGTTGATTGAACACATACTATCTTGTTGCGAATATTTACATAATACCCGTTACGAATAAAACTTGGGATACATCTAGTATAATAATAAAGAAATCAGAACACATCCTTCAGGCTCGTTGGATGATGGACCCTAGTGTGTTGTTTCAAGCTACAGTTTTGTATGAACGACTGACCGCAGACCGGGCAAGTGAACCTCCTATCGTTATTATGAATCCTCATGTGTTCTCGCAACGTTTTCAGCCTAGCGTACGC
This sequence comes from Antheraea mylitta, assembly GCA_014332785.1. Lineage (NCBI taxonomy): Eukaryota > Metazoa > Arthropoda > Insecta > Lepidoptera > Saturniidae > Antheraea > Antheraea mylitta. The sequence continues at coordinate 842,783 of JACEII010000128.1, read as the reverse complement.
TTTTTTGCAAACGTCGCATTGATAGATCCTCTCACCGCCGTGCTTTATCGAATGCTCCTGTAGTTCGTAGTTCGTGAAGAACTTCATGCCGCACACCGAGCAGACGTGCTTCCGTTCCTGTAAGTGCTGGAAACGTATATGCGCGGTCCTCCGGCTGCACAAGTCAAATACCTTCGGGCAGGACGGGCACGGGAATTCAGCTGTCTTCTCCCCGTGCACCGTACTTAAATGCTTCAACCTGTGTTTATAGGATGAGAATTTCTCATCGCATATCGGACATTTATAGCGTTTGTTTGACTTGTGCACTTTAGCGACGTGGGCGTACCTCGCTGAATAGGACGTGAAGGATTCCGTGCATTTCTTGCAAGGGAACTCGCCCCTCTCGTGGGTCCTTGTATGATTTACCATCCTTTGCGATGTCGCGAACCGTTTTCCGCACGTCTCGCATATGTAGTATTCATAATGGTCATTCATATGCTTGTGTAGGCTGAGGAACATCTCGTAGCGCTTCCCGCAAATCTGGCAGCAGTGCTCATTTTTGCACAGTTTATATGGCAGAACACTTTCTCCGTACGATGAATCGATCACCTTACCGTGTTCGACTGTTAAATGAAATTTCAATGCAAGATAATTCGGTATATCCAGCCCGCATAGTTTACAATGTATCATCGCGAAATCCATTTTCAAAGGTTCGTATTTCCGCGGTTTCAGCTGTCTGAAATCGGAATGCTGGTCGCGTGTGTGTTCGCGCAATTTTTCCGGTTCCATAAAGCTGCTCTTACAAAAGAAACACAGGTACGTGCCTTTCCTATACTTGAATGGGTAAGCGGTGGACGATTGGATTATAATGGCAATGTTATTCCTAAATATAGACCTCCTGTCGTCACCGTCGCGCGTCGTCGCGACAACAGCCGTCTCATTCTCCGTCACACAATCCACTTCGTACTTTGGCTGTATTTTCTCATTTTTCCTTCCTAAAAATAGAAAAACATCCGATATAGGGCCTTCGAAATTTGACTGTAGAACTTTATTTTCATGATATAAATAGATTTTTTTCAATGAATATGTAAAGCAAATCCGCTATACGCGTCTACGTGTTCCTTTCTTCTTCTAAACTACACAACAAATTTACTTACGATTGTTATCGACATGTAGAAAGTTTCTGTTAGATGAGAGAATTTCTATCGGAAGATTTGTATATATAAATACGTGTAAAATTAACAGAAAATAGAAAACAATCGATATATTGACATTATATGTAACATACATTTTTGAGGCGTTTAAATTGCTAATGTTGAATAAATCTTACGACATATATTAAAAACAATGAGCCTTCACGGGACGCCTGGCAGATGTGAAACACCGAAATTGTTTTGTAAAAGTTATATGCATAAAAGAACAGATTACGACAGAAATCATCTATGGCATCATGAAGAGATAAAGAACGGCATAATGAAAAACCATTACAAATTTGTTCCATAAAATAATGACTGTTTATTTATTTTATTACATGATTATTATTTATTACATATATATTCATTTTTATTAAATACAAAAATTCGACATGGCTCAGGCGCGGTGTGTTTGGCGGCATTTATCAAAGGGCACTATGTCGTAAAATAGAACGAATGGCCGACAAAACAGTTTGAATCTTATATTTATACAGGTAGGGTTGCAAATATTTTTGAGTATTTCGTTAATAGTGCAAAGTTCGTGTTTTGAGTCGCCACACCAACAATCAGGTTTCCCACCGCCTATAGATGTTTCACATCAATAAGGTACTTTATGATTATACATTCTCTGAGAATAGTCCATATACACCATTTTATATAATTTAATATATTCTTCTATATAACACCTTATCCGAAAAATTCCTAACAAGACAAAAAAGATCAATTACTTTTCAGACGTGTTGCGCTTAAAGCACGCGGTAATTGATTTTTATTTACATAAATGTAATTCATTGTAATACTAGCTGTGTCCTAGGACTCGTATAGTATTTAGGCGTATCTTGTTAGGTGATCAGTTGCTGTATCAGTATCGGACGGGTGGTATGTAACTGGACTCGATTGGAAAGTGACCACTCTGCATATACTGGTAAACTCGTCCTACCTCTCTTTTATTTTGTCGAGTTTTTATAAATATCTCAAAGATCGCTATTGGTTCTTAATTACACTCCATTTACTACAAGTATAGAGCAGTCACTTTGTTATTTTCCAAAAAAAGGAGCTATTTTAACGCAAAAGCGGTTAACATAAAATAGTTCCGAAATTTGCAATGCAAACCTCTTTGGCCACGTTGAAAGATTTATGAAATATTTTTTATGGTAATGGAAGAACATATGTGTTCGTGTCACCGATGACCTCGACATGCGCATAACGTATTGTGCTTGCGTTAGACTAGCGACACGTAAACTTAGAAAATAGACTGGTGAACAGGTGAATCTGTAGAAACCTACAAAAGTACTCCAAAAGAGCAACGTAAAAGAGGCAGTTCGAAAAGACAAGCTTCAGTTCATTCCGCATAACAATGGTTAAGTTACGTTGAAATATTCATCCCAATAGTTGCGCAATTCACCTTGTTTGAAGGCGGTTACTCAACGTTGAACAACTTTATCCTCTTCATTTGATCGGAGTTCGGATGATGCGTTCGCATATGACTCTGCAGGCTACATTTCTGAACATATGCGTTGTTACAAAACTCACAAACGAATCTCCTGTCGTCATTATGGATTCGCATATGTTCACGCAACGTTTTCATCCTGGCATATGCTTTCTTACAGACATCACACTGATACTTCCTCTCACCGATATGCTTCACCAAGTGATTCCTCAATCTTGCCGCTGTCACGAATGTATCAGCGCAGTACGAGCACGAGAAAGTCTTCTGTTTTATATGCACCTCTCGTATGTGCTTCGTTCTTTGGTTGCACATTGCGAAAACAGCCGGACAAATCGTGCAAGGATACTCCACTTTCTTGTTGTGTAACTCTTTCAAATGCTTGCCCCGGTGGTGGTAGCTTTTGAAGGTTTCACTACAATACGGGCATTTGTAGCGAGTTGCTGGACCGTGCTGCGACGCCACGTGTCTGTTTTTCAGAGCTTGCGATGGAAAAACTTCATTACACTTTGTACATTTATGTTTGCCCTCTTCAGCATCGTGGATCGTCAGGTGTGCTTTCAATCTCTGATGAGTGGAAAAAGCCTTGCCGCACAGAAAACATATACTGTTCGGATTATGAATGTTTAAATGAGTGTTAACACTTGTGAAGACCACGAATCTCTCGTCACAAAAGGCACAAGTGTAACCCTCGTCTGTAATTATATATGGCGTGACACCTAACCCGTAATGTTTTTTTATGGGCTTACTGTGGGAAGAAATTAAATGATCTGCTAAGTAGTCCAGATCTGTAATATTCTGCGAGCACAATTCGCATTTGAGGTCGGTGACCTCCACTTTTATGTTAGCGAATGTTCTCGCCAGACGGAGAACTTCCACTCTGTTTGGGTGTTCTAAAGTATGGTCCTTTACACCGGCAAAGTCGCCGAAGGAGAGGCGGCAGTAAGCGCAAGCGAACGCACCACGTTTCCACCTAAATGGGCAAACGTTGGAATTCTTGATAATAATCGCAGCATTGTCTCTGTGATCGTTATATTGGCACTTCGGTTTCCATTTAACTTTCAGATCGACGGAGCCTAAAAACAAAAGAAATCTCTATAAAGGCGATAATTTTGACGTAATACTGAACGGTTCTTTTGAACAGACGACGTTTGTTGCATGCCTACTGAAGTGTGCTTCAACATTCATATGAAAATGTGTTTCTTTGAAACGTTTTGAAATATCAGTCAGCCTGCTTTTGTTTTATAGACGTAAACCTGTTATAAATGTTGTAACTTAAAAATAATAAAATTTAAAAAAGATTTCGTTGATCATATACACAAGAATGTAGGTAATTCAATATGACTATAAACGTCATCTATAGTGTCATTTTAGCCAAAACATATAGGGCGCGTTCCACATGGCGTTAACAACGGTCACAATAGTCTTTTAGTTATTCCACTAGACGATCGCGATCGTTGCAGTCCCGCCGAATACGTCATTGATTATGTCATAACATACGCTCACGACGCCCCATGTCTGGAGGTGGGTCGATGTGAGCGTTGGGAAAATTGGCGGGATTTTCAATAAAGATGGCGACCGTAGAAATTTCAGTATTGAATGCGGTAAAGAATATTTATATTAAATAGAATATTGTATTTAATGGATTAATTAAATTTATGAATATATTTACATGAAATATGTTATAATTAAATTAAATGCTATTGAAAAATGTTGTGAATCGTGAAGTACTTTGTAAAAATAAAGTTATAATAATTTAATGTTTTTTATTAGACCAAAAAGTCATTATTATGTTTTTATTATAATTTATATGTAAAAATTGAATTTACTGTTTTTTTTAATTCCCTTAAACTAATTTAATTATAACTAAAATTGACTGTTAAAACTTACATATTGTAACTTCACTTCTTAAAGCTTTTGCTTTATTTTTTCTAGATCACCTTTTGCATTATTCACCTGAACGCTCAAAACGGCCCATAATGCGTTTTTCACTTGGGTTTACGATTGTAACGTGCGAAAGTAGAATGAGAAAAATCGCGGTCGTGAGCGTGAGCGTTATGAGCACTTACTGGAACACAATCATTAAAGTTTTTAACCGACGAAAAAATCGGAGGAGTTTCTCAATTCACGCATATATATATATATATACATTTATATACAATTTTTTTTATGTATGATCACTCATAACTTTTTACAATATAGTCCAATTTTAAAAATTCTTTTTTTATTGGAAAGGGTTATACTCCGAAGTTGGTGTCATATACATTTGGAAAAAAAAAATCCAACCCTAAGGGTATGAAAATAGAGAATGATTGATTGTTCACTCACTGATTATATCGAAGACCGCGCATAACTTTTGACAAAATAATCCGACATTAATTATGATTCTTTGATTTGAAAGAGTATACCCCGAAGTTGGTATCATATACATTTTGACAAGAAAAAACAACTCCAAGGTTACAAAAACAGGGGATGATTTATAATTCAGTCTCTCAGTTGTGTATTACAAATAAATTAAACATGTACAAATTAGTAGATTATAGCCACAAAAAAATATAAAATAAAAACTTTTTAACATAAAATTAATCCGCCGAAAAAACTGAAAAGCAAATAATAATAATAAACCTTTTACTTTATTAATCTTTTTTTTTTCGAGATGTCTACGCTATTGACCCAGCAAGGTCTTTACAGCTTCACCGGACTACAGCGACCCTTTATTAATCTTAATAACTAAGTTCTTAAAGTAATGTAAGTACACCTAAGTGATTTTGAGTCGGCGCCAAATAATCAATGAAATTACTTTAAAGTCAAACATATAACCAAATCAAATTAAAAATGCAATGTGAAATCTCCAGCGGTAACGTGTGTGCCCGTTCGTGTTATTGTCTCGCTGACATTAACTTATTATACACTAGCTGTGACCGCGACTTCGTCCGCGTGGAATCTTTAAAAACCGTGATTAATAAAGTCATTTGAATGTATTAAGCCCATTTATTTATCTAGTTGTATTTCGTATTTACACATCGTCGTCATTAAAATCACAATAACTTTTGATAGTGTGGACTGAATGTAATAAAACAGACTGGATTATTCTCGAAGATATGCTTTATAAGTTGCTTGAAGAGGTTTTATTGTGAACTCAGTACTTTTGCACTAATGCGTGTTCAAACAAACAGACAGACAAATACATGGATAGACAAACAGATATTTTCAAAAATGATATATATATATATCTTATTACTTATTGGTAGACATGTGCAATATTTTTTTCAACGAAAATCTTTTTTTAAATTCTCGAACTGACTACGCTATTGACCTAGCAAGGTCTTAACAGCTTCACCGGACTACTAAGGCGAGCGCTTAAAGCACTCAGCCGATTTTATATTGGCAACCAGCTCAAGGGTGCACGGCACACCTCGGCTTGGCTGTTGCCTGTTGCATGCAAAATCGCGACCTATCTTAGCTAACCTAGCTAACTATTCATATATGTATGAGTTGTTGAAACGTATATGTGTACGAGGCATACACGCCTCAACAACTCCTCCATATATTTATTAACGGAAAAATTGAAACTTTTTTCATTTCGATAAGGAAAAAAAGTAAACCCTTCCACTTTAATGTGTAGCGTCTACGGCGTGCACGTGTGTGGGGGTGATCGTGTAGTGTTGTAGCAGTGATGTATATTTGCGTGTCGCCGTATCGCGCAAGCAACGCACGCAAGGGCTCCCTACCGAGGGATCGAACCTACAACGAAAATCTAAAAAGTACAGACATATTTATAATCCTATTATATATATAGATTAGCCAATTTAATGAGTTATTTCGTATTTATTAAAAATGATATATAGATCCTAATTTGAATACTATTTTAGTCTGAATAATGTTTAAATGATATTTATTGCTTAAAAAAAATTAAAATGTATTATAAACTCATGCTTACTTATATCACCTGAGCAATAGAGTTTATAAATATAATAGTCAGTATCTGGGCGACCAAGTCTAGCTCGGTTCTTTAAAAAACATTTTTAAATTAAAATGAACTATTGGGTTTGCATTATAAAATTAAAATTTAAAAATATATCTGTTCTGCTGTCACTCGGATTCGAACTGGGGTTAGACGGATTTTCGAAGCAACTGATTTCCATCTGAGCTATTTTTGATTTGACAGCGCCG
>JACEII010000128.1:817187-830991 GCA_014332785.1 Antheraea mylitta | reverse complement strand
TCCTCTCGACAGAAGCCCCGGGTTGCCTCCCGCGTTCGATAGCATAGGCCTCCTATGATACAAAAAAATATATATTGATATATTAAAGAACCAGGTATTCTAAAATTCTTGTTCTTCCAAAGTTGCCGGCTCTTGTACTAAGGTGTCGCAAAAAAGTCTAGTTACCGTAAATACAATTTTTTTTATTTTTCGTTATCCTGAAGAACCCCTTGCGCTTTATGGGACAAAAAGCATCCTGGATGTAACCTTGTAATATCAGTTATCACTGTGTTAAGTTAAAAATTTTTCAGTACTTTCAGAGTAATACGAGTTTAGGTTCTAGACTTTAATCCTTTATCCAAGAGAACCCTTTGCGTTTTATGGGACAAAAAGTATATTTGATGTAATGTCGTAATATTAGTTATCACTATGTCATGTTTCGTCAAGATTGATTCAGTACTTTCAGAGTGATGCGTATTCATAGGGACAGACAGACAGAAAGATAGACAAAAACTGTAAAAAGATTATTTTTGGCTTATATGTCGATAACATAGTCAACCCTGATTAAAATTTTCAAAAAATATTTCATGTAATAGTTTTATTATAGTATAGATATGCTTTACGTAATTAATTAATTTGCTTGTTTGGCGCAGACTTAAAATCATTTAGGTATACTTACATTACTTTAAGAACTTAGTTATTAAGATTAATAAAGTAAAAGGATTATTATTTTTTGTTTTTCAGTTTTTACGGCGGTTTATTTTTATGTTAAAAAAAATTTTTAAATGTAATATTTCAACTATACGTTCAATCTAAAAAGCGGATTTATTTATTTCTATTATTTTTATTAGAGACATCAAATAGCGTTTACTTTTTTATAAAATTATGACTCTCAAATTTTTAGTGCCCTATGTCCGATGTCTGCTACAGAGACAAACCACTGTGCGACGTTTAACTGTTCAGGAAAGACTGATTACATTTCATATTTGAATAACGATTACCAATAAAGGTTACCAAGATTTTTTTACACTTTCATTTTTTCAAGTTATTATTGCAATTTTTCGATATTTATACATGTATATATATATATATATATATATATATACTTCGGGTACAATTTGGTGCTTTTTTATTTTTGATTATTGGAACCATGATGATTATAAGAATTTCAAGTTTACTAAGTTGTTGACATTCAAAATAATAAGAATAATGTTAAAATTAAGTTTTTTTTTTTTCGAACTGACTACGCTATTGACCTAGCAAGGTCTTAACAGCTTCACCGAACTACTAAGGCGAGCGCTTAAGGCACTCGGCCGATTTTATTTGGACAACTAGCTCAAGGGTGCACGGCACACCTCGGCTTGGCTGTTGCCTGTTACATGCAAACTCGCGACCTATCTTAGCTAACCTAGCTAACTATTCATATATGTATGAGTTGTTGAAACGTATATGTGTACCAAGCATACACGCCTCAACAACCCCTCCATATATTTATTATCGGAAAATTAGAGTTTTTTCAGTACGATAAGGGGAAAAAATAAAACCCTTCCACTTCCATGTGTAAGCGTATAGGCGTGCACGTGTGTGGCGGTGATCGTGTAGTGTTGTAGCAGTGATGTAATTTTTTTGTGTCACTATATCGCGCAAGCAACGCACGCAAGGGCTCCCTGCCGAGGGATTGAACCTAGACTTAAGCCGCTACCGAGAGAGGCCTAATCTGGTGTGCGGGAGCGAAATCTACCCCCAGACCACGGCGGCGTGATCTGTGGTTACGCGGGCGTGGGCGTGAGCACGCTCTGTTTGGAGAGGCAGGCTGGTACTGATCGTTCACTGCCGTTATTTCATCAAGAGGGTCGATAAAAATATGTCGCGGCCGTCTTCTATGACGCGTAGCGTTTGGTACGGGTTCGTATTGTGCGGTGGATACCACTAACGGACTGGGAGGTTAAAATTAAATTCACTACGGGGATGAATCCTACACTGGTTGCTTGAAGCATTTGTTTTTATACCTTCTTTTGGTGGTTTTAAAAAAATCTGCGATTCCAATTAAAACATAAACATCTCATTTAAACCATTTAATTGTGCGTATACGAAAGAAATTACAGACGAACACTGAACACGTTAACATTATTAATAATCCTATGAGAATTGGAAATAATAGATCACTTTTGTCTCTCCGTCTTCTTCTTTTTCAAATGGACCACATTCATATGAGAATATCTTAAATTAGCCGTTCCGAAAACTGACGGACACAAGGCACACTTGTACTCCGCTTTCTGTCCGTGAACCCTATCCAAATGGCGTAGACGTGAGTGATAGGAATCGAAATATTCATCGCAGACCGGACAACGGTACTTCTCTTTGCGCGCGTGAACCGCTGCCACGTGCCGATTCTTCGCCGGCCGATTCGAGAACACCTGATCACACCGCGAACACTGAAACTGACCAGACTCGTGTCTCATTCTGTGTGCACGTAATTTATGCTTCGCAGAATAACCCTTCCCGCAGGTATGACAAACAAAACTCTGGTAATGGTTATTCATATGGGTGAACAAACTCATGAAACCCTCATAGAGGGCACCACAGTGCACGCACTTGTAATCTCTCTCGGTCAAAACGAAAGGTATCACACCGTCCGTGTATTTCGGATTTACGTCCAAAGAGTGTCTTTCTTTCAAATGTAACTTTAATATATCAAGGGTTACCACAGATTCATTGCAGATCGCACACGACAGATCCGTTACATCGACTCTTAATGGGAATGAGTTGCGTACTTCAGGGTTTTCGAAAATGTCCAACTTATTATGGATGGTTGAGTGCGACCGTACTTCGGCGACGTTAGCGCATATTCGCGGGCAGTAGGCGCACATAAACTTCCCCCTCTGATACCTGAATACGACTGCGTTTGAATTCTTTAATATTATCACTGCGTTCGCTTTATCTTCAATGATCATAAGTTTCTTACGTTTCCATATTATTTTAACAGCGGTATTCTCCGCAGCGTCAACGCCGATTCCTAAAAATAAACAAAGTCATTTTGTATTCGGTCCTTTGTTTCAATTTTGATGTACATTGTAACGCATACTTCATCTTTGTGGTGTTTTCGAGAAACACTTGAAGACAAAGTTAAGGTGCTACGAACCCAATGGCAGGTAGCGTTAACATCGCTTTTGGACAAGAGCAACACATTACTATTACAACCATCATTTCAACTTATGACTTTCATACAAATTGTCGCCCTTATAATTTTTTCTTTATCGACCAACTTTCAAAATCTTAAGAATTTGTTTTGTTACTAACCGTAAAAGAAATTACTGAAAATGACCATAGATTATTACCGAAGCTGTAAATTACCTAAACCTATTGTTTTAATGTTGATATAGCATATTATGCATTCCAAATTAGATCAAAGGAGAAACAATATTAGAAGCCTTAGAACAGTATTTTAGCTTCGTAGTCTTTGCTTCATGCTTAAAATCACATATTTGCCTACACCTATAATTCTAAGGCCTGTGAGATTTCAAATGTCGCGTCAATTTCGATTTCGTTGCGAAGACCGATGCACATTGAGGACATTCCAAAAACTTTTCCGCCGGTGTATGGTTCATCCTGTAATGTACTGCACGTTTCGAACTCGTCTCAAAAGATTTCCCGCAAACATCGCATCCGTATTCCATCCTCTGCTGTCCGTGGACTTCGACCAGATGCTTAACCCTTACGTGATACGAGGTAAAAACCTCAGGACATCTAGGACAAGAGTATCGTAATCCTTTTCTATGTACGCGCATTATGTGGAACATTCTTGCCGCTCTCGTCTCCAAGACTTCACCGCAGACTCTGCAAGAAAAACTCCCCTTTTCGTGACTCTGTACGTGTTTCCTAAACCGAGATTTTGATATGAAAGCTTTCCCGCACGTATCGCAGATGTAATTCTGGTAATGACTGTTCATGTGCTCGTTGATTCTAGCAAAACTTATAAAGTGGGCGTAACATATTTGGCAGTAGAATCCATTACTCTCAAGTCTGAAGGGAAGAATGCCATCGCTAAAATCAGAATGCAATGTTTTTCCATGACCAACCAAATGATCCTTTAACTGTCCTAAACCATTTAAATCGGCATTACAAAGCCGACAATTAAGTTCAGCTATATCAACCTTAACCATATTATTTTCTCTGAGTTTCGAAAATATTTTTTTAGTCGGAGCGTGATTTAAATGATGCGTTCGAACATGTTCGCGCAGGGGACGAACATCGACATGTTTTAATTCACAATACGAGCAGTAAAATGCACCATGGAACCATCGGAATGCCCAGGCGGTAGAAAATTCTAGAATCGTCATAGCGTTCCGCCTCATCATAGTGTTTGCAATGCGTTTCTCGGATTCTTCGGGTAGTTGGTTGTTAGCACGCCTGCGCCTACGCATCTGACGCGCTGTGACTACCTCCTTTAATTTTCTACCACGTTTAACCGGCCCTAGACACGACTCCGCCTCATTAGCGGAACCTAAAAACAAAATTATGCTAGTTACTGCATTATTATATAAACCATAAATCCCCAAACCGGCATGCAGTATTCTATCCTAACGAAACTAATAACACATATATTTCTCATCTATATAAAAAAATATTGAGCCGTCACGGGACGCCGGGCAAATGTGAAACATCGAAATTGTTTTATATAGGTTATATGCCTAAAAGAACAGGAATCGGCTATGGCATAATGATAAGATAAAGCATTGCAATTTTGTTCTATAAAATAACTGTTTATTTATTTTACCTCAAAATATTCATTTTTATTAAATACAGAATTCAATTAAGCGCAGGCGCGGCGTGTTTAGCGGCATATATAAAAGGACTCTACGTCGTCGGCGCATGCCGCGTAACACTCGTAGAATGATTGGTCGACAAAACAATTTAAATCTTATGTTTATACAGATAGGACTGCGAATGTTTTGAATATTTCGTTAATAGTGCAAAGTTCGTGTTTTGCGTCACCACATCGTTAAGCCAACAATTACCTGCGCCTATAGATGTTTCACATCAAATAATCTATTTTCGTGATTTTATGTTGATGCATGTTGTACATAAAATGTCTATTATTTGTCAGAATTAATCTACCAAACGTTTAAACCGATTTTAACAAGACTTTTAATGGCAGATGGAGAATATAATGAACTTTAGTATGTGATGTAGACCATGTCATAAGACTCTTTATAAGAATAATGATAAGGAGGTAGTAATGATAAAATCTAACATAAGTGAGTTTTAAGACAAAATTAAATATAAAAATAATTAAATGACAGTCTCACGATTAATTTAAGTGAAACCCTCTTGTTTTTGGTTTAATAAAAAAAAATTCGGGGGGCATCAAACAATTTTATTAATAAAAAAATCCTTTGTAAAAACTTTTAATAGAACGTAATGCTGAAAAATACATGGCACTAAGATCTTTACATTTTAACTTCAATGACCGGCCCCAGATTCAAAAGAACTGGGTGCACGCTACGCAAATGCGCCAACATGAGCGCTCGGTGCTTAAAGACCATACCGCACCATTTGCAACTTAACTCGTCGTGAGATTTTAAATGCGTCACCAGCGCCCTATTCCTGGGGAAGGTCTTCTCACATATCGGGCAATGGAAATTCCTCTCCCCCGAATGCCTAACCATGTGCCTCTTCAGCTCATAATTCGTCTTGAACTGCCACTCGCAGTACATACAACTGAACTTGTACTGTGGCGGAAAATGAACAGAGCGGACGTGAGCTGCTCGCTTTCCGCTCGTTTTAAAAGATAAATCACAGTGGGAACATCTGTATGAGACTTCGTTTTGCCTGTGAGCGTTCTTCAAGTGAGCCATTCTGTCATAATATCCATCAAATCTCATATCGCAACGCGGGCATTCGTATCTTGGGCCTTTAGCATGGGCCGTCGCCTTATGGGAGTCTCTGGCCGCTCTCATATTAAACACCTTCCCGCATTCACTGCAAGGAAACGACCCACTTATGTGTACCTCCGAGTGTTTCCTCAAACGAGGAGCAGTCATGTATCCTTTCCCACAACTCGTGCATATATAATGCTGGTAATGTTCGTTCATGTGTTCGTAGAGTTTCAAGAAATTGTTAAAGTCTTTACCACATATGACGCATTTCCAATCTTTATTCAACGCAAACGGTAACACACCGTCCGGTCGGCTCTGATCAAAATCAAAACCGTGCTGTACAACGTGATCCCGCATCTGTTTCACATCTATAAGCGGAATCGAGCACAAAATGCAAACGGTACCGACTATATCAACATTTATCAGCGGCATCTCTTTGAATTTACTATAAATGTCTTTGATATCGTGGCGTGTCGAGCACAGTTTCACGTGTTCCCTCAACGAATCGCACTCGTTGAAGTTCTCCTCGCAGTAAGCGCACTTGAATCTATTCTTTTTCCACCTAAAGGGACACAGAGACCAGCACTCTAATATGGCGGTAGCGTTTCGTTTCGTCACAATCCTGGCCTCAGCTCGTGCACTCCGCTTATAATATTTACTACTCTCTTTTATTGGTTCAGTCTTATAGTTTTCGTCTTTTATTTCATTTTCGTTTGCTGTGTACCCACGTTTCCCTAGAAATAGAAAAGGCTCGTAAATTTCTTCACCAATATTACTTCTCCAGTATTTGACGTTCTTCAAATTAGGCAAATTGTGATTCTGTAAATTTATTTCAAATATTTCTTGTTGACACTCCTGTTTCTAAAATGAATAATGCTTTTTTTAATACAAGACTACAGAAATAGAAAACTGTCGTACTCTTTTTGATTTAAACGTGTGAAAAATTTAGTCTTCGAAGATAATGTTATAAAGAGAAGTAAAATAAATTAGTCGATGTTTTTATAATAAGTAATTATGTCATTTACTTCCATTTAATTTAAAAAAATGCATAATTTTAGACTTTTTTTTTCCAAAAATTTACGTAGTGTTGTCGGTAATATTGCGACTTAATTCAGTTTTATGCTAATAATTGTATTGTATTACGTTGTTACTCTGTCAGTATTAAAATTAGTTTAACTTATTTTATAAAAAAAGTAAATAATTACAACCTTTTTTACATACTCATGAAAGTGCACGCGCGCGCTAGTTGCGGTGCGGAATACAAAACGCAACGGAAACCAGTGTTTCCGTTTAAAAAATAAAAACGTTTCCAAACTTCATTTAAAAAGTCGCTAGATTTTGAAAAATACATAATTAAAAAATCCGCCAGAAGTCGCTAAATGTATCATAATATTTCATGGTAAAAAATATGGTGAAAATACTAGTATATTGCGAATATTTCACAGTAATAAAACGAACAAAAGTTGGATTAGTTATAAAAACTTTCAGTCACGTTATAACTCTTCTTGCTGTTTTCATTCTGGTCGACCCCGAGATCGAACGTCATTTTAGTGGGGAAATTCCAAAAACAACATCAGCAATTCATGTAGTTACCAGTAATTACAATGAAATTAGTACCAGAATTCTTAAATTTTTCAATATTCAATTAGTCGCTACAAGTCGCTAATTTTTTTTAAGTCGCTAGATTGAAAAAAAAGTCGCTAAACATGTCCAAAATCCGCAAAAAAAGTCGCTAAAACGGCAACAGTGCCGGAAACAATTCCGCAATAGCTTGTGTAAAATTTCATCCACTAAAACACGGTACGTCACGAACACATACAATAGAAGTGGAACTTTTATTATCACCATTTATTTATTTATCAGGCAACAAGGGTCCACAAAAACAAATTATATACTAATACATACATTAGTAGTAATTAAAAAAATTAAATTACTAAATTAATATGTGCTTTTATACAAATGAATATGAAATAGGATGAAAAGATACATTTACATTACAGGGAAACATTTTAATAAAAAAATACAACAACAAGTGAACGTAACGCGGTGTTTCAAGGCGGTCGGTCATCCGAGTACCGACCGCAGTACTTCGCTGATTGGACGAGAATCGGTGTTGCCCACACTCTACCCGACAGTGTTTACCCCTACCATTTTTCGTCACACAAAACTGTAGCAGATTAGAATTTCACTTCAAAACAGTCAAAGGAACTATCCAGTACTTATTGAGAGATGCGAGCACCACGGTAGATTTATCATTTTATTTATATTTTAAACTAGCTGTTACTCGCGGCTTCGCACGCGCTTTTTGTATACATTAAATAAATTTAAAATTGTTATTAGATGTTTAAATAACAACAATACTCTTTCAAAAATATTTGTATGTATAACACGCACATCATCTACAGTAACATGTACATTATATATTTGAATACTAATAGTGTATCGAATGGGATGTGATTTATCATCAGCCACATAGCTGGAACTTTATACTACTATCTATATATCAGTGCTCACTTACACTATACAAGAGAGTAATGAAAATATTAAGCTATACATTACCCAACAACAAGTGTTAAATCTTTTATTATATAAACTAGCCGACCCGTGCAACTTCGTCTGCCCCAAATTGGTTATCATTGGTTTCAATTGTATTTTTAAACGTGAAAAAATTGAATAAAACTGATACCCGATTGCAGCCACGACTACCGTTTCCAATTGTGAATCCAAACTATCCACGGATTCACTGAAACATATACCCAGATTACATGTAATTTTTTTTAAATAAGCCTAGTACCCGTTCGTATCATCATCTACCACTCCGTTGTTTGTATTCCGGTGAAGCTGTTAAGACCTTGCTCGGTCAATAGCGTAGTTATTTCGACAAAAAAAAAAATCATCTACCAGGATCAATTAAGATAAAAAGTAACCTACATAAAACTAAATAAATATCTCTACCACTTACTTTCTCGGTATCTTCAACTTGTATTAAAACCTTTTTATACTCCATTGTATTAAAGAAAAATATATGAACACCGTATCCAAGCGTCAAACATCGCGACGAAGCGTCAAATGTTACTTGCTTGAAACTATTGTCTAAGAGGTATAAATTGTTTCGAAAACGTATTTTAAATATATTTATAAAATATTTTTATAAATAATCTTTTTACCACTCACAACATAGTACCTTTTGGTAATTTATCCATGTTGATATGTTTCTATTGTAGATTATTCTACGTTGTTACACAAAATATTTGGCATTAAATTTATAACGTGTATTTGTCACACTTGATATTGGCGAAATTACCTACATAGGCAGAGGCCATACCGGAAAGAATCAATCAAGCCAGTTTTATATATTATATTCATCCGAACAACGGGCTACCTGGCTGCCGGTAAGAGTTGCGTTTATCTGTGCAATTACGTAACCCTTACACACAAAAATATTGATTTTTAAATAATTTTAAGATGATTTTTTTTCACTAACTTTCAAACGTTATTAAAATGGAATTATTATTGAAAGACATTTTTGGTATTGACAATAATGTGCTTGATGGTATTTTTTGGAAATAAAAATAAAAGTAATCTTAACCCATGTTAGAATAGCAGTAATTTTATTATTATTATATTTAGATATAAATAAGTACAAATTTCATCTTTCACACTAATTCAGTTATTAACTCAATATTTAGATCGATTTATTGCTATAAAAATAATATGTGTATAGAATATAGCTATAGATATAGTTTAGTGCAGCACTGGCTGCACGATAAAGATAGCGATAATTGTTTTTTTTTGTTGACATGGAAAGGCCTTTACAGCTTCACCGAACTATTGAGGCGAGCGCTGAAGGCACTCAACCGACTTGGGATGTTTGGGCGACCAACTCAAGGGTACACGGCACACCTCGGCTTGGGCTGACGCCTGTTTTGTGCAAAAATCGCGACCTATCTGAGCTAACCTAAGTGAACCTAAATAGATATACGTATATAAGTTATTGAAACATGCATGTGTACCGAGCATGCGTGCCTCAACAAATCCTATATATATTTTGTGTCGGAAAATTTTCTCTAAACTGTATAGGATAGGATAGGATAGGGAAAAATAAGAGTAGAACTCTTTGTCGTTTATTTCTCTGCAAAAGAAAAACACCGTGTACGCGTGTAGGCGTGCAGGTGTGTATAGGTGATGTGTGTGATGTTGTAGCAGTGATGTAAAGTTGTGTGTCACTGTATCGCGCGAGCAGCGTACTCAAGGGCTCCCCACCGAGGGAACGGACCTAGGCTTGAGCCGTTGCCGAGCGGGGCCTAATCTGGTATGCGGGAGTGAAATTTACCCCCATTTATTTATTTAGATATTTCGGTTTCGTATAGCCCGATGGTCGACGACGCATATATTTAAGATGGCGTCAACCCCAAGTCATACGTTTACGTTTATCGTTGTTTCAATTCATATGGTGAAATCTTAATATCAACAATGTTTAATAAAATAAAATTTGTTCTTTGCTATGAAAAAAAAAATTGGATTCAAATTTATTATTTTTATTTATAACATAGATCAGCGGGTATATATATGATTTTTATAAAGAAACGTGCCTGACTGTGATAAATTCATGCTTTTAATTGCGTTTAAAAGTTACTGAAAAAAAATGTTTCTAAATCTATTCATAAATCAAAATGCGCATTGAAAATACAACGTTAATCGGCTACCAAGTGTCTTTTCGGGCTAATACCACCCTCTCACAGAAAACCGACGTGAAATAACAGTGCTTGCATTGTAGTGTTTCGTTTGGTCAGTGAGAGCGCCGGAGGCCCACCTCTCTTGTCCTTTCCTCCTTTGCCTTCCCTTACCCTCCTCCTCCCCCATATACAGGTTGGCAACGCACTTGCGACACCGCTGGTGTTGCTAGAGTTTATAGAGGGTGGTGGTCACTTAACATCCCGTGACTCACCTGTTTGTTTACTTCCTATGATACAAAAAAATATATATTGATATATTAAAGAACCAGGTACTCTAAAATTCTTGTTCTTTTAACGTTGCTGGCTCTTGTAATAAGGTGTCGCAAAAAAGTCTAGTTACGTTAACTACAAATTTTTGTTTTTCTTTATCCTGGAGAACCCCTTGCGTTTTATGGGACAAAAAGTATCCTGGATGTGGCCTTGTAATATCAGTTATTACTGTGTTAAGTTTCGTTAAAATTGGTTCAGTAATTTCAGAGTAATACGGGTTTAGATTCTAGGATTTAATCCTTTATCCTGGAGAACCCTTTGCGTTTTATGGGACAAAAAGTATATTTGATGTAATCTCGTAATATTAGTTATCACTATGTCAAGTTTCGTCAAGATTGGTTCAATAGTTTCAGAGTGATGCGTGTTCATAGGGACAAACAGACAGACAGACAAAAATTGTAAAAAGATTATTTTTGGCTTCTATATCAATAACATAGTCTACCTTGATTAAAATTTTCAAAAAATATTTAATGTACAGATTTCGACTTGTTACAGTTTTATTATAGTATAGATATAATATGTCCACATTATTGATATAATCAAGTTATTAATATAACTTCCTATAACTTAAATCACATATAAACGTATGACTTTCAATTATATTTATTCTTGGAGTCCAGTACAATGTACGCCACACGCGCATGTTTACAGTCAATAACATATTTTTGGTCAATTTCACATACACATACATTCAAATACACGGATAATAGTTCATCACAGTTGACGTCTGTCTATATATGTTCGCGATAAGATCGAAAACGCATCTTCATGCCGTTTTTACCAATATATAAAATGACTCTTGAAGAAAGGTTAGGTATAGTTTGTCTTATTATCAGGGCGGGTATCGTCTACTGAACCCGCTAACTTAAAATAAAACAGCTAATTAGTTAGGTATTTACCCGTAAAATTCCGGTTAAAATATTACTTGTAGTCCGTTGAAACTGTCAAGACCTTGCTAGGTCAATAGCGTAGTCATTTCTAAAAAAAAACCGTTTAATAAGTTCCAGTCGTTTCGAAGATTACCCGGAACAAATAAACAAACAGACATATCGACAGAATTAAAAAAAAATGTTGTTATTTTTATTTATTCATCAAAAAGTATTTATTTTAATATTATATACGCACACTTTATACTTATAATACGTAATATATCACAAACCAATATTTGGGAACAAAACTAACGTAGAATAAACTTTTTGAGGAGTTTTTAGCGGGATTTCAGTCTCTCATGTAGGGGATTTTATATTTTATTCATAATCTTGTGTTATTTGAATCTTTATTGCGTTAAATTGGTAGCGTTTTATCTAATATGGTTTGTTTATTGTGCATAAGTGAAATGAATGAAACATAAAATGAATGAAACCACGGAGCATGAATTCTGTAGTCTAGAAAATTAAGAAGATAAAAATTTACGAAATATTATATAGAAGATTTGCCGCTTATACCTTTACATTAACTTAGACATAGAAGAAAACTGGGTAGAGAATACATAGGAACTACCTATATTAACAACTTCAGAATTGGTAGTATGGATTAATTCCTTCGCCTGTCTCGATGGACGAATATTATTACTACTAACCTTTTAGAATAGCAGCACAAAATAGACTTTAAAAATGTTTGCGATAGCAACGTACCACGTATAATTAAAAATTGGAAACAAAAATAACGTAAAATAAACAGTTTTAATAGGAACACAAAATAAACCATGAAAATATTTGCGAGAGATTGTTATCGCGTTACCATGGCAACGCATATAGTACTGACATTAACACGCATCGAAAGCTTCCAAAATAGCCCGATTTTGAGACATTCTTCATTAGTGCTCAGCTCCTATCGGTTTAAACGTTATGATATGTAGCCTATAGCCATCCTCGATAAATGAACTATCTAACACTAAAAGAAACTTTCAAATCAGATCTGTAGTTCTTGAGATTATCGCGTTCAACCAAACAAACTCTTTAGCTTTATATATTAGTATAGATTAAAATATCGGAAAGTAGATGACCGGTACCCACTATGTTCGGCGGTAAACATTTTTACTAGTGATGAAATTATTGTTACAATGTCAATAATCAAAAATACTGTACTATTCAAAAATACTAATTATCTGTGTATAGATTATCTATGTTGTACTACTTCCTTCCTGCGTGCATAGTGTGTTCTTATTTAAAAATCATAAAAACCCAAGAATTATGACAATGATTCGGTTAGTAATGAGTGCTATGTATCTTGATAAGAATTGATAATTGTTGTTGATAATATTAGCAATAAACACCACTTAACGATTTCAATTTTTTTTTTATTATAAAAAACTACTTTTTTAGACTTAAATATAAAAGTTAGACATATGCTGTCTTTGACTTATTTGTAGGCATTATCATACTCTACAACTTTTCAATAGAACTCAATCATATAACTCTTATCATTAAGGCAGCGTTTGTAAGATTTTTTTTCGTTCGATCGTTTTTTCTCTGACTTTCTCTGCAAACCCGACTATCACGAAAAAGTCTTTTCATCTTTCGGGTTAATATGTAGCATATGACACTCACAAATAACGTGACTTTCTATTGGTAAAATAATTTTCAAAATCGGTTCTGTAGATCCAGATATTAGACCCCCCCCCCTTCTACAAATCTGGAATAGTCCATGTACCTCTCGTAACGGAAGGATACTTGACGAACTAGGTAGGGTTCTCGCGTTTGACGTCATAGCCCCTCTGGAACCCACGCACTATCAAGATCATTGCCGACCGACAGTTTTATATATAGCTCTTTTAAAAAATGTCACGCTTCCTGTGCGACTCATACAAGTCGTACACGAACTTGATTCAGATCATCGCCCGGTTGTTTTACAGTTAGGTCAGAAATCAGACTTCACCCCGCCGTCGGTTAGGGTGGCTGATTACGCGAAACTCGTTAAATGTTTTAAAGAAAATCCGTC
>JACEII010000128.1:802102-816787 GCA_014332785.1 Antheraea mylitta | reverse complement strand
CCCCATCCGATACGCTCAGGTGTGCCACAAGGCTCAATACTCGCGCCCACGCTATTCAATCTATTCATCAGAGACCTGAGCCTCCGGGAGTTGAGGTAGGTTGCTATGCTGATGATACAGTTATCTACGTTTCTGGCTGGCGACTGGATAGACTCAGGAAATGCATAGGAAAAGCCGTTAGCGCACTCGGTGTTTGGTTTCTTCGATGGCGTATAGAAGTAAATCCCGAAAAAAGCGTCGCGATAATTTTCGATCTTAAGAAATGTGCTAATAAACTAACGCCCATCAGGCTATACGAAACCGAGATACCTTGGGCCGGCGAGGTCAAATATATCGGTGTCACCTTATAAACACTTTAATTTCGATTCACAGACAGATAGAGTGCGAAACAAAGCCGCTATGGTCTTGGGTCGTCTCCATCATTTGCTTTGTCATAAGAGTAAAATGTCTCTCAGACATAAACTCATTTTATATAAAACTTGCATCCGTCCGATTATGACGTACAGTTGTCCGGTCTTTGCACACGTGCAAAATCGTATTCATAAGTTGCAGGTTCTCCAGAACCGAACCCTACGTAAAATCATCGGTGTCCCACGGTACATGCGGAATAAGGATCTCCACAGGGACCTGGAGATGCCTTCTGTCTGGGCGTATATAAAATCACTCACACGTAGTTATTTCGAAAAAGCCGCGAATCATCCCAGCCCGTTAGTGGTATCCGCCGCGAACTATGAACCCGTACCCAACGCTGCGCAGTATAGAAGAAGACCGAGACACATTTTTACCAACCCTTCCGATTTAATCACGTCAGCGAACAATCAGTACCAGCCTGTCTCTCCAAACAGAGCGTGTTCACGTCCACGCCCGCGTAACCACAGACCGCGCCGCCGTGGTCTGGGAGTAAATTTCGTTCCCGCATACCAGATAAGGACCTCCTCAGCAGCGGCTCAAGCCTAGGTCCGTTTCTTCGGCGTCGAGCTCTTGAGTACGCTACTCACGCGATACAGTGACACAAAACCTTACATCACTGCTACAACATCACACACATCACCTATTCACACGTGCGCGCCTACACGCTGTATTTCTTTTTCAGAGAAATAAACGACAAAGAGTTCTACCCTTATTTTTCCCTATCCTATCCTATATAGTTCAGAGGAATTTTTCCGACACAAAATACATATAGGAGTTGTTGAGGCACGCATGCTTGGTACACATGCATGTTTCAAGAACTCATATACATACTATCTAGAAAGCTTAGCTTAAATTGGCTCAGATAGGTCGCGATTTTTGCACAAAACATGCGACAGCCCAAGCCGAGGTGTGCCGTGCACCCTTGAGTTGTTCGCCCAAACATCCCAAGTCGGTTGAGTGCTTTCATCGCTCGCCTCAATAGTTCGGTGAAGCTGTAAAGACCTTTCCAGGTCAACAGTGTTTTCATTTCGAGAAAAAAAACCCTACAACCTCACAAACTTAACCTCTCTATAATTTTACTAGCCTCTGCCCGCGAAATCGTCTGCGTGGAATCCGCAGCGGAAGCTCTCAAGTTAAAAAAAAAACTCGATTTTAAAACATTCTTCATCAGTGCTCCGCTCCTATTCTTAGCGCGATGATATATAGCCTATAACCTTCCTCGATAAATGAGTTATATAACACTGAAACAATTTTTCAAATCGGACCAGTAGTTCCTGAGATTATCCCCTACAAGGTCACAAACTTTAGATCTTTATAATATTAGTATATATTATATTAGCATAGATAAAATTAAATGAAATGCCTTGATTCATCAAACAATATTTAATGTCGAAATAATTAAATTAACCTAAACACTACTTATTTATTATAAAGTACTTAATGTATACTTGTGTATTCAACTGTACAGTAAAAACTACATTATAATTCACTAGCAAAGTACAATTTTTAATAGTGACACAATTAAGAAATTCAAATAATTGTCTGCTTTAGAGACTTCTATAATTCACTGAACGAAAAACAATATAATTGAAGGGCTAAGGAGAAGAACTGGCTAAGTCACATTTACAAAACTTTACAACAATTTAAATTTTGAAAGTATTTTATGGTGGACTTGAATACATTGGGGAGAATGATTTTCAAAGGATTTTTTATGTTATATGTATTTGGTACTGTTTTTTGTATAAAATATGCCTAATAACAATAATAGCCGACGTGGTCAAGTCACAGACTAAACTAGTTATTCATTATTAAAGAAAGTACACAATAACAAAAAAAATGTGTCAACGCGTTGTACACTTAAGATAGTCATATTATGAAATGTGGCCATAAACTACAAAGAGAAAATTTGAAAAAATGGACATAGCCAGTTTTCCCTTTTGCTCTGCGATTGGTATTAGGAGACATTTTTTTATAGAAAGAAAAACACGTGGATAAAAAACGACGGTAAATTTGAATTTTATTGTAACAGATAAAAAAAATGTTACTAATAATATTGTGATATGCTAATCCCATACATACTTTTTGTCGTTTGTATAGTAATACTCGAAATTTAATTGTATTCCTTTTTTTTTTCAATTCAACGTTTTAGTTTTTTGTGTCACTAAAATTGTTATAAATATTATTTTGATTATTTTCTTTTACATCGGTTGTGAGAGATATACAAATACATCGTTATGCTCTAATATCCAATTTATTAAAATACAATATAGTCTATGACATGGATTATTTCTTCCTATTGATTCCAAATTTCTTTACTGATAACAGTAAATCACGTAAATATTTACTAAACAAAGAATAGATAAAAGAAATGAGTTGACAGTGTAGAAAAAAGTACCCAAATCTTCGTCAATTCAGATGTAGATTTAATATCATATAATTTATAAAAATACCCAATTAATCCTTCCTTACAGCGCCATCTCCTTATGTGTAACGGATGACCTATCTACCAGTTTTTCGTAGTAGACTATATAAAGATACGTCAATAAGATTCAAAGACATTGTAATACCTCTTCAACGGCTACGGATTTAGGAGAGCAACAAGGATTACAGACTCAAAGCCCTACCCGAAAGAGGACTCCAGAAAATGATTTTTTTAATACACAGGCATGTCCAAGGAGAACAGTATTTAAATCTACATAGAACGGTTTGTTAAACATCCCCCAATAAACCTAAGAGTCTATAATAAAATATATTTGCAATGCCTATTTCCCCGCTGATACTTTTAGTTGGCTCTTTACATCCGATCCTGCTGTGTAGTCACTGAGACGAGTTAAAGATAAATCCCTAATTCACACTCAATTACCTACTACTCGTAAACCCGATTGATTACATTAAAACGAAGGTTTTTTGTCTTTGCCATTTCAGTCAAAAGACATCCATTGGCGAAACTGTCTCTACCAAACATTGCCAAAAGGATAGACCAATCGTTTGCATTGTGACCCGTCACCCCCCTTCACCCCTTGTAAAAAAAAGTATATAAGCTGTCTTCTAATAGGAGGTCAGAACTCGAAGGCTCTACGACCTTATGTAATACGTTCTGCAAAGATATACCACCTAATGCGGATCTCATTTCTAATTCTCTCACAAAAAGAACTTCCAAGCGTAGTATATCACAATTTTTATACGGAAATTTTATTAATATCAAACTATTATGAAAAATAATTCAAGGTAGACGCGATAACATATTTCAAACATGGAAATGCTTCTTAGCGATGTGTTTGTCTAAAGAGAGCTTAGAAGCGAACGCCCTCGAACAGCTACCACATTGATAACTATACTCCGTTTCCTTCTTTGTCCGATGCGCCTTTACGTTGTGATGGTACTTCTGCGACCTAGTCTTGAACGTCATGTGGCAAGTCGTACACTCGTACATATCGGCACCGGGTTTGTAATTATGGAACTCCATGAGATGCCGTTTCCTTAATTCCCAAGTCGCGAATCTCGGTTTATCTTTACAATAAACGCACATGTACGGCAGTGTCGTATGCTGAGTTTTTATATGAAGGTTCCTCTCTTCCAAAGTAGTGAACGTGGCCACGCAACGGCTGCACGTGTATTTGTTGTCGTGTGGAACCTTCGTGTGAGCTATCAACGCTGACTCTGTTATAAAACCCTCACCGCACGTATCACAGACATAATTCTGATAGTGTTCAGCCGTGTGTTTCTTTAAAGATATGAAATCTGTGAATTGGAACTTGCATATTGCACACTTCCAAGAACTTCCATCGTTTAATTTAAAAGGAAGCACTCCAGGTTGCACGTCGACATTTATCGGTTGTTTATGATCATTCTTCAAATGAACCAAAAGGTCATCAAGTGTATCAATAGCAATGAAGCAAAGCTTGCACTGAAGATCCGTGATGTCAATTTTGAGGAATTCTTTGCGAAGTTTTCTACTGAACACGTGCTGGATATTGAAGTTTGCATGACGAGATGCCATATGCGTTCGGAGGCCGTTAGGATCGTTAGACTGTACCCTACAAAGTACACAGTTGAAATTCTGCCCCCAGGTTCTGAAAGGGCATGCGGTAGAACACTGTAGAATTATCTCCGTGTTGCTCCTATGTTTTAAAGATTTACCAAATCTCGGTTTATATGTTAGCTTGTAACACCTAAAATTGCGCTCATGTTGTTTTAGGCCATGTTCCGAAAGGAATGTCGCTCCGCACTTTTCGCACGTAAATATCTTGACGTGACTTCTCAAGTGTCCATTTATTTGGGAGAACTCTTGAAATGATTTATCACATTCCAAGCACATCCACAATCCGGTTGGACCTTGTCTGTAAGGCAAAACTCCGAAAGGTACGTCAAAATTAACTGATATTCCATGGTCGCGAGAGATATGATTCATAAAGCTATCTATATCAGATATATCCGTTAAACACATGGTACATTTAAAATCGGTTATATCAACTTTGAGTCCGTCTACGACCTTATAGAATGCGCTATTGAAATCAGCACTAGAATGTTCCGCTTTCATATGGTCCCTCAAAGCTGCCATAGGTTCAAACTCATCATGGCAATACGAACAAATAATCCGATTGAAACGTGTTTTAAACGGAAACGCGGTCGAATATTTTAATACCAGCACAGCGTTTTGCCTTTGCGGATTCTGATTGACAGACCTTTCAAACAATCTCTTTTTTGGTTTACTCTCTGTCTCGAGTAACGCGTCACGTTTCTTTCTCGATCCTAAAAAAAAAGAGAAAAGTACTGTCATTATTATATTCGACAACATTCATACGTTCGATCCGTTCAATAAATAAAGTCCATTCTATTAATGTCAAAAAAAAATCCTTATATTGATAATCAGACGTCGAAATGTTTTTTAGCCACATGTTTGTCCAGGAACAACTTCGTGGTAAACGCTTTAGGACAACTAGGGCAGGGGTAATTTAATTCACTATCTTTCTTCATCCTATGCGTTCTCGTCATGTGATTATATTTCCCGGATCGTGTCTTAAATGATTTCTGACATGTCGTGCACTCGTATTTGTCCGTTCCAGTCTTGTAATTGTGTATTTCCATGAGGTGCTTCTTTCGCAGTTCCCAATTAGCGAAACGTGGTTTCTCTTTACAATACACACACATGTAGGGCATCGAAGTATGCTGAGTTTTGACATGTATATTCCTTTCATCTAACGAAGAAAAAGTTGCCACACAACGGCTGCAACTGTACTTATTCTCATGAGGTATTTTAGTGTGAGCTATCATAGACGACTCAGTTATAAATCCTTCACCGCATGTGTCACAGACGTAATTTTGAAAATGCTCCGACGTGTGCTTCTTTAGAGACATGAAATCTTTGAACTCATTTGGACAGATCGTACATTTCCAAACCGAACCATCGTTTAACCTAAATGGCAATACACCTATTTGAGCGTCTAAATTGATCGGCTGTTGATGATCATTCTTCAAATGATAAGTCAAAATATCAAACTGTTCTACTGGCATAAAGCATAATTTACATTGCAAATCTGTTATGTCGACATTTAAAAAATCCTTGCCAAGTTTCTTATAAAAAGCTCCTTGAATGTCGTAATTAGCATGACGTGTAGCCATATGGGCTCTTAAAGAGACAGGATCGCTAGTCTGGAGCCGACAGAAGACACAGTTAAAATTCGTCTTCCAAGTTCTAAAGGGGCACGCGGTAGAACATTGTAATATGATCTCGGCATTAGTCCGGGGCTTCATAACTTTCCCATTTCGCGGTTTGTACGCGGTTCTAAAGCATTTAACTTGACGATGGTGATCCCTGAGTGCGTGATCCGACACGAACATAGTTCCGCATTTGTCACAAGTAAAACTCATAAAATGCGTACCTATGTGTCGTTTAAAAGGTACAAATTCTGCAAAAATCTTAGGGCAATAGACACAGAGCCATTTACCGTCTACGTTCTGCTTATAAGGTAATACGCCGTATCTCGCATTAAATTTTACTGGCTTATCGTGTTCCCGAAATAAATGGTTCATCAACAGATCTACATCTTGTATATCGGCCGAGCATAATTTACATTTCAAACCAGTTATATCAATTTTTATTAAGTTATCTTTGATTCTATAGAACACGTTCCCGAAATCCGAATTGAGATGTTCGCCCTTCATGTGATACCGTAAATCAGCTAAAGTATTGAATTCTCCGTGACAATACGCACAGAGAATTTGACTAAAACGCGTTTTGAATGGGAAAGCCGTCGAGAATTTTAAAATAAGTTCGGCATTACGCCGCTGAGGTGACTGATAGACAAGAACTATTTTCTTTTTTGTTTCAGTCTCACTGTCACTACGTCCGCGTATTCGCAGTGTAGATCCTAAAAACAAAAAAGAAGATGGTCAATGTCATTGTTCTCAAACTACTGTCAAAAAATCTAAACAAGGAATGGGTTATATAGCTGGCAGAAGCTTTATATCTAAAAAAACAATTACAGCCGTGACAGTACGCGACTTACAGAACGGAATTATTGTAAGGTTTCCTATAAAGCTTCGGTATTCATTATTGAAGCAAAGAAACAAGTTAACAAAAGACTATTAAAACATTTATTTCAGCCTCCTATATTTCTAAATTAACCTCCGGGTGGTGAGATCTCATGTGAGTCTTCAAACTGACTTTCTGAGCGAACTGCTTCTCGCAAAGCACACATACGAACCTTTTCGATTCACTGTGTATCCACATATGTTGAGTCAAGCTTTTATTTCTCATAAAACTTTTCGAACATATCGGGCATTTGAATTGCTTCTCGCCCGTATGACCCAATCTATGATCTTCCATACGTTTCTTAGACTCGAACTTGAGTCCGCAACAACTGCATATAAAGTTTTCATCCGTATGAGATAGTTTATAGTGGTTGTAGAAGAGTTTTCGAGACTGAAACACTTGAGCGCATTCGGGACAAGTATACGTTGTCTCTGGACATCCGTGTATCATCACCAAATGTTTCTGCTTATGCTCCCAAGAGAGAAATCGTTCACCGCAATATATGCACGCAAAGGGCCAACATGTTTTAGAGCTTTTTACATGTTCCCTCTTATGGGTTGGCGACGGGAAATCAGTCCAACATTTCCTACACATATACTGACCGGTATGCCTGCATCTTATATGGTATTTTAAAGCTTCGATGGTTAAATATCGCCTACCACACGTATCGCAAGTATAATCGAGGTAATGACTAGTCGTATGGCGACACAGTTTATTTAACGAAGGTAGTTTCATGTCACAAAGGAAACAGTACCACTTGTCCTTATCCAGCTTATACGGTTGCATGCCAATATCGAAATCAAGGTTCAGATGTGCAGTTAATTTGCATTTGTGCGAATTATGGATATGCCGTGCTATATCTTCGATAGATTTAGCCGGTGCAGAGCATAACCTACACCTCAGATTAGTACAATCGACCTTCAAATACTCTTTGCCTTTACCAACGTGGGCGAAAGCCGTTGATATCGTACAAGTCTCATGATTTTCGTCAACATGCCGTCTAAAATCTTGAGGGTCTTCGAACTCGTCGCAGCAATAAACGCATATCAAGGTCTTCGTGCGCACTCTGAACGGATAGGCGGTCGAGAATTTCAATACAACCTCAGCATTCCTTTTCGCCTTTATATGCGGTTCCGTTTCTAGAAACAGAAAGAAATCCCTTTGTGACAAACTGAAATCCCTCGAATTCTACTGACTGGGTTCTGAGATTGATTGATATATTTGAATAATGAAGCGTTATGAGTGTACTAATCTTCTTTTACCAGCTGAACGTATGTTAATCTGATGTTTTTAATTTATTAGTTTTGATTTATAACGCAATAGTATGACATCGTTGATAACCTCATCACTGGTAATATCCTGACAAAAATGACAATTTAAATAAGCCACAGAAATTCATTTACGTTGTATACGTTCACGTTTACTTTAAAACTATTGGGACAGACATCCGTTATTACAAAGACCTAATCTAAAAAAGAAATGAAAGACATAAAACCTATTATAACTAGTAATTACAATTATGGTCAATAAGATACACGGAGCAGTGTCACCCTAAATTGATAAAAAAAGTCTTGTTCGCGTAAATATTCTTTTACACCGACGATACAATCTTTGGTAACTGAAAGTCACAGCAGCGCACAACTATATAGCAAAGACAAACTATCAAAAGATTCTTGAAGGTTGAAACATGATGGCTGGAAGTGATCACACGTTAAAAGCAACAAAAGCGGACGCCATACTTTACATTGTACTACCACGAATATCAACATAAAGATATTCCGAAAAATGGTGGAACGTAGTTGATAGCTTGTGCCAGACTAGCTTGAAATTCAGTTCGTGTACACACATTTTCGGTCATTTGATAAGAGTCTTAACTAAATTTTTCCAAGATATCTACATATAGAAAAGTCACCTAACTGACCTACATCATATCATCATGTTTCTTTTCCATGTGCAGCCTCCAGCTACACTTACGAAGGAATTCCTCACTGCAGTGCTCGCATTTGTACCGTTTCTCCTCTTCGTGTTTTCGCTTATGGTAACTCAACGCTTTTTTCCTAGCAAAAGGCTTCGAGCACACCTCACATTTAAACTCCTTCACTTTCGTATGCTTCACCACGTGATTTTTCAAACCGGTTGTCGAGAAAAATCGCATATCACAGTACGTGCATTTATGCGGTCTATCCAATAAATGATCTCTCTTTATATGGACGCCAAGTAATTTTCGAGTACTGAAAACTCTATCGCATGATTGACATTTTGGTGTAAACGTTTGGATACCATGCACTTCCGCTAGATGAATCTCTTTTTTCCTGTAATCTTTGAAAGTTTCGATGCAGTATGCGCATTTGTTTACAATATCAGTATGAGTATGACTCATTCTCTCGTGTAGTTTCTTCCTGTTCAAGGTTTCGAATACCTTCTCACAAAATTTACACGGAAACTCGCCTGTTCTATGTTTCTCGGCGTGCTGCGACAAAGCGTTACGATTCACAAAGCCTACATCGCAGATGGAACAAACGAAATTCCTGTAGTGTATGTGCATGTGATTGGCCATTACGCGGAATTTATCGGATGTAAAACTACAATGTGGACATTTGAGGATGTCGGTGTCAAACTTGAAGGGGAATATATGATTTTTTATGTCAATACAAAATTTCCTTTCGTGGCTGTTGATTAGGTGGTCTGTCAGTTGCTCGAGGCTGTCTATTCCCACGTTGCAGAGTTTGCAGCTGAGCGAAGTGATGTCAAGTTTGACGACATACTCTGACATGTTCATGCATTTCATGAAGTTAGCTTGCGTTACATCCTTGTGGGCATCCAGAGTGTGGGTTTTCAGCTGATGTGGTTTCTGGTATTGCTCATCGCAATAGCAACACGTGTACCCGACACCGCCGTAGCGTCTTATCGGCGTCGCGTTTGAACATAACAATATCTCTTTGATGTTATTACGATGCTTCACCAATTCTGTTTTTGGTGCAACTTGATATCGTTTAAGGATATCGTCATCTCCTATAGGGGATTTTGTGCTATTATCTGCGTTTTTGTTTTCTACGGTGTTTTCATTGGTACCTATAAAGAAAAAACAATTATTTATTCACCTAGGCCGTATTGTCAGCGTATTTCATATACATACACAGTCATAAATGTGAAACATAGTTGACTTTAAAGTCTTAAGTTATTAAATGGAGTTCAATATTATTAAAAAATATGATAAGGATGTATTTATATTCTCCATTTGTATCGCCCGTATATCTTCAAAATAATCTGAGTATAAGTACATAGTACATATGACCACGTTTAGTAGTATCAGTATTGGTTGAAATGCAAACTTACTATTTAGATTTATCACTACCCGTATGATAATTTTTCATATGAGTCACATAACTGACTTTCTGATTAAATTTTTTGTTACAACCAACGCATTCGAACCTCTTCACTTCTGAATGAATCCACATGTGTTGATTCAAATTCTTCTTTCTCGGAAAAGATTTTGAACAGACATCGCATTTATAAAGTTTCAAGCCGGTGTGGGTAATAACGTGCTCGTCCAGATGATGCTTCGTACTAAAATTTTTATGGCAGTACGAACAGCTAAAACTCAAGACGGCATGAGTCGTCGAAAAATGTTCCCTGTACCCACTTCTCGAATGAAATTCCTCCTCGCATTCGGGACACGAGTAAATCTTTCTCTTCTGCCCGTGAACTTCTACTAAATGGTCCTGCTTACATTTCCAAGTTATAAACCGCTGCGTGCATAACTGACATTGATACGTCCAGCATTTCGGCGTCGAGTTTACATGCTCCCTTCTCGCTTCTGGTGAACTGAAAGTTTGTTTACATTTCCTACAGATCAGCTCATCTTTTATATGGGAGAATCTCAAATGCTGTTGAAGTGAGTTATTCGTAGTATACGATTTCCCGCAGCCTTCACACGTGAAGTTTTTGTAATGCGATGCAACGTGCTTACTCAGTTGACGCAAAGATGGAAAATTTACATTACAATCTCCGCATAATAGCTTCTCGTCCGTGAATTTAAAAGGATGAATTCCAAAATCCGACTCAATAGTTATTGCCGCACCATGCACTTCAAGTAGGTGTTTAGCGATAGAGCGCAATTCTGGGAATTTCTCATTGCAAAGTTTACATCGGAGGTCAGTGCAGTCCGCTTTAACGTACCCGTCGGGACAATGGGCGAATGCGATTTCTACTTTAAAACTCTCATGTTCGAGTTCCATGTGCCGCCTAAATTGAGATGCCTGTTGGAAGTCATCGCAGCAGAATACACACATGATAGTGGCTTCGGGCAGTCTGAACGGATACGCTGTCGTGTGCCGCACTATGATCAACGCATTGCGCCTCGCGATGGATAGCGGCGAGGAGTCTAAAACAGACAGAAATGCTTTCGGTCATTTAAATTTGTTATTTATTTAGATCCAATCACCTTTTCCGTGGAATATTCATTTTATGTGCGATTCATGTCGTTCCATCCCGTAAGTGTTATTTATGAAAGCAATAGACGACAGTATTATCCAGTGAAGGTTTTACTACCAAGTTTTTAAGGTGATTTACGTAACAGTTTTGCTAGTTTCGAGGGTAATAAACCCACAATCACAATAACTTCGAAAGTCAATCAATTTCCGTAACAAACATGAGCTATGTTGAATCACTTCAGGCCGTCATATCACTGGATTATCCTGTGTATATATACCAATCAAGAGAACTTTACTGTGATATTGAGATCTGAAAAGAAGACTACAGTCGTCAAGAGACTGTTACCTGCAGTAACCGTTGTGTATTGAAGTATGTATGTTTGAATGTAAGACCACCGGATGAAGATTACCTGAATCAAAACAGCCAAATCTCCGATTTATTAATAAAACCGTCTATATCATATCACTGACGTAAAATTTAGACGTTATTATATTCGAGAAAGAGCTGAGTTTCCTGTATCTTTTCCTTCCCTGAAATAACCTTCTCAGAGGAATTTTTCCCATATGTTAGGGATAATTTCGTTTTATAGTGGCCGTCCTGTGGCCGAAATTCGATCTTCGTAAAGGGTATTACACTTTTTGTCAAAGGGTATCACGTTCCGCCTGTTAGAATGATAGAGAGACGCGATTGGCCGAAGCGTTCGGCTTGTGACACATCTATACTTATAATATACTAGCTGACCCGTGCAACTTCGTCTGCACCAAATCGTTTATTATCTGTTTCAATTATATTTTTAAACGCGAAAAATCTTAATAAGCCCGATTGCAACGATTTCTACCGTTTTCAATTGGTAATCCGAACTATACAGGGTCTTACTCAAATGTATACGCCATTGATATGTGATTTAAAAAAAAAAACCCTAAAACCCGTTCGCAGCATCACCTACCGGGTCCAATAAAAAAAAAACTAACCTACATTAATTGCTGATATATGTATTGACGATAGATGATTTTTGCCGAGTTCTATTACATTCATTGTGATTAACAATAAAAAAACTATTGAATAAACATAAAAACACAGGCATATGTGTATAACTTTTAATGCTTTTTTTTTTTATATTTTGTTTTAGTCTGCAGACTCTTGGTTCGCACCTTTTTTTTGCTTATATGTAGTTTTTTTTTTTTACATAAAAATCGTATCTGTGAGCATATATATATATATATATACATTATTATTATTAACATATTAAATTATTTCATTAAAATATTTCAATTTAGCGCTATCTATGACCTTTTAGCTTTCTTTATCTTAACTGATTACCTCATTCTTATTATGTAACTAATATTGAAATTCATCTATTATACTTTTATTATATTTTATTTATGTGAAAAATTAATTAATTAAACATTGTTCAACGTTTAATATGTCTTACATATTATTTATACAATAATATACATATATGACCCGTGAAAATTCATCTGTACCAAATCGATTATTACAATTATTATTTCAATTGTATTTTTAAACACGATAATTATTAATAAACCCAATTAAAGCGACATCCACCGTTTCCAATTGTGAATCCAAACTATCTACGGACTCGAATTAATACTAAGTTGATATCTGAGAATTATTTTATATAATAATAAGCCTAAAAGCTATTATATATTAGGTACAATTTCTCTTAACAACTTAGACAACGTTTCCTATGTAATTGATTCTTTGGCACATTTTGTCAAACAGCCGTGGTCCGGTGGTAACGTTCTGTACATTTTACTGAACAATCGACGCGACGGGACGAAGGTTCGAAACCCAACGGTTTTTTTTAAGTAGCACAGGCTGATGACATATGCCTTAAATTGTTGTCTAATCTTACTACTATATATAGCACAATGAAAAGTTACCAAAATTCATTAAGAATTTCCTGAACTTTAAATTTTTAACTTTCGTCCGTTATTCTGGAGAACCCCTTGCGTTTTATGGGACAAAGAGTATCCTGGATGTAGTCTTGTAATATTAGTTAGCACCGTGTTAAGTTTCGTTAAAATTGGTTTAGTACTTTAGAGTAATACGGGTTTAGATTCTAGACTTTAATCCTTTATCCTGGAGAACCCTTTGCGTTTTATGGAAAAAAAAGTATATTTGATCTTGATTTGAGTTTCATCAAGCTTAGTTCAGTACTTTCAGACAGACAGACAGACAAAAATTGTAAAAAGATTATTTTTGGCTTCTATATCGATAACATAGTCTACCCTGATTAACATTTTCAAAAAATATTTAATGTACAGATTTTGACTTGTTACAGTTTTATTATAGTATAGATAGATTATAAAGAGGTAAAGTTTGTGAATTTGTGACGTTGTAGGTGGTAATCTCAGAAACTACTGCTCCAATTTCAAAAAATATTTCAGTGTTATATAGCTCTTTTATCGAGTATGATTATAAGCTATATATCACGCTAAAACCAATAAGAGCAGAGCATCAATGAAGAGCGTTTAAAAATCTGCGTATTAGGGTAAGCCCAGTGTATTTATGCCACGCGGACGAAGTCGCGGACAGAGGCTAGTCTATCTACATATACAATTGTTCAATTCAATTCATAAAGTATGCAATTTTTCATCAATGTTTTCTTATGACTAACGCCACGTAAAATTATCGCCCATAAACCGACTTTACAGACAACTAATCTTTGCCTTTAACGTTAAAGCTCCTCAATAGTTACTAGTAAAAAAAAACGAGAAACAGAAGTAAAAGATACTGAACATATCTATCTTAGACTTTTAACAGGTATATAGATTTTCAAAATAAAAGAGCTAACTTTAGATTTCACACATACATTTATTTCACACATACATTTATTTCACACATACATTTATTTCACACATACATTTATTACACACATACATTTATTTCACACATACATTTATTTCACACATACATTTATTTCACACATACATTTATTTCACACATACATTTATTTCACACATACATTTATTTGAGAAAACAAAAAAACAAAAGTTCATTTGGCACCTACATAAATAAAAATGAAATGATGCCTACACCGTAAAATATATTCCCTTCTCTGAGGTAAAATAAAAACAGTAACGTAATAACGCATTTCAAACTATGATAATAAACAATCAATCCTTAGGAAACTATCACTTTAACACAAACTATAACAATATCAGAATAATGTACACTAAATATTTAACAAAACAGGTAACAACGACAAAACATCACTTACCGACCGCTAACCTATAAATCGGCATTTTGTCTCCAACATTTATCGACCGCTATCTTATTAA
>JACEII010000128.1:781658-802092 GCA_014332785.1 Antheraea mylitta | reverse complement strand
TAGCCTGTAAATCGGCATTTTGTCGCCAACACTTATCGACCGCTAACTTGTTAATCGTTTTTATCGCCATTTACCGACCGCTCACGTACTAATCGGCTTTTTATCATCAACAGTTACCGAGCGCTAGCCTATTAAACGGCTTTTTATCGCCAACTCTTACCGACCGCTAGCCTATTAAACGGCTTTTTATCGATCACCCTTACCGATCGCTAGACTTATATTCGGTGTTTTATCGAGGCTGATAGTAATAAATATAAGAAAAATTATAGAAGTAACACCCAGGAAATTTACAAATATATTCTAAGGGTACAAAAAACGAATCATTCTATACACTTTCCAAAATTAGTGGTCTAAAATTACCAGAGTGAATTCAATCGTACTATCAAGATAAAACTTCAAAACTGTATATTTTAATTTACATTTAGCTATTACGTATTCCTTTTAAGTACAGGTCATCGTAAAAGGAAATAAATGTCGATATTATAGTCAGAATCTGATCAATAGGGTCTATGTAATAGATTACAAATTGCACAATTCCGGATGCCGTGACTTCATGTGAGTTTTCCAACTGACTCGCTGGTTAAACTGTTTATCACATATCTTACATTCGTGCCGCTTCACTTCACTATGGATCCACATATGTTGAGTCAATGTGGACTTCCTAGAAAACGACTTGGAACAAACAGAACACGTAAACGATTTCTCTCCAGTATGCACGGTCATATGAATATTTAACGCATTCTCTCTATCAAATTTCCGTCCACAACAGGCACATATCCAATGATCCGTTGTGTGTACGATCTTGAAATGATTTCTCAGGGCGTCGGGTTTACAGAATATCGTCCCGCACTCGATGCACGGGTATTTCTTCTTAGGTATACCGTGAGCCTCCTCCATATGATCCTGCTTGATTTTCCAGCTTTCGAAACGATCACCACAAGTATTGCAAATGTATAAGCAACATATTTTCGAATTTTCTAGATGCACTCTCATTTGGTCCAGTGTGTCGAACATCTGTTTACATTTTCTGCAACGACGTTTTTTGGTCGCGTGACGGCAACCGTACTTAACATGATACGAGAGAGATGTTGCCGTCGCGTAGGACTTCCCGCACGACTCGCAAGTGCATTGCAAAAAATGCTTCTGTATATGTCTGCTGAGTGTGCATATATTGGGAGCTTTGTAATCGCACACTCCGCATGAAAGCATGTCCGTTTTGACTTTGAACGGCTGCAAACCAATGTCGTAGTCAAAGTCAACGTCTTTGTCGTGTACCCTCTTCAAATGCAACGCGGCCGTTTGTATGTTATTTAATTGCTCATCGCATAGTCTACATCGCAGATCTGTGCAGTCAACTTTAATATAACCTTCATGTATATGTGCGAATGCTACAGGCACTTTAAAATCTTTGTGAGCGTCTGCCATGTGACTCCTGAACACATTCGGATCTGGGTAATCCTCACAGCAGTAAACGCAAACCATCGTGCTCTCCGGGAGCCTAAAAGGATACGCTGTCGTATATTGAACTATCATCCTGGCGTTCTGTTTCGCGATGTGCATCGGATTTTGCTCTAGAACAAAAGAAATGCTCTTGGTCATTCTTATTTTTACTAGGATCATTCTGTCGATTACTCTTAAATGAGTCTTTCTCATTACCATTGCCATCGAACAAAACATTGACCATGTATTGCTTATATTTTTAAATAAAGTTGGTCCGGGTTCAGTGAAATATGAATATAATTTAGTCACGCTATAAAATAAGACATATTTAAATAAGTAAGATACATAGTACAAGTCATAAAAATGATTGCACATTTTCATATTCTTAATATAGAACGATTTTATTTTTCGAAATGAAAACGCTGTTGACCTGGAAAGGTCTTTACAACTTCACCGAACTATTGGAAGAACGTATTTCTTCTATTTCTTTAGCAAAGAATGATTAAGTACGAATCCACCATCATCTCTGTTGCTGATCTTATTTCGCTATACAATTTAGAAGGCTTCTTTCTAAACGATACATCATATTTTTGGTAGAATATAAAATAGTTGCAAGCTGAACTAATCCAAGCGTTAAATTAAACTATGCTAATAAATAATAACATTTATTCACGTTGCAGCGATTAAAGATATAATGCAGGTTTACAGTCCGCGCTGAAATTACTTAATTTAGAATGTTTCTTATAAGCTCTATAGGTCATATTAAAATCAAAAATCACATGATTCAGGATGCCGTGACTTCATATGAACCTTCCAACTGACACGCTGATTAAACTTTTTATCACAGATCTTGCACTCGTGTTTCTTCACTTCGCTATGTATCCACATATGCTGGGACAAACTGTATTTAGTTGAGAATGATTTAGAACAAACGGAACACGTAAACAATTTCTCTCCGGTATGAACAATCATATGTTTGTTTAAGGTGGACTCCCTAGCGAATTTCTTCCCACAGCTACTGCATATGAGGTGATCGGTTGTGTGCACGATCTTAAAATGGCTCCTCAACGTATCAGTTTTATTAAAGATCATTCCGCATTCCGGACACGGGTAGTTCTTTTTCGGTATTCCGTGGGCTTCCTCCATATGCTCTTGTTTCCACCTCCAGAATCCAAAACGCTCGCCGCAGACGCTACAAATGTATTTACCGCACATTTTCGAACTCTCCAAATGGCATCTCATTTCTTGCGGTGTGTCGAAGCTCTCTTTACATTTACCACAGCGACGTTCTTTGTTTGCGTGACTGCAGCCGAATTTAATATGGTATGACAGAGAGTTTGTCGTTGCGTAAGACTTGCCGCATGACTCACAAGTGCATTGCAAGAAATGCTGATGTATATGTCTGCTAAGTGTGCACATAGTGGACGCTTTGTAATCGCATATTCCGCACAAAAGCAAATCCGTTTTAACTTTAAAAGGCTGCATACCAATATCATAGTCAAGATTGATATTTTTGCCATGGACTGCTTTTATATGTGACGCTACCTCCTTTATTTTATCAAATCGTTCATTACAAATTCTACAACGCAAGTCGGTGCAATCGACTTTAATATAACTTTCATTTAGATGCGCAAATGCGACGGTCAATTTGACCACTTGGTGTGTGTTTTCCATATGCTTTCTGAATTCATTCGGATCTGGATAATTCTCACAGCAGTAAACGCAAACCATCGTGCCCTCTGGCAGCCTAAACGGATACGCTGTCGTATATTGAACTATCTTCTTGGCGTTCTGTTTCGCGATGTACATCGGATTTTGCTCTAGAACAAAAGAAACGCTCTTGGTCATTCATCTCTTTACTTGGACGATTTTGTCGATTTATCATTAGTAATTCTTATCACCATTTTCACTAAAGAAATGTGTATGTCCAAGCCCGTTTGATTCAACTATACGTACTTTTGTAATATAGACTATTTCGTTAATTTGTGTATTAACGTTATCGGTTACAAAATTTTTCGACACCTACCCAAAAAGTATAGTACGAATCTAGGGTAAGAAAAAATAATTAAATTGTCATCTAAACTATGTAATACCTTATAAATACATCTTCAAAAATATCAATTTCATACGGAAACGAATAAAGAAAACCTGGAGACTATAATAGCAATACACATGTTTATGAAATTAAAAAAAGTCCACGCCGTAATAACGGTTGCTGACAGAAGCGAAATCCAAAACAATGGAATTAGCGCTTAAGGCACTCAGCCGATTTTATTTAGGCAACTAGCTCAAGGGTGTACGGCACACCTCGGCTTGAGCTGTTGCCTGATGATTATATACATTGTTATACAGTGCATATTGATTATTCAAACATGATGAGCTACACAAGCTTAATATAAAACATCAATCTTTCATGTACGCAGGTGGTTATACTACGGATCGTTAGTATGATGCAAGCGCAATACGTCACGAGAATGTCGAGGTCATCGGTGCCGCGAACCCATGAGTTATCCCTACCAAAAATCGCACAACACGGTCAAAGTTTGTACTTCAAAAACTTCATATAACCAAGGAAATTTCTAGTCATGATATACATTTAAAAGTAAACTCAATTTATATTTAAAAAAAAAAACACCTGGTATATAAATTTTTTTCTATTCTCAGTAAATTACTATGGATCACGATAATGAACCTTGCAATATTTCTTACAAATGATACAATAAACATATTCTCATATAAAACATTTATTTGAAATCAAATCTTTTAACAATAGCTTAATAAAATTAGAGATAAAAACAAAATTAGAATATTAACTAAACAATACAATTTTCAACGAGAATTAAAATTATCGCATTGAAATTCCAAAATTCTCTACATAAATCACTAGATATTAAAAAAAAGAAGTACTCCGCCGCGTCTGTCTGTTCGCGATAATCTCAAAAACCATTAAACGGATTTTAATTCAGTTTTCATTAATAGAAAGAGTGATTCACGAGTAAGGTTTAGGTATATAATTTGTCAAGTTTTTTATTTTATTGGTTGAAATAAAACAATAATTGTTGGAAGTGTAGAGGTCAAGCCGCTTGGAAGCTATTGCCGAAAACGCTACCTAATCCCTTTAAGATATAACAAAACAATTGAGATACAAAATAAACAAAGTCGTGGTAAACAGCTAGTTAAATATAAAGTTGTAATTTTAAGAAACTTTGACTTTTTTTTATATCATAGGTGGCAAAGGAACAGATGGGTGGGTCACCTGATGTTAGGTGATCACCACCGTCCACAGATACTTGCAACACCAGAGGAGTCACAAGTACGTTGCCAGCCTGTGTTTGGGAGGAGGGTGCTGGGACAGGAAGGGAAAGAGGAAGGGGAAGGGGAGGGTAAGTGTGTCACCGGCTCTCGCACTGACCGAACGAAACGCAACAATGCAAGCACTGTTACTTCACGTCGGTTTTCTGTGAGAGGGTGGTGCGTCCACGGACGAGCCGACCCATTCGTGCTGAAAACAATAATAGCTTCAGCTTGGCTCTACCACTACTAAGACTTTTAATAGCACTACGGGTTCAGCAATGTATGAAGTGGGGTAAGCGGTTTAGTACGCATGCGCAGGGGACTAGACGTGAATGGATAATAATATCGTTTACAAATACATTTTGTAAGTAATATTTTCCGACTTACTACTTCAGACTAACATTACTGTTAGCGTTAGCCTAGAGTAACTATTCCATGCGAACAAAGTCGCGGGCAAAAGCTAGTTCCTATATAAACTTTCCTGAATGTAACAATCGTTATCGTTTTGTAGCTACATACATTTAGAGTAACAACAAGTTTCTCTTAAACTCAGATGTGTAGCGATAGAAGTTGTCTATATGTCAATAGACCTTCAAAAATCAACCAGCTCCGGGTGGTAAGATTTCATATGCGTCTTCCAGCTAACTCTCTGATTAAACTGTTTGTTGCAAGGTCTACATTCAAACCTCTTCACTGCGCTGTGCACCCACATATGCTGCCGCAGACTCGTCTTCCTCGAAAACTGCTTGGAACAAATGGTACAAGAGAACAGCTTCTCCATCGTATGGCCGAGTTTATGCTCGTCGAGGCCCCTTTGGGATTGGAACTTACGATCGCAGCATGGGCATCCGAAAGCATTCGTATGGCATATGAAAAAGTGCCGTCCCCTTTGCTTATTACTAGTAAAAACCTCCGGACATTCCGGACAACTAAACGTTATAATACTACATCCGTGAACAGCTTCCAAATGAGTCTTCTTCATCGTGTAAGTCATAAAGCGTTCTCCGCAAATGTTGCACAGATTTTGCCAACACCTCTCCGACTGCTTCAAATGTTGGTTCCTCGCTTCTAAGCTGTCGAATGTCTTTTTACACTTTCTGCAAATGCGCTGATCGCCGACATGAGCGTATTGGACATGTTTCCTAAGCGGTTCCGATGACGAGAAGGTCTTGCCACATTTTTCACATGTGTATTTAGCGAAATGCGTCTGGGTGTGTCTGCTGAGACCTCGTAAATTCGGGAAGCGAAGACTGCAGAATACGCAGGTCATCTTATTATCGACAAGCCTGAAAGGTTGCACCCCTAAATCGTATTGCAAATTAAACCTGTGCATGAGAAAGTGGTCCGATTTTAAATGCAACGCAATATCTTCGAGGGATTCAAACGGTCTCGTGCAAAGTCTGCAACGGAGTTCCGTACAGTCAACTTTTATATAATAACCGGTAGGTATATGCGCGAATGCGGACCGTAACGTAAATTTCTTGTGTTTATTCCTCATATGTTCGCGAAAGACTGTTGGATTACTAAAGCTCTCCGAGCAGAATACGCAAACCATTGACTCTTCCGGCAATCTGAACGGGTAAGCCGTTGTATATATCACTATGACCTCGGCATTCCTTCTTGCGATGCTCATCGGGTCATTTTCTAGAACAGAAAAGATAAGGACGAGAATCATTCAGATATTCTGTTGAATTGAATTCCCTCTACATATGCTATCAACGTTACTGGCAACGCATCACTCATTTCCATAAAATATTTACACAATCCTTTAAAGATGTTAAAAGTTGGTATTTTTCTCTCTATGCTTATTAATGACCATTTTTTTTTCTGTTGCTTTATTCTTTTCCACTGATCTCGTCAATTTTATGTTTCAGTTTTATTTATAAATTTTACTGTTGACGTTTTTCCCTATGGTCTTATCGTTTATTTAATATAGACTAGAATAGAGTATGATATATAATCTTAATAACGCATAAAAATGCGAGGACTCTATCACTAGTCCCAAAAATTAACGGATATAAAGAAAAATAACCTTTAGGTGAAACGAGTGTTAATTGAACGGACATTTAGTGTATAGACATTGGCTGTTGAAAATGACCCAAAAATTTAGTTTTTTATTACATCTATCAATTTTTGGGACTAATATATGTGCGTAACAAAAACGCATCGCAGTTTTGAGCCTTATTGGCTTTCTTTTCTTTCCCTACTGCTCCTGCCTATTCCAGCTACCTTTCCACAATGCGCGCTCACTTGTAGAGACGTCGATACCAGACAAAAAAAAATATTTCAGAACAGTGAATCAGGTGATTTTACCCAATGGTGCCCCATAAAAGCAAGTGACTGCGATTTGACCCACAATGGAGAAGATGCAAATTAAAGCCATGTAAAACATAACTATGCAATCAATACACTCCTCCAACACGACGACAGTTCTTCATATGATTACTCCAACTGGACTTCAACGCGAAATACTTAGCACACGGCACGCACTCGAAATTCTTACGATCCTTGTGAATCGACATGTGCTGCTCGAGATACCACTTCCTAGTGAAGGATTTCGAACAAGTGTCGCACGTGAACGATTTAGCACCGGTGTGGACAATCCTGTGCCTTTCGAGGCAACTTTTCGTAGTAAACTTACGATCGCAGTGCGAACACGAGATATTATATTCCGTATGCGCTATAATGAAGTGGTCGCGTCGTTGTTTTAAATCCGAGAACACCCGAGTACATTCGGGACATTTATAAGAGATGACGTTACCGTGAATTTTAACTAAGTGCATTTT
This sequence comes from Antheraea mylitta, assembly GCA_014332785.1. Classification (NCBI taxonomy): domain Eukaryota; kingdom Metazoa; phylum Arthropoda; class Insecta; order Lepidoptera; family Saturniidae; genus Antheraea; species Antheraea mylitta. The sequence continues at coordinate 794,572 of JACEII010000128.1, read as the reverse complement.
CCTCAGATGCGGTGTCATGAATCTCTCTCCGCACACGTTACAAGAATGCAACCAACATTTGGGCGAATTCGCTAGATGGTCCTTCTTCGAGTCCAAACTATCGAAGGTCGTTTTACATTTCCTGCAAACTTTACCGTCGCCAGTATGAACGGTCACGAAATGACTGTTCAGTGAAGTAGACGATGCATACGACTTGCCGCACATCTCACAGGTGAACTTCACGAAATGCGTCTGAGTGTGTCTACTCAATGCCCTTATCGTGTAGAACTTCATCTGGCATATGACACAGGAATATCGATTCAGATTAACTTTGAACGGTTGTAAGCCTAGATCGTGATTTAAATTCAACGAACGACCTTCGCCGTGACCAGTCTTTAAGTGGACTGCCATATCGCGCAAAACTTCGAACACCTTCCCGCACAATCTACAACGTAGATCCGTGCAGTCTACTTTCAAATAATAAGTTACTGGTAAGTGAGCGAATGCAGTAGATGGATTAAATTTCAAATGATCGTTCTTAAAATGCTTCCTAAACTCGGCCGGGTTCTCGTAACTCGATTCACAGAACGCGCAAGTCATAGAATTCTCCGGTAAACGAAACGGGTATATTGTCGCATACTGCAACATGACCTTGGCATTTCTCCTCGCGATGGACATCGAATTGTCGACTAAAACAAAAAGAAATAACCATACGTCAGAATCCGTCTATCAAAATGCGAGAAGTAACTAAGTATGTAGTTAGATAAATGAGCTCTAGTCCAACGTTCAAATTTCAACCATAGAGAAATAAAACTTTTTCCAAATTTCGAAGTAAAAACTCCTTTAAAGGTGTTAAAACTTGTTGTGTTTGTCTCTATTCTTATTTATGACTATTCGACTACTGTTCGTAGTTCTTCTGTTTTCCACCGCTTTTGTCAATGTTATGTTTCAATTCAATTTTAGGTTTTTACTGTTGCTGTTTTTGAAGTGAAAACTTCTTTAGACGCGTGGTGCGATATTCTTTTGGCAAGAGATAAATTTATAATATCTCATCGTGACATGCTTACTAAAGCGTGACCGACCGTATTACGCTTGCGTGGTTTGCGCCGAACTATCTGTTGTGTATGCGCGTAATGAGTAATGTCAGACAGTGTCAATAAACGGTTATACGGAAGTCACGTCTTTTATTCATCACTATCAACGCGTAGTATAGCGACCTGTGTACGTGCAATATATTTGATTAATTTATAAATTGTGTACAATTATTGATCGAAGTGCCACTTACTTTAGAAGGACTTTCATTATATCCTTGGCCCTTCTTTTCTCATTTGAGAAATACGAGCTTGTCGTTCCTACATGTTGACGGAGAATAATTTGATAAAAAGCTGTAAAACTTGACGTTCTTGGTAAAGATTCTTTCAATAAGAGCTGAAGTATTATCGACCATACTAATTTCAAGTCGATTTATTCTCAAGATATGACTTTTTTTTTTCATTTTCACCACACATACTAAGTACATATCAACGGAATGAAACAAGAGAATAGAGTTTATAAAATCCGTGTATACTTCGCCAAATAATTTTCGGTCTATTTACATCCAGTCAAAGTACAATTAACATACTGTCAATACTAGGCCACACCGCCACTTGACATAAGGCGACACACACGCCAAAGCCCAAAACAATGAAGCAAACAAATAAAAACGATTGGTACCTAGTTATAACGGCAACATCATCCGATCGCCCGATCTTTCTTACATTGTAACAACTAGACTGTTATGCTGACGATATGTCGCCGCTCGCCCACACAACGGGCATCGGATGATATATGATGAGAACGCGGAGTTTACAATTTACGCTTTAGAAATTAAGAAGTTAGTCTGTATTTAGTCGCCTAACAAACAAGTCGAATTAAAAAATCAATTAGCAAGTATATTTTGTATCTTTTTAATAACGCTACGGCTGTTTTCCCAAGTTTGACTACCTACAATACAGTCTATAAATTTCTCGAAAAATTGCACATGAATTACAAAATTTGATAAATAAATAAAAAATATATTACTACAAATTTCTTTTTCAAAAAGTATAATTTAAATAATTTATAAATCATAAAATATCAAACAACATAAAATATAACTAATTATTTAATTACACCATTCTTTAAAAATAAATTGGATTCAGTAAAAATTCATATAATAATAATCACTAAAATGTAATAATATATAATCGAATTATTTTCAATATAGCGCGAACACATTTTCGATTACATATAATCTGTTTTTACGAAGTCACAGACGTTAATTAAAAAAAAAAAAATGACGCCTATATTATATCCCAATATTTGAGACGCCATTTTGGTAACGCCATCTTGGTATTTTCAGTACCTCATACGCGTAACATATCATTCTGTAAAGCTACTCCCATACGTGCCTGTATTGGTATTTGTCTATGGTCACACTAAATGCAGATGTGGTAAGACATCATCGTCATCGCCGTCGATAACCGGACTTTACACATGTCTGGAATTTTTTTTTTTTTTTCGAATTGTCTACGCTATTGACCCAGCAAGGTCTTAACAGCTTCACCGGACTACAACATGTCTGGATACTATATAGTATGATACTATGGATATATACTGGATTTTACACACATTAAAGAAGTTTAGCGGACGCTAATGTCGCGTCATTGGAAAGGTAGGTGTGGAATAAGAATATTTTTCGAAGTAAAAATTAGCGTGACAAGTAGTCGAAGCTTCTTTTCGCAGATATGGGAGTAACATGTTATAACAGAAACATATATATCAACTCGTATAAAAGGCAGTAAAGGGCAACGATTAAGAACATCTGCCTCTTGTCGTTTTGTAGCTATTGGCGAGATTCAGTGTTACCAATGAAAAGACGGAACAAAGATTTTTTTCTCTATGGCTACTTAACGAGCACTCCTATATATCAAAATCCGCTAAGACTTCAAAATCGACAGCATAAATTTGACATTATTATTCTTGCCCTCGTCGAAGTTAACCACCAGATCCGGATGATACGATTTCATATGTGTCCTCCAGCTGACACGCTGATTGAATTTCTTATTGCACGGTTTACACTCGAACCTCTTGAATTCGTTATGTATCCACATATGCTGGACTAGATTCTTCTTCCTCGAAAACGATTTCGAGCAGCTGCCGCAGTGGAATAGCTTCTCCTTCGTGTGCACCAGTCGATGCTCCTCTAGATTCCTCTTCGTGTCAAACTTCAGCTCACAGCAGGCGCACTTGAAATTATCGTCCGTGTGGTTTATTTTAAAGTGGACGCGATACTTCTTCCTGCAATCGAAAGTTTTCCCGCATTCGGGGCAGCTGAGATCTTTTTTCTGCGTTCCGTGTACCTCGACTAAATGGTTCTGCTTCAGATTCCAATTCATGAACCTCTCGCCGCATACATTACAAACGTGCGACCAACATCTGCGCGATTCCATGATATGCGTTCTTTTGTCATCCAGCGAACTGAACGTTCTTTTGCATCGCCTGCATATCCTCTCGTTGTCGATATGCGAGAACCTAATGTGGCCCTTCAGCGCCGTGTTAGTCGAATACGACTTGCCGCATGATTCGCACGTGAACCTCAGGAAATGTGATTGCGTGTGCCGGCTTAACTGACGCAACCCCAACAACTTCACGCCGCAAATCGCGCACTGCAACCTATCCTTAATCAGCCTGAACGGTTGGATCCCAATGTCGCAATTAAAATTCAACGGTTTACCGTGGACCGTATATAAATGCTTAGAAACGTCGTCCAGATTCTCGTGAGAAACATTACATATGCGACAGTATATGTTTGTGCAGTCGGCTTTTATGTAACCTTCGGTGCAATGGACAAAGGCCATGCGTAAATTGACGGTTGGATGATCATCGTCCATGTGTTTCCTGTATAGAGCAGGATCCTCGAAACTGTCGCCACAGTACACACACGCGATATTCTCATCGGGTAGCCTGAACGGGTACACCGTTGAATATTTGACCACAATCTCGGCGTTTCGTCTCGCGATGCTATAACTTTCATTTCTCTTTTCTAGAACAAAAGAAAATGTTCTTGGTCATTTGTTTGGCCATTTGAAGTCCTTCCAATACTACATCAAAATGATGGTTTCGATGGTATTACAAGTGTTTAGGCTAAAATGGTTAAGAAACATTGCAATGCATGACGGTAGTATCGATCCTTCTTTAAATTGATCAAGTGTACAACCCCATCAACAGTGCTTAAGTCAGTCCGAATATATAATGATTAAGGCGCACATCTCTGTGATCGAATATTAATAACAAATTGCATTACAAACGTTTATAACTATAATTAGAGAGTAAAACTGAAAGGTGTGAACCCAGGTGTCAGTGAATGAAGAGGAGGCCTCCTACGATCGTGACAACAGCCAAAAGGCGAGTCCTTATTTTTTCCCATATCCTTACGACCGTTGGGCATTCTTAGCGATCACCAGGAAAACGTCCCACCGAATTATTAAACCTTTTTCATCGCAGTTACAACCAGCGTTAACGCAACAAGATTTAATCATTTTCTTTATACCTATCATTAAAATTCTTAATGTACTGTCTATAAATCGTTTAATAAAGGCACGCACGTACGAATAAACGGAACATACAGCACGAAAAATTAAGATACCTGTAAAAATAATAAGCAATTGTCTATAATATAAACAAATTCATTTGTCACTGTCAGCGGAAAACAAACGTTCGTTAACGTCTGGATGTTGTTTTCTAATATGAGCTTTCAATTTACTCTTTTCAACAAACAATCTACTGCAGACCGCGCAAGGGTGCTTTTTGCTATCGTCGTGCGTGACCAGGTGCCGCTTCAAATTCTTCTCCCTAGTAAAAGTTTTCGGGCATTCGCTGCACTGCAACGGCCTGAGTCCCGAATGCTGGCTAAAGTGTTCAACGAGATGCCGTCTCGTCGGAAACCTCTGTTGGCATTCCTCGCACTTATGGTCATCAGTATGCGCCACTTTAAAATGAAAATACAGTAGAGTTCGCTTCCTGAACACTTTATCACAATCCGTACACGGATGTTCCCGTTTCTCTTTCCCGTGAACCGCTTCGAGGTGATCCTGCCTACGTTCCCAAAAGAGGAAGCGCTGTTTACACAAAGTACACCGAAACGGAAAGCACGCCTCATTACTCCGGACGTGTTCCGTCCTCGCTCTGGCCGTGGGAAACGTCTCTTTGCATATGGTACACGCGACCGAATGCCTTCGACTGACGTGGGTCTTCACACTGGAAGGATTCTCAAACTTTTCACCGCAAATGTCGCATATTAAACGGCAATAATGCGAGCCAGTATGCACGGATAAACCTTTGAATCCAGTGTACTTTTTATCACAAATTATACACACATAATTATCTTTCCTCAGCTTCAAGGGAACAAGACCTAAACTCTCTCTCACGTTTACTTTTAATCTATGATCTTCGTTAAGATGCAGTGCAATTGTCTCTAATGTAGAATAAGGTGCGTCACAGACTTTACAACGCATGTCAGTTATATCTATACGGATTTGTTTTCTATGACTTTTTAATATAATAGTGGCCTTATCAGTTTTCTGGTGATCAGAATCTACGTGGAATCTGTACAGTTGAGGATCTTCAAAACTGGTATTGCAGAAGAAACAACGGTATGTTCCGCTGATGTAATGGATAGGATATGCTGTCGTTTGTCTCAGTATAGTTATAGCGTTCTGGAGGACAATATCTCGTTTTGCAACTGCCTCCAAACGAGATGCTAGTCTACTTGTTTTTGCTTTTGGCACCAAGTTACCATGCTCCTCCACATCTTCATCGTCTAGAAACAAAAATATTTCAATTCCTACTTTGTTTCCATTAAAAGCCTCTATATATAGATAGGGAGAGCCAAACACTTAAGGACATGTGGCTCTTCCGTTTCTCAAACTATTTTCTTTACTATGTTCTTTAGTAGCTGTATTGGTGTTATCAGGAAGAATAATTTGTAAATATATTGTTTTTTCTCACGATATACAGTACTTGTACCATACAGTTATTAATGAGAGCAGAGCAAAAATGCTGTACTAACAGTATGTCAATATAAATGTAATACAGTGTGTCACATTTCATTATCAAAGAATCTATACTATAATAAAACTGTAACAAGTCGAAATCTGTACATTAAATATTTTTTGAAAATTTTAATCAGGGTAGACTATGTTATCGATATAGAAGCCAAAAATAATCTTTTTACAATTTTTGTCTGTCTGTCTGTCTGTCTGTCTGTCCCTATGCACACGCATCACTCTGAAAGTACTGAACCAATCTTGATGAAACTTGACATAGTGATAACTAATATTACGAGATTACATCAAATATACTTTTTGTCTCATAAAACGCAAAGGGTTCTCCAGGATAAAGGATTAAAGTCTAGAATATAAACCCGAATTACTCTGAAAGTACTGAACCAATTTTAACGAAATTTGACACGGTGATAACTAATATTAGAAGACTACATCCAGGATACTCTTTGTCCCATAAAACGCAATGAGTTCTCCAGAATAACGAAAAACAAAAATTTGCAGTTAACGTAACTAGACTTTTTTGCGACACCTTAGTACAAGAGCCGGCAACGTTAAAAGAACAAGAATTTTAGAATACCTGGTTCTTTAATACATCAATATATATTTTTTTATATCATAAGAGGCAAACGAACAGGTGGGTGACGTGATGTTTAGTGACCACCACCGTCTATAGACACTAGCAACACCAGGGGATTTGTAAGTGCGTTTCCAACCTGTATATGGGGGAGTGTAAGGGAACCTCCGGCACTCTCACTGACCGAACGAAACATTACAATGCAAGCACTGTTATTTGACGTCGGTTTTCTGTAAGTATTCTGGCAGTATTAGCCCGAACGAGCCGACCCATTCATGCTGAAACCAGTAATAGCTTCAGTGTGGCTCTACCACCTACAGAAATTATCAATATATCAATAGACAGAATTTAGGACACTTGGTAGCGGGTTAACGTTGTATTTTTAATAGGCATTTTGATTTATGATTAATCAATAATAAGTTTAGGAACATTTTTTTCAGTAACTTTTAAACGCAATTAAACATTCAGACACATTTTTTATAAACAATCATATATATACCCGCTGATATATTTTATAAATAAAAAAAAGAATGTGGTGTCGTGGGACACCAGGTAGGAACGAAGTTCTTTCGGCTAATGTAGAATCGACACTATTTGGAAAAAAAAATCGTGCTCAATTTTATGTAATCGTAATTCAAATTATCAATTAAAATAACAAAATATGTCTCTTTATTTTTGTTTGACAACATAAAATTGCATAGAAATAGAAATAATTACAAAAAAGGAGAAAGAGAAAGATATTATACACCACTCGCTTATGTATACGACTGTCGCGCCTGCGCACGTCTCATTTAACTGTTTTATTCCATGCACTTTTCGTTACAGTTTTACTATCACATTTTTTTCAGTTCGGTCGCGCAGCAAAATCTCTATCTCCTCCAAGCCTGCCGTAAGGAACTTCGTTCCAATAATAAATTTCAAATCAATTATTTTTTTTCATAGCAAAGAACCAATTTCATTTTATTAAACATTATTGACCACCATATACAACGATAAACGTAAACGTATGACTTGGGATTGACGCCATCTCAAATATATGCGTCGTCGACCATCAGGCTATACAAAGCCGAAATACCTTGGGCCGGCGAGGTGAAATATCTTGGTGTTACTTTAGATAAACACTTAAATTTCGATTCACACACAGAAAGAGTGCGAAACAAAGCCGTATGGTCTTAGGTCGTTTCTATCATTTGCTTTGTCATAAGAGTAAAATATCCCCCAGACAAACTCACTTTATACAAAACTTGCATCCGTCCGATTATGACGTACAGTTGTTCGGTCTTTGCACATGCGCAAAATCGTATTCAAAAGTTGCAGGTTCTCCAGAACTGAGCCCTACGTAAAATCACCGGTGCCCCATGGTACGTCCGGAATAAGGATCTCCACAGGACCTGGAGATGCTTTCTGTCTGAGCGTATATAATATCACTTACAGGTAGTTATTTCGAAAAAGCTGCGAATCATCCCAGCCCGTTAGTGGTATCCGCCGCGAACGATGAACCCGTACCCAACGCTGCGCAGTATAGAAGACGACCGCGACACATTTTTACCGACCCTCCTGATTCAATCACGTCAGCGAACGATCAGTACCAGCCTGTCTCTTCAAACAGAGCGTGTTCTCACCCACGCCCGCATAACCGCAGATCACGCCGCCGTGGTCTGGGACTAAATTTCGCTCCCGTACACCAAATTAGGCCCTTCTCGGCAACGGCTCAAGCCTAGATCTGTTCCCTGGGCGTGGAGCCCTTGAGTACGCTGCTCACGCGATACAGTGACACAAGAGTTCTACCCTTATTTTTCGTTATCCTATCCTACATAGTTTAGAGGATTTTTTCCTACACAAAATACATATAGAAGTTGTTGAGGCACGCATGCTTGGTACACATGCATGTTTCAATAACTTATATACGTATATAAGTTACCGGACTACTAAGACGAGCGCTTAAGGCACTCAGCCGATTTTATTTAGGCAACCAGTTCAAGGGTACACGGCACACCTCGGCTTGGCTGTTGCCTGTTGCATGCAAAATCGCGACCTATCTTAACTAATCTAGCTAACTATTCATATATGTATGAGTTGTTGAAACGTATATGTATACCAAGCATACACGCCTCAACAACTCCTGCATATATTTATTATCGGAAAATTGAGAGTTTTTTAGTTCGATAAGGAAAAAAGTAAACCCTTCCACTTTCATGTGTAACATGTTTCATTCATCATCATTCAGTGTTTCATGTGTTTCACGTGTGTGGGGGTGATCGTGTAGTGTTGTAGCAGTGATGTATATTTGTGTGTCACCGTATCGCGCAAGCAACGCACTCAAGGGATCCTTACCGAGGGATTGAACCTGATGTATAAAACTGGCTTGGTTTGAAGGTGATAGGTACTATGTTGTGAGTGGTACAGAGATTATTTATAAAAATATATTGGAAATATATTTCAAATACGTTTTTGAAACAGTTTATAACTCTTAGACAATAGTTTCAAGCAAGTGACATTTGACGTTTTCGGCGGGATGTTTGACGCTTCGATACGGTGTTCATATATTTTTCTTTAATACAATGGAGTATGAAAAGGTTTTAATACAAGTCGAAGATAGTTATGATAAAGTAAGTGGTAGAGATGTTTATTCAGTTTTATGTAGGTTAGTTTTTATTTTAATTGATCCTGGTAGATGACGCTACGAATGGGTACTAGGTTTATTTAAAAAATGAATACATGTAATCTGGGTATATGTTTAAGTGAATCCGTGGATAGTTTGGATTCACAATTGGAAACGGTAGTTGTGGCTGCAATCGGGTATCAGTTTTATTTGCGGGGTGGTAGGGCTTTACAGCCTGACTGGGTCACAACCACCATGTACATGACGAAAAAATCCGTAATAGTGATTCGCTTCTGCGCGTCGCGTTTCGGGATCAGCCTGTGCATATCCAGCTTTTTGTAGGCCGGCATGATAGTGGCGACCAGCGATGGATAGTGTGTCACTCGGTGGTCGCTATTGTTTTTGGATTGTACTGTGCTTACCATCAGGCATAGTGCAGGCATTTTGCCGTGCTACGATAAAAAAAAGAAACAATTTTTTCGCGTGATAACCAATTTGGTGCAAACGAAGTTGCACGGGTCAGCTAGTTATGAATAAAATATAACATCCACTACATGAAAGACATGAGATCTAGCCAAAAACTCTCCTATAAATTTCTGTATGCTACCAGTATATTGATTAACTTGGAGAACTTTGATTTACTACTGGGCCTGGCGTAGTCCGGTGAAGCTGTTAAGACCTTGCTAGGTCAATGTCGTAGTCAGTTCGAAAAAAAAAATTGAGCCTGACGGACGTTGTCCTGCATTAATAATAAAAAAAGTACTCGGCCGTATCTCTTTGTTTGTCTGTTCGAGATAACCTTCCTTATGAATCACTTGGTCGTAAGATACTATTTTTTTTTTCAATACATAATACTTGTAGCAGTTACTGAGGTATGTATGCTTGATACATATAAATATCTCAGTGACTCATATCAGTATGGATATGTAGCTTAGCTTAGGTTAGCTGAAATAGGTCGCGAATTGCATGTAACAGGCAATTGCCCAAGCCGAGTTGTGCCGTGCACCCTTGAGCTAGTTACCCAAATAAAATCGGACGAGTGTCTTAAGCGCTCGCCTTAGTAGTCCGGTGAAGCTGTAGAGACCTTGCTAGGTCAAAAGTGTACTCAGTTCGAGACAAAAAGATAAAAAAAGGAACATTTTTTTAATTGTATATGTTGACAAATACATTATTCTCTTTTAACTAAAATGTCACAATAATGATAACCGATTTAACTTAAAATAAGTAAATTTTCTCAATGAAGATTTGAACAAAAATATTACTCCTAAATTAAAATTGGTTGCAAAATATCTGTATATAACGAACACTATTCAGAGTTGCTTACATAAAAAAAACTTAAATGTTTAGCTAAAGACTGCTTGAACACGCTTTTATAATAATTAATACATATAGGAGTTGTTGAGGCACACATGCATGGTACACATGCATGTTTCAATAACTTATATACGTATATCTAGATAGCTTAGCTTAGCTTATCTCAGATAGGCCGCGATTTTTTCACAAAACAGGCGACAGCCCAAGCCGAGGTGTTCAGTGCACCCTTGAGTTAGTCGCCCAAACATCCCAAATCGGCTGTGTGCCTTCAGCGCTCGCCTCAATAGTTCAGTGAAGCTGACCTTTCCAGGTCAACAGCGTTCTCATTTCGAAAAAAAAAAAGCTTTTGTAATAAAGTATTTTAAACATAACTTCGACTAGATTTTAAATTTTAGACACTGCTTAGTAAAATTCGTGTTAAACCCGTGTTCATTTTTGTTTCTATAATAACACGGAATTTATTTTAAATCTTGATAGAGGAAGATGCTAAACCAATAGCAATGAATGAAGACTCGACATCAGCTGATGATTTACCTCTAATAAATAGTATCAAGAATCGAGAATACGTGTCTTCGAAGAGAACACTCCAAGGACTGGATGAATCGAATGCTGAAAGGACTATCTGGAGAGGTCAAGCCCGGCTTATTGAATCTAAAAAACAAAGTAAGTTTTTAATAATGTACTAAATATTGTCAGCTATAATGTAAATTTGCTGTGCCCGCGACTCCGTCCGCGTGGAACCTGATGTAAAGAACAATGGCTAATATAATCATCTGAATCTATTAAGTCCATTTACTTATGTACTTTTCTCTTGTGCGAAAGTCACGTCGACATTGAAATTTTTGATAGAGCGAACCGATTTTAACGAAACCAAGACTAAATGTTACTCGAAGGTATCCTTTATGATTTTCTTGAAAAGATTTTAAAGTGAGCCCCAGTACTCTAGCAGTGATGCATAAACAGACAGACATTTCTCAAAATGATTGAAATGTTTTATTTCTTAATTCCTAAAGAGTATAATATATATAGTCCATATAATTCCTGTCCACAAGTGAAGTGAATCAGAAATAGTGTCACAGAGCATGGATTCTGACTTGCCGCAAAAATCTCTCTAGAAAGTTCTAACAAGACGGCCACCGTCTTGACAGCTCATTGAAATGATCGCAGGAAATTTGTAATATCATTACTTAAGCTGGTATATTTTTTTATGTATCATAGGAGGAAAACGAACAGGGGGGTCACCTGATGTTAAGTGATCACCACCGTCCATAGACACTTGCAACACCAGGGGAGTCGCAAGTACATTGTCAGCCTGTGTTGGGGACGGGAGGGAAGGGAACAAGAAAGACGAAAGGGACGGTAGGTGGGCCTCCGACGGTCTCACTGACCGAACGAAACGCAACAACGCAGCCACTTTTACTTTACGTTGGTCTTTTGTGAGAGGGTGGTAATACCACTGTCGAGCCGACCCATTCATGCTGAAGCCATACCATGATAAATAAATAAATAAATGTACCTTTACAGATATGGAAATGCTGGAAGCTCAGAAATTATACCGCGAAAGAGACCCAACATACATGACAGAGACAAACATACTGACAATAGTGGAGTTCTCCCACGTCTGCCCTTTCAAATGCAGACACAACCACCTCCTCTGCTACTACTGTGGAGAGAACTTCTCAGATCCTCAACTCCTGAGGGATCACACAGCAACAGTCCATCATCCGAAGAAATTCAAAGTCACAGAACATAAGAACATGATCAAAATCGATTTAACCCGTATCGATTGTCGATTGTGCTCGACCAAGATCGATAATCTCGAGGAGTTTAAGAAGCACATCGTATCAGCACATAAAAAGAAGTATTATTTCGACTACAAGGATTCTGTTCTGCCATTCAAATTGACCAAGGAAGAGATTAAGTGTGCGATATGTCATCTAATATTTCCATACTTTCACGCTTTGAACAAACATATGAATGAACACTTTAGTAACTATGTTTGTGAGACCTGTGGTTTAGGTGAGTTTTATCTTGCAGTACACTTTTCCTGAATAAAAACTACAAAAATCTATATCAAATAAAGAAACTAATTTTTAAATTTACATTATGAGTGTGAATGTTAATTAACTCTAAAATTATTTATTCGAAATGTGATTAATAACACTATAAATAAAAAAAATAATATTCAAAAAATATTTTTACTCAACATTAGATGAATAACAATTTAAATCAAAATATTTTTACTCAAAATTAGATGAATAACAATTGAGATAAAAATTACCTATTCGAAATTAGGTGAATAACAATATAAATCCAAATATTTTGACTCAAAATTAGATGAATAACAATTGAGATAAAAGTT
>JACEII010000128.1:752110-774977 GCA_014332785.1 Antheraea mylitta | reverse complement strand
CTTCAAAAAGAATTAAAATTTAGTAGTGGTAGAGCCAAGCTGAAGCTATTATTGTTTTCAGCACTAATGGGTGGGCTCGTCCGGGGAATCACCACCCTCTCACAGAAAACCGACGTAAAGTAACAGTGCTTGCATTATTGCGTTTCGTTCGGTCAGTGAGAGAGCCGGAGACCCACCTACCTTCCCCTTCCTGCCCCCCCCTCCACCCTACTCCCAAACACAGGCTGGCAACACACTTGCAACTCCCCTGGTGTTGCAAGTGTCTATGGACGGTGGTGATCACTTAACATCAAGTGACCCATCTGTTCGTTTGACTCCTATGACATAAAAAATATTTTTTTTTTTTTTAAATATTCCTTATAAATATACAGTCCACTGAAGTATTGAAGTTTTACTGCCTTCTAAAAGCCGGAAGAGGACCTTGACCTCAATAGGTATCTTGGAAAAAGTAATAAAATTCATTACAAACATTTTTGGACATGTCAGTCTGTCTAATGTCTATCAACTTGTTTTTTTTTTTTTTCTCGAACTGACTACGCTATTGACCTAGCAAGGTACCGGACTACAAACTATCAACTTGTTTGAATACGCATCAATATGAAAGTACTGCGTTCACGATAAAACGCCATCCAAAAATCACATCCTCGAGTAATATTATCGATATATTTATAGATTATTGATATTTAATCTTGGTTTCATTTAGTTTGGTTCGGTGTATTAAAAGTTATTGTAACTTTAATGCCGACGCCGAGAGATAAAGTAAATTTTCAATAAAGAATTATCGAAATCGGTTCACCCAGTCCAAAGTTATGAGGTAATAAACATTTAAAAAAATACAGACGAATTGAGAACCTCCTTTTATTGAAGTCGGTTAAAAAGTATTTTACTAAATGGACGTAATACATTTACATTTTTTTTTTCATTTACATTTATGTTAAATGATCACCGAGACCTGTAGAAATTTACGAGCGAATTCAAAAAGTAACTTAGCTATAGTATCTAATACCTTTAAACGAGCAATTCTTGTATATTTTTATATTTGTATATATACATTTTTTTTTTTTATCTTTTTTAATTTAGGGACTTATGTCCATAAAGAACATGCCAGTCCCATCGTACCCTAATATTACCTATTCACAAAATAGAATTAGACACAAACTTCCACAGAATCTTGGCTTCCTCACTTGCAGGTGCACACAAGATTCTATGGAAGCAACCCTGATCTAATATATTAAGCTGTAACTTTTCCATAACAGCTTTTCGCTGTGATTTGTTCCGGGTATATATTCATGATCTCGGAAATGGCGTTATCTATTTCCGTGAAATTTAGTATGTAGGTAGTTTCGGGGACGATAAATTGATCTAGCTAGATTTTATTCATAGAAAACTTTTTTTTACTAAGATTTCAATCAAAAATGTTTTTTAAAGAACCGAGCTACGCTCAGTCGCCCAGGTACTACATTACACGCATGAGTGTTACATGCATATGAGCGTACGAGTTCTACTTGGGCTAAATAGACAGGCCAAGAACATGTATCTATATTAAAATGGGCTTTTTCGTTAATACAACGACTAAATAAAATTGAAAATACTTTAACGTAAGTAATATTTCTAATAGAACATATGTTCTTCAAACAGGTCAACATGTGACAAAAAGAGTATATAGTTATGGATTGTTTGAAGATAATCTAATACCTTTAAACGAGCAATTCTTATATATATATTACCAGATTGACCCTCCCTCGGCAGCAGCTCAAGCCTAAGTGCGTTCCCTAGACGTGGAGCCCTTGAGTACGCTGCTCACGCGATACAGTGACACAAAACCTTACATCACTGCTACAATATCACATACATCACCTATACACACATGCACGCTTACACGCTGTTTTTCTTTTTCAGAGAAATAAACGACAAAGAGTTCTACCCTTATTTTTCCTTATCCTATCCTATATAGTTTAGAGGAATTTATCGGACACAAAATACATATAGGAGTTGTTGAGGCACGCATGCTTGGTACACATACATGTTTCAATAACTCATATACGTATATCTAGATAGCTTAGGTTAACTCAGATAGGTCGCGATTTCTGCACAAAACAGGCGACAGCCCAAGCCGAGGTGTGCCGTGCACCCGGAGTTAGTCGCCCAAACATCCCAAATCGGTTGAGTGCCTTTAGCGCTCGCCTCATTAGTTCGGTAAAGCTGTAAAGACCTTTCCAGATGAACAGCGTTTTCATTTCGAAAAAAAAAAAGTATATTTTTATATATTCAGGATCTTGGAAACGGCGTCACCTATTTCCGTGTAACTTAGTATGTAGTTAGTTTCGGGGATAATAAATCGATCTAGCTAGATTTTACTCATAGAAAACTTTTTTTAACAGAGTTTTCAGTTAATGAAAAAATATAGCTAGAATAAGAAGGTAAATTTCGCCGCCGCTATCAAAACAAAAATAGCTGAGATGGAAATCGGTTGCTACGAAAATCGCATGTAACCCCAGTTCGAATCCGAGTGACAGCAGAAATATATTTTGTATTTTTTGTTAATGTTAATTTTATAAGGTAACCTTACAGTTTATTTTAATTAGAAAATGTTTTTTAAAGAATCGACCTAGACTTGGTTGCCCAGGTACTATAGATTTAAGTGACGATAATAGTAAATCAAGTGACGATAATCGTGTATCAAGTGACGATATTGGTAAATTAGGGTAAAATTTATGCTTAGTTTCAGTGGAACTCCCTTATAATATCTTGCCTAAATCTATAGACTGCAAAATAAACCCACAAAGTGTTTGCCGATTGATAAACGGAAGATATTAAAAGAGTATTTTCTTCAATTGCCTTGAAATTGATTTAATAAAAAGTCCATAGTAAATTGCCATTATTGCATTTATTTTCCATTCATTAATAACATTCGACACCAAATATATATACATGTAGAAAAAAAAATAGATTTACATAGTCACTAATTTTTTTTTCTTCTCGAAATGACTACGCTATTGACCCATCAAGGTCTTAACAGCTTCACCGGACTACTAAGGCGAGCGCTTAAGACATTCAGCCGATTTTATTATGGCAACCAGCTCAAGGGTGCACGGCACACCTCGGCTTGGCTGTTGCCTGTTGCATGCAAAATCGCGACCTATCTTAGCTAGCCTAGCTAACTATTCATATATGTATAAGTTATTGAACCGTATATGTGTACCAAGCATACACGCCTCAACAGCTCTTCCATATATTTATTATCGGAAAATTGAGATTTTTTCATTTCGATAAGGGAAAAAAGTAAACCCTTCCACTTTCATGTGTAAGCGTGTAGGCGTGCACGTGTGTGGGGGTGATCGTGTAGTGTTGTAGCGGTGATGTATATTTGTGTGTCACCGTATCGCGCAAGCAACGCACACAAGGGCTCCCTACCGAGGGATCGAACCTAGGCTTGAGCCGCTGCCGTGGGAGGCCTAATCGGGTGTGCGGGAGAGAAAGTAACCCCCAGACCACGGCGGCGTGATCTTTGGTTACGCGGGCGTGGGCGTGAACACGCTCTGTTTCGAGGGACAGGCTGGTACTGATCGTTCGCTGACGTGATTAAATCAGGAGGGTCGGTAAAAATGCATCGCGGACGTCTTTTATAACGCGCAGCGTTAGGTACGGGTTCATAGTTTGCGGCGGATACCACTAACGGACTGGGTCACTTATTTTTAAAATTACCATTCAACATCAGACTACTTCAGAAACTTAAAATAACTACAGGTACTTATCATGATTTTGTTTCATACATATGAGTAAACTGCGTAGACACTTATTTACAATTAAATACAAGGTTGTAGTTTTTTTGGCAGAATATTAGTCTAGCATCTAGCTTTTTACATTTTATTCATAATCTTGTGTCATGTGACTATATTTTGTAATAACGGTTATTGCGTACAAGTGAAGTGGATGTGAAATAATACCACGGAGCATGAATTCTAAGATGCCACAAATATTCTATGGAAAGTTTTAAGTGGGCCACCATCTTGTTGGAACATTGAAATTATCTCAAGACACTCGTAACACACTTCTATTCGACAATGGCATTATTCATTTGGAAGATTGGTTGGCAAAACACGGGACGCCTGGCATCGAAATTGTTTTGTATAAGTTATATGCCTATAAAACAGATTACGACAGTAATCAACTATGGTATAATGAAAACATAATGCATTACAAATTCGATCCATAAAATAATACCGATAATCAGAGTTCTTGGAATATCAGGTTATATACAGCAATGACATCCAGCGCTTACAAGTTGATTTACAAATATAGGAAGATAATATTAAATCCATTTTATCTTCATACAATTGTTCACAAAACCAGTTATGTGAACAAATTATGTCTACAAAAGTTTATATGGATTCTGTTGCTGACAATATAACAACTCAACAATCCAGCAGCAACTTTATACCTACAGACTTTACCCATATTCCATGCACCGTGAGAAATATATGAGTGACATTACACCTGAAATTAATTGCTCTCATTCACAAGTAAAATTACAACAAGATACATTTAGAAATAATGCCAAGAGTCATGGGGGTGCTGATGTCAGTGTTGTTGTAAAAACAATAGTTTTCAGTGATAGGATAGGTAGAGGTATAGGGTCTATGTTGGCACAATCTTTAAATGAAAGTATGATTAATTATTGTATGCCTGGTGCCTCGTATAATCAAATAATTAAGAACACAGACTTTGACAACCAATGTAACATTGTCATTTTAGTAGGGGACAGCTCTGTTATAAAAAAAAAATGATTCGTATAAGACATCAGAAAAGCTGTTACAGTTCAATGTGAGAAGCATAATGTTGTGTGCCTTCCCATATTCAATTTCCCTATCAGAAAAAAAAACAATAACATCCATATTTTAAATACATTATTGTATAATTTGACATGGCGTCATAGACAAATTTTAATTTTTCGACATTAATAAATTTATTAATAACTATACAATAACGTAGGATGGTATGTATCTTCCCAAGAAGTATAAACGTGATATACCTACATTGATAGCTTATAATATTAATATGTTAAGTGACGCAGCGGTATCATATAGTTCATCTAATGATACTGTGATTAAATTTTTAAACTAGTACATAAGACAAAGGAGCAGTGTAATATCACATTGTATCATCAAAATATTAATCGCTTCTCCGGCAAAATATTAGATATAGAGTTATTATTAAACAGAGAGAGACTAGATATATTATGTTTTACAGAAACATGGCTTAAACCTAATAAAATGTTATTTAATGTACCTCATTTTTCGGTTGCCAGTGTTTTTAATAGAACAATCACTGTCGGTGGTGGTTGTATTATATTATTTAAAATATAAAGAGAGAAAAGATTAGTCTTTCAATAGATCGTATTTGTGAAGTGGCATGTGCAGAGATGGATAAATTAATCATTCTTTGTATTTATAGACCTCCATCATCAAGTATTCACCAATTCTTACAAAAAATGGACGAAATTCTTATAAAAATATTTAATACTAATAAGAAAGTTTCAATCTGTGGTGACTTCAATATAGATATTTTAAACGCGTCGCCAGAGGTCACTATGTTCAGATCACTGATCGTTACTTAGGTCGTTTAATCTGCATCCTATTTTTAATGAGCCAACAAGATGTACATCTCAAACTGCATCTTGTATTGATAATGTTTTTACTAACTTCAAGACCATTGGCGGTAATATTGTTACTGGGGTACGCCCTGATCACAAAGGACTCCTTGTTAAAATTAATTGTGATAAACCAGGCAGTGACTATATGAAAACAACTTGGCTTATATCCAAAACCAGATTAGGTCTTTTAAATCATAATATTGCACAAAATTTCTCTTTCAAGACTTTCATTAATCAAGATCCAGATAGTTACTATGACAGCTTATTTAATATCATAAGCATTGAATTTAGTAAACATTGCCCAAGAAAGGTTATTAGTGTAAAGAAAGTAAAAAAAACAGTGAATGGGCAACTACAGGTATTAAAATAAGTAGAGATCGTTTGTATGATCGATATTATAAGAGATCACTAACAAATAGTGAATCATTTCATGCTTATGTTAGGAATTATAATAAATTTTTAAACGTGTTTGTTTAGCTGTCAATGCAAAATTTTTAGGGAACAAAATTTTCGAATCTAGAAATAAGACCAAGACTGTCTGGCATATATATATATATAAAGAATTAGGAAAAAATAAAATAAATGATGACTCATTTAATTTAAGTGTCGACGGAGTACGTATTTCAAACAGTTCAGATGTAGCAACTGCTTTCCAAGATTATTTCACTAATATACCTTCACAAATAACAATGAGTATAACATCATAAGCTCAGGGTGCCGCAGCTCTTTTAAAGAATATGAGTGCACCTACAAATTCAAAATTTAAATTCTCATCTATTAGTGCTGGTGTAATAATAAGGACATTTAAACAATTAAATTAAAAACACACCGGAAGACATATGGGGAATGTCGGTAATAGTAATACAGTCCTTAATTGTCACTATTTCACCACATTTGGCTAATATATTTAATCAATGTATATTAAAAGGAACTTTCCCTAATCTAATGAAAGTAAGCAAAGTGGTTCCTTTGTTTAAACCAGGTAGCAGAAGTAGTCTTGGAAATTATAGACCTATTTCTGTACTTCCGTCGATAAGTAAAATTTTTGAAAAGATAATGCTTAAACAATTGGTAGAATATTTTACAGTGGAAGAGTTTCTAGATGGTCGACAGTTTGGTTTCACAAAATCGAAATCTACTACTGACGCTGGTGCAACGCTCATAAATCATATATTGGGAGCCTGGGAGGATTCGCAGGATGCAATTGGCGTGTTCTGCGATTTATCTAAGGCATTTGATTGTGTTGACCATAGTACGCTTATTTTTAAATTAAAACACTATGGTATTTGTGGATCTTCTGTCGACCTTCTATTATCTTATTTAAAAGATCGCTGTCAAAAAGTTAACATACATGGGGTAATTTCAGCGGGATCATTTGCGCGAATTGGTGTCCCGCAGGGTTCCATTTTAGGGCCGTTCTTATTTTTAATATATATAAACAATCTTCCGCTAGTGTTTAACAACTCTGCTGACATGGTGCTTTTTGCGGATGATACTTTTCTAATATTTAAAGTGAAAAGGATAGATTCAGAGGTTGGGCATTTGAATAATACTTTAAATGAAATTTGTCATTGGTTTGCATTGAATAATCTATTGTTAAATGCAGATAAAACTAAATGTATAATATTTTCTTTATCCAATGTTAGACAGGTTGATAGTAGAATCAAGATCGAAGGGAATTAAGTAGGGTTAGTTGACAATACTGTATTCTTGGGAATTACATTACAATCCAAATTACAATGGGGCCCTCACATTAAAAAAATGGCGAGCAGATTAAGTTCTGCTGCATCCGAAATGCGGAAAATTCGCCAGCTTACAGATATTGCCACTGCTAGTTAGTCTACTTCGCTTACTTCCATAGCATAATGTCTTACGGTATTCTGCTGTGGGGTACGGCTGCTGAGGTGGACACCATATTTTTATTACAAAAACGGGCAGTTCGAGCAATATATATAATATGGGACCTCGCGAATCATTAAAAACGAAATTCCAGGAATTCGGTATCTTACCTATCTACCCTCCCAATACATTCTTGATAATATAGTATATATAGTATGATAATATGTCAGTAAAAACTTTGAAAAACTGAATTTAGTAAAAGACCGGCATAATGTAAATACTAGAAACTGTAATAAACTGTTCGTCCCATGTTTCAGACTAAGTAAAACCAGTAATAGTTTCGTAGGTAATAGTGTTAGGTTTTACAATAAAGTCCCAAAACATGTTACCGATTTGCCGGACTGCAAATTGAAGCGCCACGTCAAGCGGGTGTTAGTGTCAAAAGGATACTATATAGTGGATCAGTATGTGAACGATAGTGATGTCTGGAATTGACTCCTCTCTGTGCATCCACTATAAGCTGTATGATGTATTGGAAATGTATGTAAAAAAAAGTACCTGATCGAGTTTCTTGCCGGTTCTTCTCGATGGCTTGGTTGTTTTCCGAACCGGTGGTAGTTTTTGACGTTCATAAGCGTCTTATTAGGGCCTAAACTGAATAAAGAATTTTTGATTTTGGTTTTAATGACTGTTTATTTATTTTGTTACATGTGTATTCATTTTTATTAAAGAAAAAAAAAACAGACAAGCCCAGGCGCGGTTTGTTTGGCGGTATTTATCAAAGAGCGATAGGTCGTCGGAGCGTGGCGCGTAACACGAGTATAACGTACGGCCGACAAAACAATTTGAATCTTATGTATATACAGATAGGGTTGTAAATGTTTTTGTTGAGTATTTCATTAATAGTGCAAAGTTCGTGTTTTACGTCGCCACGTTTCGCCACGCCAACAATCTAGTTTACCCTGGCCTATAAATGTTTCACTTCAAAAAAGTACAAGATACCACTTTCATTTAGTTAACAGAGTGAGTAAAACTAGGCCTCAATGAGTTTCTTCACAGAAGAGTAGTATTTCATCTTTCACTACCCGCACCCTACTACCCACAAATTTCACAAAGAAGTAATAGTTCATCGCACGTGTCTTTCACAATTTTCCGATGATAATTATATGGAGGAGTTGTTGAGGCGTGTATGCTTGGTACACATATACGTTTCAACAACTCATACATATATGAATAGTTAGCTAGGTTAGCTAAGATAGGTCGCGATTTTGCATGCAACAGGCAACAGCCAAGCCGAGGTGTGCCGTGCACCCTTGAGAGTTAGGTTAAGCTCGCCTCGCGCTCGCCTTAGTAGTCCGGTGAAGCTGTTAAGACCTTGCTAGGTCAGTAGCGTAGTCAGTTCGAGGAAAAAAAAAAGAAAAAGTGTCTTTCACTGTTTGAATTACACTGAACACTTATTCATGAAACTCCTCCAAATCCAAACTCTCATGATGCTTCTTCATATGGTTCTTAAGATTACAGTTCTGTGTGAACGAAGCGTTGCACATCTGACAACCATATTTCTTCTCGCTATTATGAGACAGCATGTGCACTTTCAGCCCTCTCAACCTCGGATAACTCTTCCCGCAGTACTCACAACGGTAATTCCTCTCACCGGTGTGACTTGCCATATGTTCTCTTAACCTCGATGGGAGATAAAATCTCTTATCACACAAATCACACTGATGCTTCAAGATCTTCAAATGGAACCGTCTGTTATGTTCCCTCAATGATTTCCTGCTGATGTAAGTGCGGTCACATTGTTCACAAGGGAACACTCTGTGGACACCGTGGACCTCCATCATATGCCTGTACCGAAGGGAATGTGAGAACAACACCGCATCACATTTAGTACACTGGAACGCTGCCTCTTTCTTATGTATCCTCGCTTCGTGGAGGTAGCGGGCATGTTTTGACTTGAAAACCTTCCCGCAGTGGCATGCGAAGGTTTCCGCTATCTTCTGATGCGTCTTCTGGTGGAGGGCGAGCATCCTCTCGGCGAAATAGTGTGCACCGCATACATCGCAGATGCAAGTGCCAAAATGCTCAGCCATGTGCTTCTTCAACGCGTGGAAGAAACTGAAGGAAGCCCCACATTCGATGCAAGTCGGATTCCGTTGTGTCAGACGGAACTTCAAACAGTCGTATGATGTTTTATAGAACACTTTCCCGTGATCAGCTTCTAGATGCTTCTTCAACGATTCCACATCGGCTATATTCATCGGGCACAGTCTGCAGTCAACTCGGTGTGTGTCGATCTGCAGGAGACGTTTGTTCACGACAGCTTCCCTATACATTCCCGGGTCATGGGTGAGTGTGTGCTCTCTCAGAGCCTCCGGCTCAGTGAAGAGATTCCTGCAGTAGATGCAGAAGTAATCGCTGAACGATGTACTGAAAGGACAAACGTAGGAGTTCTCGACAATGGTCACTGTATTCATTATGGATTTCAAGTCGTTGTCCATTCTCGGTTTGTTTACTTTCACGGCATCTGTAATTGAATCCAAAGTTAAACTCAAACTGGACATGGTCTGATGGAGCCGAGGAGACTAGGTTTGTGCTGGTACAGTTTTTTTTCCTCAAACTGCCTACGCTCTTCATTAGCGAGGTATTAACAGCATCACTGGACTACTAAGGCGAACGCTTAAGGCACTCAGCCGATTTTATTTGGACAACTAACTCAAGGATGCACGGCATATCTCGGCTGGGTTTTGCCTGATATGTGCAATTGTGTGCCTATCTGAGCTGACCCCGCTAACTATTCATACATATATGAGTTGTTGAAACATATAAGTGTACCAAGCATACATACCTCAACAACTCTTATATATATTTCGTATCGGATAATTTTCTAAACTATTTCAGTTTGATAAGGGGAAGAAACAAAACCCTTCCACTGTCATGTGTAAGCGTGTACGCGTGCACGTATGCGGAGGTGATATGTGTAATGTTGTCGCAGTGATGTAAGATTTGAACTGTTATGTAATTTCACAGTGGCTACAATAATCAAATGATACCTCCATTTATGTAAGACATTACTTACCTTCGCATAATATCTTGTTTCTAACACCATTATTCTTGAGCATTATCCTCTTCTGCGGTAAACAATCGCCATTAATAGACAGTTTCGCTTTAATTTTCTTCTTTGAGGACATTTTTAATTTCTCCTTCTTTCTACTTCTGTGGACATCTTTCCGCTTCTTTATTTTTATCTCGTTCTTCATACTTTGAGCATCTAGAATATATAGGAATTTATTCGTAACTAGCACAGTCCCGCTTTGATAATAAAAAAAAACCTTGAAAACATAAATTACCTCCTGCCAAAAAGATTATTTTTTATATCATAGGAGACAAACCAACAGATGGGTCACCTGATGTTAAGTGATCACCACCGTCCATAGACACTTGCAACACCAGGGGAGTCGCAAGTGCTTTGCCGTCCTGTGTTTAAGGGGAGGGGAGAGGACAGGAAAAGTGGTCCTCCGGTACTCCCACTGACCGAACGAAACGCAACAATACAAGCACTGTTACTTCATGTCGGTTTTCTGTGAGAGGGTGGTACAACCTCAGGTAAGCCGGCACATTCATGCTGACAGTTTCAGCGTGGCTCTACCACTTTCAAAATATCGCTCAACTACCTAAAGACTTTTTTTTATATTGTAGCACGGCAAAATGACTTCACTATGCCTGATGATAAGCACAGTGCAATCCAAAAATAATAGCGACCACCGATTGACACACTGTCCATCGCCGGTCGCCACTATCATGCCGGCCTGTAATAAGCTGGATATGCACAGGCTGATCCCGAAACGCGACCCGTAGAAGCGAATCACTATTACGGGCTTTTTCGCCATATACATGGTGGTTGGGACCCAGTCAGGCTGTAAAACCCTACCACCCCGCTTTTTATTTATTTTTTTAATAAAAGTCGCTTCCTAAAACTTGATTGACATAACTATGTATATACAGACAGACAAATCCACTCACCTTCCTCTATAGGACCATCATCAGCGTAATCTCCTCCCATATTATCTTCACGAGAGCTCACACCATTTTTATTCAATTCGCTCTTCATAACTTCATTACTAACTCTATCAGAAACTGAAAAATATTTGTCTATGGGTCATTTCACGGGAAATTTACAGTCAAGTTTTTTTTTTCTCTTCGAAATATTTTTTTTTTTGCGTTTTCTGATCGAAAATAATCGTCAAGTATTTTTTGTTTTCAATGTCATACTTGAAAGTTTCGAGATATATATTTTTTAATGTTTTACGCTGTTAAAACTCTTGTCTTTTAAAGGCTAACTGTTATAAAAGTTTCGAAAATAAAATGTTTCAACTTTTTAACAAAACTATAGCACATTGTCCGTTTTTTTTTAAACAAAATATGTTATAACCAAATTATTATTTTTTTAATTTGAATCTAATTTTTTTCACTTTTTTTTCGATAAGTTTTTCTTAAATATTCTCAAACATACATGCAAAATTTTAGAGTGTGAAAAATGAAAAATGTTTTACGATTTTTTTTATTCTGGTTACAACTACAGTACTGCAATTAGAACGCGTGAGATCACACGTTACGACGCGTGGGACGGATTAAAAAAATTCGTACTACTTACAAATTTCATTTTTCCACTCAAATATTTGTAGGTAGGGGTGGCGAGTTGAAAGGGGGGGGGGGGGGTGAGAAGTGAGGATGGGAGGTGGGTACTTCCGGCGCTCTCACTGCTGTAATGCTAGATATAGGGGACAAATGTAATAAAAAATGCAAATTCTTAAAAAAAAATGCTGTAAATAATTCTTAGGTAGTCGTTTGACGTTACCTAAATATCAACTGAGTTTTTTTTTTCGAAGTGTCTACGCTATTGGCCCAGCAAGGTCTTAACAGCTTCACCGGACTAATATCAACTGAGTAATTAGAGTCGTCAATTCAAGTAAGTTTTTCATGATATGTTTTGAAATGTTACTTACGATGTTTTGAAAAGAATTTCATAGTGATGTCTTTCTAAAACTTATCATTTATATTTATTGAGGGAACAAAACAATTTTTAAAGGTTAAACCCCCACATTGGGGGGGCGGCATAAAAAATGTATAAATGATAAGGTGGGCATGACCTAAAAAGGTTGGGAAACACTGCTCTAGATTCAATGTGTTTGACGTCAGATGAGATTACAGTCCAATACTAATATATCTTATATAGCATTAAGAAGAATGTATAAATTTAATACCGGAGTTTTTAGCGGGATTTTAGTCTATCATGTAGTTGGATTTTATATTTTATTCATAATCTTGTGTTATTTGACTCTACATTTTGTAAATTTGGTGGTGTTTTACGTAATATAGTTACTTTATTGTGCATAAGTGAAGTGAATGGAAAATAATACCACGGAACATGAAATTCTGAGATACCACAAAATCTCCCTGAAAAGATCTAACAAGGGATCCACCATCTTGTTAGAATATTGACTCACACGACGCAATATTGAAGTGATCGCACGACGCTTGTAATATTATTGACTACGTGACAATGGCAGCAATAATATGAAAGATTAATTGCCAAAAATAAATTAAAAAGAAAAAAATAATAATACCACCAACCATTCTCTATAGGGTCGACATCAGCGTAATCATCACCGAGGTCATATTCCTGAGTCGCTATACAGTTTTCTTCTATTTCTTCTTTCATCTCATTTTTCAGATAATTTTTGTCGGAATCTAAAAAAAACATCAACAGAAGATTTTTTTTTTTTTTGTCAGAACGTTCCAGATTTTACAGTTTGTATATAGTTATAATTAACTTTTGCTATGTGAACATATTTCTATTATTATTGTCGTATGTATACTTGTACGTCAGATGGACTCTCCTTATGATGTGTGTGTGGCGAGACGTGGCGACGCAAAACACGAACTTTGCACTTTTAACGAATTACTCAAAAACATTTGCAACTGTATATACATAAGATTCAAAATGTTTTGTCGGCCATACGTTATACTCGTGTTACGCGGCACGCTCCGACGACCTATCGCTCTTTGATAAATACCGCCAAACACTCCGCGCCTGAGCTTATCTGAATTTTTGTATTTAATAAAAATGAATATTTATGTAATAAAATCAATAAACAGTCATTATTTTATGGAACAACTTTGTAATGCTTTATCCTTTCATTATGCCATAGCTGATTCCTGTCGTAATCTTTTCCCCTATGCATATAACTTATACAAAACAATTTCAATGTTTCACATCTGCCAGGCGTCCCGTGATGACTCAATTTTCTTTGGTGACTTTTCTTCTATTAGATTATTGTAACTGTCGAATACTTAATGTTATGAAAAGTTTCTTGCTATCATTTCAATGGTTTAACATGATGGTAGCTGTCTTGTTAGAACTTTCCAGAGAAGATTTTTGGCAAGTCAGAATCCATGCTGCGTGGTATTATTTTCGATCCACTTCACTTGTGCACAATGACCAAACTATATCGCGTAAAACACCAACAATATTATAAAATATAGAGTCGAGTAACGTAAGATGAGATTCCTAGATAGAGCCACGCTGAAGCTATTACTAGCTTCAATATGAATGGGTTGGCTCGCTCGGGGTAGTAACACCCTCTCATAGAAAACCAACAAGAAGTAACAGTACTTGCATTGTTGCGTTTCTTTCGGTCAGTAAGAACGCCGCAGCACATCTCCTCAACTTACCCCATCTCCCAACACAAGCTGGCGACGCACTTGCGACTCCACTGGTGTTGCAAGTGTCTATGGACGGTGTTGATCACTTAAAATTACGTAACCCACCAGTTCATTTTCCTCCTATATAAAAAAAATCCTGACAAAAACTTAAAGTTTACCTTTATTTAATTTAGTAAAGACTGACAAGTTTTAAGGTTAAGAATAAAATAAATTAGAAAATACCGCATTTCCTACTTAACATTACTTAATTACAATTAACTTACATAACATAAAATTCATGAACTTCCACTACTGGCAAAGACTAGGGCCATTAAAAATCTTATATTACCACTATTCTATTCTTAAAAAAATTCTTTTCTAGATGGTAGAGCCATGCTGAAATGATTATTGGTTTCAGCACGAATGGGTCGGCTCGCTCGAGGTACTACCACCCTCTCACAGAAAACCAACATGAAGCAATAGTGCTTGCACTGTTACGTTTCGTTTAGTCAGTGAGAGCACCAGAGACCCATCTCCCTTCCTCTCCCCTCCCCTCTTCTCTCCCTCCTTCCATCCACCCTCCCCATCTCATTACGCCCAAAACACAGGCTGGCAATGCACTTGCGACTCCTCTGGTGTTCCTTGTGTCTATAGACGGCAGTGATCGCTTAACATCAGGCGACCCACCTGCTCGTTTGTCTACTACATGATATAAAAAAAAATCTTACCTGTATTATGCACATGTATAGTCTTTTGCAGAAGTTTCTGCTCGCATTCCAGCACTTGTTTCTTAAAGGCTGCCGCTTCACGTAGCCGAGCAACGCACATAGCGCAAATCAGACGGTCTTCTGGCTCGCCGTCCAATTGTGAGAGCTACAAAATCAAGCACAAGCTTTGGGGTGTAAGGGGTGTCGAGTAACATCTTAAGACTTGAGACACCCAAGCCAACCTCACCTACACGTGGTGCACCCTGCTGATCAACGAACGAGACAATGGCGATAGCGGGGTGGTAGGGTTTTACAGCCCGACTGGGTCGCAACCACCATGTACATGGCGAAAAAGCCCGTCATAGTGACTCGCTGTGCATATCCAGTACCAGGTGACTTTCGTCATTATGGCCGGCATGACAGCGGCGACCGACGATGGATGATCTGTGTCTCGGTGGTCGCCACTGTTTTTGGATTGTACTATGCTTACCATCAGGTATAGTGCAGTCACTTTGTCGTGCTTCAATAAAAAAAAAACACAAAATAATAACACTCTTCCAAAAACCGGACAGCATTTTTTGTGCGCAAAATAACTCAGTCTAAACACATACCCATAACAAATCTAGGTATTTTCGTATTAAATGCACCGTGCTCACCGACCTCTCCCACGGGCGTTCTCGCGTTATATTTTTCTGCAAGTATAATCTAACCAAACCGAAAGTGTTTTGAGGGATTGCATTTGAAATATACATCTTGATATAAGGGTTGAAGGGGCAAGAGCATAAAGTCATAGTTACTGAGATATTAATGATCAAAATTTTGAGATTTTGTGTCATCTCGGAAGAATCATAGGTAATTTTGTATATTACCAATTTGATGATATTTAAGTTGACACAAAATAGTTTCATTTCAGTTTTGTTAGGTAATACTTGAGAAAAAAGATAACGCGAGTCAGCCGCGGCAGCGATCGGCGAGCACGGTGCATTTAATACGAAAGTACCCGAATCTATAATATATTAAAACTAGTAAAACTTGTCAAAAAAAAAAAAAACAAAAATTGTATCAGGTACATATAAACAATGGAAACATTGCATAATACATTTAACTGATTTGCATAATCCTTCTGCATATATAGCGGTGGTCATATAATTAGAAACACTATTTATGAATAGAGGAAGTATAATTTCAATGTACAAATGTTCGTAAAAAAATATACACATTCAATAATTAATAATCATGCAATAATATAGCCACTTGTTCACAGTTCAAATCAAGACCTCGACGCCAGGAACGCAACATCGAAGAAAACGAACCAATCTGAACAAAGCGCAGAGATTTTTATAAACACGTTACTAACAGTTACACATTAACGGTCGATTGTAAAACGTACATTAAAGCGCATATCACAAGACGCAAGTAATTTTATTTAATTGTATGTCGATTAAATGTTGCCTGAAAAAACGCAAACATCACTCAAATAAAAAATTCATTAAATGCATAAAACATATCTTACTTTAAACTACAAAATGAGTCTTGCCTTTTACACATTAGAAGTTTATTTTCTCTTACTGGCCCCTTGGATGCATAATTAGAAATATTTTAAAAAGCATCCATTGCTCCTTATTTTTTTGAAATTGTAGAATAACATTTCTTTCTTGGCTTTTTCTGTTATTTTGGTGGCAATTCAAAATTTAATCTGAATTTTATCTTGTTCAAAGTAAGCAAAAATAAAAGTAGTGATGCATAGGCAAATAATTGTTAATTTACATATAGATCAGAAGTGGGGGTACAGATGAAGAGAAGAATTGGAAGAATCTCTCGAAAGGTATGGCTTCTTACCAAGCAACTTGGAGAGAAATGATTATTATTCATTAAAAAATATGTTAATTGGACAGTAGGAGAATAGAGAAAAGTGTTATTTTCAAATGAAACAAATATGGTACATTCTATCTAAGCTCAATTAAATCTAAAAAAATTCAATCTAAGCACTATGTTAGACATCTTGTAAACAACGCTTTTAATTATAAATACACAAGGAGTATAGTCAAGCACAGTGGCGGTAACATTAAAGTTTGGGGGTGTTTTTCCGGATGTTGAGTCGAGGATGTTTCGGAAGATTGAAAGTACAATGAATCAATGGCAATACAAAAATATCTTAGAGCACACAACGACACCCTACTCGGACGATCTGTGTATCCTAGGACTTTCATCATGACAACGACCCTAAACATATGGCCAATAGAGTCAAATGTTTCCTTAGCGAACAGAGTATATCCTTTTTAGACAGGCCACCAAATAGTCCGGATTTAACCTTGACAGAAAATCAGTGGTATATTGTTAACTAGCCTCTGCCTGTGACTTTGTTCGTGTGGACTAGAAATCCTAATTTTAAACATTTTTCATTTTTGCTCCCCTCCTATTGGTCCTAGCATGATGATATAACCATCCTCTGTAAATGAGCTATATAATTAAAGGAATTTTTCAAATCAGACCAGTAGTTCCCGAGATTACTCCCTACAATGCCACAAACTTTACCTCTATAGCTCTTTATAATATTAGTATAGATAGGAAAGTCTCAAACAAACATAACACCAGTCAAAATGAACTATATGAAGCATTTGTTGAAGCATGGAATTCAATCCCCCTAAAAAATTGTAGGAAATTGATTGAATCAATGCCAGATTGTTGCAGTGCTGTTATTAAAAATAAGAGATACACAACTAAATATTAATTATAACTATTGGTAAGCAGTGGATAGTAGCTATTTTGTAAATAACAATACTAATTACTAGTACTTAAAAAAAATTGTTTTTTATACTTTTCTGTTGTTGTTTCTAATTAGTTGACCATTATTGTTCATACCACAAAATTGATGTAAATGTTTGTCAATAATGTAATATTAAAACTGCACTTGTTTAGTGGGATTTATATTGTTTTTCTAATAAATGATAAATCATTGTACATATTGTTTTCCTATTTATTGCTTAATTTCTAAATAAAAATTATTGCTGTGAAGTATCTTACACAATATCAAGGACCATTCGTTGTATTTCTATTCATACGACCACCACTGTATATCTATACAAAAGAACATTTTTTTTTTTATATACTGAAATATCTTATTGATACCCACCCTCCCGGGGGAGAGGATGGGTTATGTCCGACTCATACAAAAGAACCTGGAGTCATATATATTTCTTACTAGATTCATATTACATATAACTTCTCACTAACAAATAAAGCTTACTTAATTTCCTCCTTTAACCTTGGAAATAAGCAATAGCTTTGCTTTGTACGCAAAAAAAAACTAAGTGTTACGAGTATTTCTTTTCCATTTTCAAATAAAAACAAATAATAAACTCACCAATAATCCAAAACAATCGAAAAACATATCGGAATAGATCTCTTTCTCTCCACACCATGTATATTCCATATTGATTATTCGACATGTTTTGGACGCCCCACAACATCGACACAGTCCCGAATCTATTAAAGGTCCTTTACGATTTACCGTTGTAGTCATAATTTACAATAATATATACAATATACGGCATAATATTTACTTTTCCTCCTAATCAATAAACAAACGACAGTAACAAATGTCAGCTGATGTTCATTTTTCTTTATACATGGCATCGTAAAAACATTTGCCACTTTTGTTTTATTGGTATTGCAATATGAATCATTTGTCAATTTTAATATACTATTTTCATAAAATAATTACAATACGTAGGTATAATAACTTCATATTTAAAGTAAAATAGAATCTTATCCTATTTATTTTAAAGTCAGTTTTGGTTGTTCATTTTTTTTTTTTTTTTCCTTTTTTTTTCTCGAACTGACTACGCTATTGACCCAGCAAGGTCTTAACAGCTTCACCGGACTACAAAGGTTGTTCAACATAGTAAATGATTACATATTATAAAACAAAAATCCTCTGCCACGTGTCTGTTCGCGATATACTCAAAATCTTCTGAACGGATTTTCATGCGGTTTTCAAGAGCAAGTTTTGGGTACATAATCTGTCAAGGTTTTTTTTATTAGCAGTACAGTAAAAAGTACGCCGAGCCCGCTACTTTTAAAATACAATATTTAACTACATAGCATATAAATCCGTTGAATACTTTAAAAGATCTAAGGAAACATGCACCGGAAGCGACTTCATTTTATACTATGTAAAAATTATATCGACCGGGCTGTCGTCGAGAAATTATGTGACACTGAAAGTGTCATGCTTTTTTCTCAAACTGTCTACGCTATTGACCTAGGAAAGTTTTAAGAACTTCACCTGACTACAAGTTTTATATTTTTTAAATGGCCGATGTCCATAGACTGCCTTATGTCCAGTACGCTACATCAGTACGTTTCTAAAGTTTGTAGAATTAAGCCATCCATGATTGAGCATCCAACATTTTCTTCGTTCATGTTCTCACTGAGACAGGTTATTTTCAATGATATTAGAAATATAACATTGGGTTATTTTGCTGTATAAGTCTAGTTAAATAAAACAACGCCGGGACGCCTGGCAGATGTGAAACATCGAAATTGTTTTATATAAGTTATATGCATAAAAGAACAGGTTACGACAGGAATCAGCTATGGCATTATGAAAAGATTATTAAGCATTACAATTTTTTTCTATAAAATAATGACTGTTTATTTATCAAATATAAATATTTATTTTTATTAAATACAAATTACAAAAACTCAACTAGGTGCACGTACGGTGTTAAGCAGCATTTATCAAAGGGCGATAAGTTCAGACGCGTGCCGCGTAACATTAGTAGAACGAGTGGCCGACAAAACCTAAATCTTATGTTCATACATATAAAGGTGCAAATGTTTTTGAGTATTTCGCTAATAGTACTAAATTCATATTTTACGTCGCCACGACAACGTTAGTGATTATCGATAAGCAACTTGGGTAGGCCCCCAGGTTTACCCTCCGCCTATAGATGCTTCATAACAAAAATTTAATCAAACAAAGGAAAGGTTTTTAAACGATTTTAATATAAACATCAGAAGAACTGCTCCCCAACGTCCTGATGCTTACTCCTCAGATGATTTTTATAATTATTGAGCTGCGTATACCCTGCCGAGCAAAGCGAACACTTATACTTCTTCTCGGTACTATGCGACTCCATATGCACCTTCAAAGCCTTCAATCTTGGATAGCATTTACCACAAAACTCGCAACGGAAATTTCTCTCACCAGTATGCGAGGTCATATGGTCCTTTAATTGGGACGGTAGGTAGAACTTTCTATCGCAGTGTCCACACTCATGTTTCAAGAGTAGGAGGTGGTTCTTCCTCGTGTGTTCTCTTAAGGACTTCCTGCTGTTATAGACCTTGTCACAACTCTCGCAGGGAAAGGTCCTCAACTCTCCATGCTCCTCCATCTTATGCTTATACCTCAAGTGATAAGATAGGAAGACTTGATCACACTTATTGCAAGGGTACGCTGGCTCGTTCTTATGTATCTTTGCCACGTGGAAGTAACGACTCTTTTTGGATTTAAAGCTCTTCCCGCAATCAACACATGAGTACATTTTAACCTCCTCATCATCAGACTTATGGACCTGCTTCTTATGGAAGACCAGCAGCCGTTCCTCGAAGTAATGTGCACCGCAGACGTCACAGACCCAACTTCCAAAGTGTTCCGCCATGTGTTTCCTTAACGCTTGGAAGAAATTGAACGACTTATCGCACTGTGTACACGACATTTTCCCACTTTTCAGTACAAATTTCAAGAATTCGTTGCCGGCCTCCACGTGGAAGACCTTCTCGTGCGTGTTAGTGAGGTGGCACTTCAAGTCTTCAACGTTATCGAGCTTCATTGGACACAATCGACACTCGATACGCTGTATATCGACAAGCAACACCTTTTTATTATCAATCACCTCCTTATAAGTCCTTGGATCATGTGTGAAGGTGTGCTCTCTTAGAACGTCTGGCTCTATAAACATTTCCTTGCAGTAGACGCAATGGTAATCGCTGTATATAGTTAGGAAAGGGCATATATATGAGTTTTCGATGATCGTTATTGCATTTTGTAAAGCGTTGTACTCTGTATCGACGTATTTTTTCTTTTTAACCAGCTTCACTAACGGTCTTTCTGTTTCTTTGTCTGCGAAATTAGTAACTATCTATTAAACAAAAAGTGGGATATGCTCTTAATTATAACTGTTGGAATATTAAAAACAGATATTTTTATTTCAGAAATTTAATTAGCCATGTATGATATACATCACTTGCTGATGGACTAAGCCAATGACAGCAACAAAAGAGAACAGTTAATGAGTATTTTGAAGGTAAATTACAAATGTAGTAGTTTTTGGTGGGATCTCAAAACGTCATGTAGTGGATTTTATATTTTACTAGCTGTTACTGTGACTTCGTTTGCGTGGAATAGTTTGGGCTAATGCAAACGTGTAGTATAAGCTCTCAAAAAGAAAAAAAAGCTTCGATTTTAAAACATACTTTATTCATGTTCCGCTCCTAATATCCCTATAAACGAGCTATGTAACAGTGAAAGAATTTTTCAAATCCGACCAGTAGTTCCTGAGATAAGCACATACAATCAAACAAACAAATCTTCAAGCTTTAAAATATGTATAGATTCATAATCTTGCGTTATTTGGCCTGTTTTATAATATTGGTAGTGCTTTACATAATATAGTTCGGTTATTGTGCACAAGTGATGCGGATGGGAAATAATATCACGGAGTATGGAATCTGACTTGCCACAAAAACTCCCTGGAAAGTTCTAACAAGGCGGCCACCATCTTGTTAATTCATTGAAATGATCACAAGAAACTTGTAATATACTGCTCGATAATGGCAGTAATAATCGTCTATAACATTGATTGCCAACAAGAAGAATCAAAATCTCCAAAAATACTTACCAGATCTCTTCAGTTTGATAACACGATCTCTAAGCCTTTTTATTTTGTCTAACAACTCCGCTTTGGCCGTGATATCTTTTTTGTGTCTCGATTTCAAATGACTCCTTGATGTTTTGATACTCCGTGTTCTTTCCTTAAGCATATCTAATGACTCTCTATTTGTATCTTCTTTGACTAAGTAAAAAAAATTAACTTTTTATTGGTTTTGAACACAATCTTATCTAATCTTAAATGAAGATCAATTCTAAGTAGTAAACACGCAATATCTAGATGGGTACTAACTCTCAAGTGCCTGTGCCGAAACACATCAACAGGTCGTTGGTGACAGATTCTCAATTTGAGGATGGTAGTTGGCCAAGGATGTAGCTAGAATCGAATTTAAGGTAACATCAGTTACAGATAGGATGGAAAAAAAAATCATAATTGATCTGTCCTAGAAGCACAGGCTCTGGTGGAGGTATTTTTATGGTAAGGCATTAGGATTTCAAGGTAGGGAGTTGTCACACAATGCCCTCCCCCCCACTATCTATGTAGTTGGCCAAGCGGTCTTAGAAAAAATTCTACCACCATGCTACTTATTTAAGGACAGCTAGTGACTGATATACCACACATTAATCGAGACCACATATTAACAGTGTTTTTCTATATCATATGAGGCAAACGAACTGGTGGTCACTTGATGTTAAGTGATCACCATCGTCCATAGACACCAGCAACACCAGAGGAGTCGCAAGTGCGTTGCCAGCCTGTGTTGGTGGGGAAGAGGGGAGGGGGGAAGTGGAAGAGAGGGAAGGGATGGGAAGGGTGGTGGGCCCCCGGCGCTCTCACTGACCGAACGAAAAGCAACAATTCCAGCACTGTTACTTCACGTCGGTTTTCTGTGAGAAGGTGGTACTACCCCGGAAGAGCCGAGCCATTCATGCTGAAACTAGTTACAGCATCTGCGTGGCTCTACCACCTATAAAAATTGACAAATTGGCTTATCAAGGCAGCCACAGCATGCACTATGTGATAAGCAAACAAAAATCAAAACACAATATAAACTGAAATACTAACAA
>JACEII010000128.1:739345-752100 GCA_014332785.1 Antheraea mylitta | reverse complement strand
ACGACTTTTTTTAACTCATGACACTTTTGGGTTATCGCGTTTCCAGATCACTCAATGTATACCCAATTTTCAAAACGCTATATTATCGTTGCATTATAGGTATATGGGTCGCTCTGTGGCTGCCCGCATTAGGATAACATTTTGTGCTTACTTTCAAGTAGTGACGTCACTCAACTATGCTACTGCAAAAGTTTTTTTTTTACTTTATTTTTTGGCAATCAATCTTTCATATTATTACTGCCATTGTCACGTAGTCAATAATATTACAAGCGTCGGACGAACATTTCAATATTAAGCGTCGTGTGAATCAATATTCTAACAAGATGGTGGATCCCGTGTTAGAACCTTCTAGGGAGTTTTAGTGGCATCTTATAATTTCATGCTCCATGGTATTACTTTCCATTCACTTCACTAATGCACAGTAAACGAATTATAATACGTAAAACACCACCAAATTTACAAAATACAGACACACAGACACATTACAAATAACACAAGATTATGAATAAAATATAAAATCCACTACTTGGCAGACTAAAATCCCGCCAAAAACTCTACTGCAAAAGTTTCAGATTACCTTCATCACAGCAATCTGTAACGTCATTCACAAAGTCTTCATGGCATGAGTCTTCATGGTCGCCTTCATTTGTTTCCTCTTTTATGTATACCTCTTGCTTTGGTTTTAATTCATTGGAAACTAAAATATTAGAAAATTTATATTGCTGTGAATGATAAACTGATTATCTGAAATACCAATTTGCTTAGATTTTTTTCCTTAATCCAAAGCCCTTGCTTTTAAATTGAGCCAAATTCAATTATAACCCTTCATAAGATTTAAAGTTTTTTTTTATAGAGTTTATATCGTTTTTTAAGCATATCAAATTTAAAGCTCATAAAATGAAATTAAAATGCTTATGAATATTATTCAAACTAATGCAAACACAGGGAAAATATATTTTACATTGAAATTACAATAACGTTTCATAGACCTGAACCAGTTTTAATAATACCAAGACCAAATATCATTGCTTTATCATGAACTCAGTACTTTAGCAGTGATCCATGTTCATACATACAGACAAACATATATTTCTAAAAATGATTGGAATGTTTTTTACAAAAATCTAAAAGGTACATTAGATTCACATGTTTATTGTATGTACATATCGCGGGAGTTACTATTGACCAGCGATACCGTGCTATTGACTATAGCGCGGGTGTTAATAACCTCAAACGCTATTGGTTGAAGTTTTCGGTTGTTCATTATTTACTCCGATGTGAGACGCCATTGCTTGGAGGTACCGGCTGTGTATGTATCTTGATGCCTTAAAAGGCGACCGATGACTATATGCAGAGCATATTCGCTCAGACACTTGGGCTAGTCACACCTACGTATAACTCGTCGTAACTATAGTCAGTGTTGTGTTTCTGTATCGGTTAACATTTTATTCTAGTGTTCTTGGGGATTGATCAATGAAATCATAACAATGACGTCACTATGGATGACGTATTCTTCTACGTGCACTCCATTTCATTGCTATTACCTAGAAAACATTTACTGATCTTACAGGTTTAGATAGAATGAGCACTTTGTCATCCTGAACGAGTTTGTTGCTAGTTCATCCCTATGACTTGGTTGTTTGTTCAAACAGGTAGTAGTTTTGATGATCGTAAATACCTTCTGAAGGTTTTTTTTACATGGGGAATCTCTAGCCAGACAGCTGAGGATAGTTATATCTGATTCCCACAGACTAAAACCCAATGGTGCCTCCATACACTTTTTTTTCGATCTGACTACGCTATTAACCTAACAAAGTCTTAACAGCTTCAACGGACTACAATCGTCCATACACCTTTTTGGCTAAGGAGCAGGGACTACCGACAGGCACTGTGCTCGTTACCACCTTGTTAGGGCCTAAATTCACTAAAATATTTTTGGTTTTGATTAAATTACAAAAACCTAAATGACCTGGATTAATTTTACTCTTGAGAAGCAGCTCCTCACAATTCAGCACCTGACGACGGAACTGAATTGCATCTCGTAACCTTACCACACATGTTGCACATATTAATCTTTCCTCAGTCTCTCCATCCAAGTTTGACAACTGCAACAAGTATACTACTTTCGTAATACAGACAATCATGCTATAAATTATAGGTGGATTGAGCTGTGGAATATCAATCTGATCTGCGTATGTTCAATTCCGGTCATGCATCAACATTTTTTTTGGAATTCGCACTATATATACCAGTTTCAATTGGTAACGGGGATGGTGAAGGAAAACATTCAGCGGAAACCTGAACTTGAGAGATGTTCTTGTAGTATTACTGTATGTGGGAAACGAAAGAACTATGGATTTTTCAGGGTTTGAAATCCTCAATAGATCATGGCATGGTGTTTATGCATAAACCTTTCATCAGGAAGAGGCCTATGGCCCTGCAGGAGATCTCTTACAGGCTCATGATGATGAGTTTTAGTTATATGTTAATGTTAACTTAATTTTATTATTACATTTTTACTTTGTTCATTTTCTTTATCTTTACTAATATTATAAAGAGGTAAAATTTGTGAGTTTGTGACATTGTAGGGGTAATCTCAGAAACTACTTGTCCGATTTGAAAAATTCTTTCAATGTTATATAACTTATTTATTGAGGAAGGTTTACAGATTATATCATCACGCTACAATCAATAGGAGCGGAGCACTAATGAGGGATGTTTCAAAGCAGGTTTTTTTCTTTTGTGTGCCTCCGCTGCATGTTAGCGTAAGCCCAAAGCAACTTTACCATGCGGACGAAGTCTCAGGCAGAGGCTAGTTTTTTATAATTTCACTGCTTACAATACATTTTAATAGTGATAAGAAAACCAGCGGTTGGCCGGAAGAAAATGCCCTGAGATATTAACTCTCCACCATACAAAGAAAAGTGGAATAAAGTATTCATTCCTTTACTCAAATTTGTAGCTAGCTGCAATAGAACCTTCCCACATACAATGTAACATCCACCATCAGAATATAATATAGACTAAAAGGTATAAAGATATTTATTATAATTTGTCAAAATATAATTAATTGCATCAAGTATGTTTGAAAAATTCTATCATGTCATCTTGGAGCTATCTATCTGAGTGCGCTGCTCAAACCATTACAAATCTATAAAAGTAGTGGAAAAGGTGTTATAATTTATTATGATTAAAATGAAAATAAATAAAGCCACAGGTAACCGTAAGTCTTAAAAAAATAAACCCTCAACTATTTTTTCAGACCTAAATCTCGAAATGGCAGATCATATTTTTAAATATGTAGCCATTTTTTTTTATTATATTTTTACATTACATAATTTGTTATTGTTCATGTTTTTCAAACTCTAAATGGTTTTTTTTAACTTCTGCTACCAACATTGTTGACCAGTGCGTCATAAAGTCTATCTTTGTTTGTATGGAGTTTAAAATCTTGTAGTTTAATAAACATAGTTCCTAAAAGAAGTAGAAACTGTGGTAGGTTTCAAAATTATTTTAGACAAAAAGTTATCTTAACTGAGTCTTCAAAAATAAAATTCTTATTAACCTTAGCTAAAATTATGATTATTTTTGATTTGCTTATTAAAAGCCATAGGTTCAAGTTGCCATATAAAACCAGGTGAATTTTATGGCTGTTTAACTTCATAAAAGAAAAATATATGCTTCGTTTGAATTTCGAAAAATACTTTGATTTTATTCATCAAAGTTTACGTCGAAGTATATTGAATAGTTTAAAAGACTCCCAAACACCTAAAGCACATTTAAACAAAATGTCCAATGCTTCAGTAATTTAAAAAAAATGTTTACCTATAAGAATGTAAATATTACTGAATATAAATCGGATTTATTTACTCACCAGCAGTCCAAAACAATCAAAAAACATATCGGAATAAATTTCTTTCTGTCCACACCACTCGTATTCTACATTTAGCAAACGACATTTTTTTATAGTGCCACAACACCGGCACATACCGGGATCTATAATAGGACCTTTATTTGAGTTAACAGTCATAGCCATTTTAATTTAAAAATAAAAGTTAATTTTCGACTCTGTATATTTATAATTTTTGTGTCAAAATTAGAGGTGACGCGATACGATAAATTAGTATCGACAACTCATAATAGGTAACCTAATAGATATTTGTTTAAAAGTACATATAAGTTCGTCACTAACCCATACCATTTCATAACAATCTTATGTAGCCTACATTTCTTAAATGATAATTAAGCTTAGAGAATATACATTATTTATTGTGTAGTCGACAGTCTTACATCTACATAATATGAAATACACACATGGCATGATTTCAGGATTAGATAATCTCTAGCTTATCGAAATAATTTATATAAAAATTATGGGTATACTCAATATTCTCTTTAAGATATAATATGTGAGGTACTAATGTATAAATATGTTCGTGGAAACGAGCTTGTACATTAAAATTATACACTGTAGAAAATGGGAAATTGATACGTATATTTATTATTATACAGAAACATTATATATATAATGTTAATATATATATATATATACATATATATATATATATATATATATATATATAATGTTAATATATCATTTGAATCTTTGTTCCTTTAACAGTTACAGTTTTGGAAAACCACTTATGCGGAAAATATCATTGAAAGTTATTAGTTCTAAACATTATTTTACATTGGAACAAGTTTTTTTTTGTCATATAAACTAAAAATAAAATAAAATACATAACACTATCAAGTCGATTAAATACGAAATCGACAAAATTAAAGAAACCAATCTGGTATTGTTGCATCCCTAGTAAAAACCACAGACGCTTTACAATCTACACACCACAAAACTTGTCTTCTAGTAGATAAATGTCATTGTTATAGCTAATAAAAATAGGTTCATGCAATAATTCCAATGTTCTAACAAGATAGTGGCCCTCATGTTAGAACTTTCCAACATGTTTTTGTGGCATGTCAAAATCCATGCTCTGTATTATTATTTCCCATCCACTTCCCTGGTAGATTAACCAAACCATATTACGTAAAACACCATCAATATTACAAAATATACAGCCAAATATCAAACCAACTTATGAAATATAAAATCCACTACATAAGATTCCAAGATCCCGTCAAAAATTTGTATGATATAAGTAGCACATCGACATTAGAACACAGGTAAATAAAGTTTTCTTTCCATCTTTGGCAATTCGAATGTTTGATTTGTCTGGAATCATGTATACTCACTAAGACGTTGCTTCAAAAATGAACCCTTAAAAAAGTATTAAATGTTTTTAAGCGGGAAACAAAGACAAAATTAACATCCATTAGTATATAATTTATTTCATAATACTTATATTACAAGACTAGTCTTTTCTTGCGGCTTCGTTCACAAAGATTTATATGTACCACGCGGGAACAGTATTTTTTTTGCATGAGATCCGTTTCTATTCCCTTGACTTGTATGCAAAATTTCAGGATGATCGGTTCAGTAAATAAGCCGCAAAAATGTCTCAAAACTCACATTTAACTTTATACTCATATCTTTGCATATAAATTGTATAGTTATCTTCGTATCATTAACATTCAATCTCGAAGATATTCCTTACTTGTTTCGTCCCTGCTCCTACCAGAAATAAATCCTGGATTCGCTTATTATATCGTTTTTAAGAGTTGGTAGAGCCACGCTGAAGCTATTACTGATTTCAGCATGAAAGGGTCAGCTCACCCGATGTAGTACCACCCTCTTACAGAAAAACTGACTTGAAGTAACAGTGCTTGCATTGTTGCGTTTCGTTCGGTCAGTGAGAGCGCCGAAGACCCACCTCCCCTCCACTCCTCTCCTCTCTATCGCTTTCTCCATTCCCTCAATGCAGTTGCGACTACCCTAGTTTTGTTTAGGACTGTTGATATTTTTAAAAATATCGGATTTTCGATATATCGATATTTATGAAAATATCAATATCGGACCTCGATATATTGGAAAAAAATATCGATATTTCGATATATCGGCTATGTTAAAAAAATGTAATTCAGCTTAACATTGATTTACAGTTTTTAATCCAGTATATTTGTACAGTTTATCCCATATATGTTTTAAAATATAACAGTACAGTTCTAAGAGCCACAAACGTCATTCAATCATATTGATAATCGTCATCATTATTGTTTTATCTAAATAAGATAATTATGTGTACCAATATTTTTAGTCCATCAGTTACCAAGTTTTTTAAATAGTGGTAGTCTACTAGTTTCACTAGTAGAATAACATTTCGATGTCTGCGGGTTCGAACCCCGGTGTGTAATAATGAATTTTACAAAATTCGCGTACACTTACTAATTTAAATTGGTAACAGTATCGTCTGACGGTGAAGGAAAACCCCGTGAGAAAACCTGAGCTTGAGAAATGTTCTGGTAGTATTACTATATGTGAGAAAACGTACAATTGTTGTTTTCTCAGAGTTTGAAATTGCCAATACGCCGTGGGCTAGTGTGGTGATTATGTCCATACCTTCTTTCAGGAAAAGTTCTGTAGCCCTGCAGTTGCTCTCTTACAGGCTGACGGTAATGAATATTTTGCAGCAAGAGATTTTTAAAATACTATTTACTTCATATGTTCAGCTGTTTCACTAGGTACTACGAGCCTGCTTCATATTCTTTGATTCAAAACGTGGCAGTGTAGACAATAACGGAAGGAATAGGATAAATGCAGGATGTACTAAATGGAGAAAGATGTTCAGGTTATGCGATCCACGAATGCCCTTGAAACTCACGGGGAAGGCGTATATAATTGTTATAAGACAGTCATACTGCATGCATCTGAGTGCTAGGTTACAAAAGAAACGGATGAGAAAAAACTATACGCGGCAGAGCTGCGATTGTTAAGATGTATGGTGTAACTAGAAGTAATAGAGTAAAAACGTATCAGATAAAGATTGAAAACATCACCAGTGACAGACAAGTTGAGAAATAATAGGTTAGCATGATACAGGCATATCATAAAGAGAGACGAAAGACTTATAACTAGCATAGTTTTAAAGTATGGATAAAGTATGTAAAAATAACATATGTAATAGGTGTGAATTCTGAGATTATATCTGACTGAGGAGACTGGAAAAGAAAAACATAATGTATCGAGTCAACTTAGGTGGAATAAGGCTAAGAAAATGATTACGAATAAAAAAAATATCGACCACCGATATCCAAATTATAATATCAAAATATCGATATATCGTCCAAAAAATATTACTAAAAAATATCGATATTTTAAGATAAAAATATCGATATTTCGATATATCGATATTTTATCAACAGTCCTAGTTTTGTTAGTGTCTATAGACGGCGGTGATCACATGACATTAGGTTACCCGCCTAGCCTGTTCTTTTGCCACCTATAATACAAAAATATATACATTTATATATAAAAGTTTCATGATGTTTGTCCAAGATGAGTTTTGATACTATTCAACCGATGTTCGAGAAAGTTGGCATTTATATATAATAAAATTTAGTTCAACTTGACAGATAGGATAATTTATATTTCGATTAATTTTTTTTTTCTCATTTATGGCAAGGCGTGATTGACGCATCTGCCAGTGTCTTGTTTTATAAGTAGATAGTTAGGTACTACTAAATTTTAAAGTTAGGGAAAACAACACGAATTAAAATAACGAGAATAACAGAAAATTTTGAAAACGATCAGTAGCAATGTAATTATTGAAGGAAAAAATTTCGATTAATTGGCTTGTTACTTAATGGTAAGTTTAATCAGTCTCGAAGATAGATGGCGCCACGTTCAGATCTTATGTAGACTCATTACGCCGTAATAACAGATTAAATGTATCATAATTTAAATTCACCATTTAATAACTGATCAACAGCAACGCATCGGCTGGTCAGCTCTTAACCTATAATTTTGTATATGCTACTAGTATATTCATTAAAATCTATAAATAATAAGCAAAATTATGGTAACAATAAGGATTTAATAAATTAAACTCTTTATTTCTCTATACATTGTACAAATTATCTTTGAAGAAGAACATTTATTGTATTTGTGTTTCTACATATATAAACAGATAAATCGAAACATTCTTGTAGTTTTTTAGATGTCATTTCTTCCATCCCCAATTGTTGCCAACAATTATATCATATCTTAAAAATATTAGGATCAATCATTTTTTAAATCTATATAGCGTATAGTTTTCAGTGAAATCCAGCCAGTCTTTTTTATTACTTACACATCTTCGTAAAAAAAATGGCAAAAAATATTAATATATGCTGAAAATTTAGACAGCAATATTTATGGGGTATAGTTTGCATTCGATCTCGTCCTTAATCAATTAAAAAATAGGTGCTTATTATTTGACGTTAATTATCTATAAAAATTATACACAATCCTTTACGCTTCTGTGTTAAAACACAATGTCAATGACGGTCGGGTGATTTCACTTTCATTTGAAAAGGAACGTGAGAACGGTATAAACAAAGCAAAAGGGTTTATTGTCCATTTTATTATTAAAAGTTATAAACTCCAGGTTGCCGCTTATGGCTTTGGGCATCGGTTATTGCACCTAGGTTTATTACGATTGTATTTATACTTTTGAAAGTTTTAGAACAAATTTTAACTTAGGTTCTTTTTGTTATTTATTTATATTGGTTTTGATATTATTATTTCATATGTAAAATGTGACCATGAAGTATTATATCTTAGAATAATGCGAATGTCTAACCTTTCACCTGGTATATACAAACCAAACTGCAGATTTATTGATATGGGTAAAGTGAACCCATAGTTCGTCAGTGAAATTTCACAACTAACCTAATTTTCAATAATAACTATTAGCACATAGTCAACAAGAAATAATCTTTGTGTCCACAACACAAATAAAATAAAAAATTATGAAGCCATATAATCTACTATAATATAACAAAAATAAAATATAATAAAAGAACTATTTCAGTTATTACAAGTTTATTTATTTATTATACTCTAACAGAAAAATGTTTATTATAGA
Organism: Antheraea mylitta; assembly: GCA_014332785.1. Lineage (NCBI taxonomy): Eukaryota > Metazoa > Arthropoda > Insecta > Lepidoptera > Saturniidae > Antheraea > Antheraea mylitta. The sequence continues at coordinate 743,080 of JACEII010000128.1, read as the reverse complement.
GTTATGTTAGAGACAACTTAGTAGTCCGGTGAAGCTGTAAAGGTCTTGCAAGGCCAATAGCGTAGTCAGTTCGAAAAAAAAAATTTAGTATATCTATCTCGTTCACTCTTTAGTAGATTTAAATTAGTGGGAGTAGTACAGTTAAAACTCTGCATTATGTTCACTTCCTCTCTTCTTCAAGCCTATAGGAAAACTGACAAGTTCATTGAAGTGTCTTTAAATATTAAACTAGCTATGCCTGTGACTGCTTCCACATAGATTCTAATGTAAAAAACCAGTGATTAATAAAATCATCTGAATGTATTAAGTCTATTTACTTGTCTATTTTTCTCTCGTACTTAAGTCATTAAAATTACAATAATTTTTGATAGTCTGAACCATTTTAATGAGACCAACGCTACATATTACTCAAGGATAAGCTTTATGATTTTCTTGCCGAGGATTTATCGTGAACGCAGTACTTTAGCAGAGATGCGTGTTCATACAAACAGACAGACATTTCTAAAATCGATTGAAATGTATTCTATTACTTATTCCTAGACATCTACAACATTTTTTTTCACAAAAATCAAAAAATATAGAATTACGTCAGATATACATTCTTATTATAGGAATAATGTTTTTTTTTTAATTTAAACTAGCCTCTGCCCACGACTTCGCGTGGCATAGATACTTTGGGTTAGCGCTAACACACAGCCGAAGCTCTCAAGAGGAAAAAAAACCCCAATGTTTAATCATTCTTCATTGGTGCTCCGCTCCTATTGGTCTTACCGTGATGATATATAGCCTATAACCTTTCTCGATAAATGAGCTATAAAGCATTGAAAGAATTATTCAAATAGGACCAGTAGTTCCTGAGATTACCCCCTACAACGTCACAAACTCACAAACTTTACCTCTTTATAATATTCGTATAGATTAGCAGTAAATGTACTTTTTGTATGCTGCATCATGTATATGAATATTAGTTATTTACTCTTTTGATAGCTGTAGTATAAATAACTAGAGATTCCTCAATAAATTTCCATTCATTTAACCTCTCTATCTCTTTTTCTACAGATCATTAAAAACATTTTTGTTTTCAATATTGCACCAGGAGTTAAAGAATCCTTTATAAATATAATTCTTCTGCGTATATAATTGAACCCGTCATAAACGGTTGGGCAGATTTTGATGAAAGTTTTAATGTGTTTTTTTTTTTGTCTATTCTGCAGACTCTTGGTCCGCCCCTTTTATGGCTTTCGTTTTTTTTTTAATTGTATACGTCAAAAATCGTATCTATGAGCAATTAATTGATTAAATATTATTTGATATATTCATTTGTTTATTTTTGTGATTAATGTGTCCTCAGATGGATTTAAGTATGGTTTAGAATCACAACTGAATCTGGTAATAAGCGTTTATGGTTGAGTTTTGGGGTATTTTTATTATCAAGGCAGGACAGCGTCCACCGGGTCCGCTATTTACACATAAATTACAACTTTAAGCCTCCAATCATAAAGTTACATGATATTCATTAGTCTCAAAAAAGGGATTTATGGAGTTTAAATTCATAATAAAACTCAAAATAAAAAACAAGTGTGCTTTAGGCTACACGACTGAAGTAAGCCTTCTTTAGCTCCATGTATGTATATATACATATATATGTTTATCCATATATTAATTGTCTACAAATATTTTAATATATTTTAAGTTCTCATTGATAATACGAAACTTAACTCTCTTTCTTTTTCTACCTTCATTAAATTATATCTCAATGTCAACTTCCGTTCGCGTCGCCCGATCACATATATTCGTAACGCTCTTGTGACGCATTCACCAGCCTACTCCCCAAGTCATTCGTGCCTAACCAAGTTTTACTTCAATAACATAGTAATAAATACTCAATGTTAAATCTTCAACTTTATTCTTGTAGCGAGGCACATAACCTATAAGAGAAATCCTTACCTCCATTGTACGAACACCACGATTTCTATCACCAAGAACACAAGATCATGTTAAGATCCGAACCTATCCACTTTCACTGTGAGATCACCACGAATAATCCACTAAATTCACTCACTAACTCAACTATAACTGCCTTCTAAATCAAAACCCTGATGATGGCTCTTCATATGACTCTTCAGGCTGCCGTTCTGTGTGAACGCTGAATTGCACATATCACATTTATACCTCCTCTCCGTGCTGTGTGATCTTATATGCTCCTGCAAGGATTGCATCCGTGGGTAACTCTTATCACAGAACTCACAACGGAAGTTCCTCTCGCCGGTGTGCGTTGCCATGTGTTCCTTTAACCTCGAAGGGAGGTAGAACCTCTGATCGCAGAGATCACACTGATGTCTGTAAACCTTCAAATGGTTCCTACGGTTGTGTTCCATTAACGTCTTCCTTCGATTGTAAACTTTGTCACACAGCTTGCACGGGAACGTTCTCTTGTCTCCGTGTACCTCGATCAGATGTCGATTCCTCAACGCATAGGATAGGAAACTGGCCTCACACTTGTAACAGTTCACCGTTGCCTTTTTCTCGTGGACAGTTGCTATGTGTAGGTAACGGCTGTATTTAGATTTCAAATTTTTCCCGCACACCTCACAAGGGAAATTCGTTTCCACTTTGCTGTGTGACTTTATATGTGTTCGCAGTGAATTTGGCTCTAAGAAACATGCACCACAGACGTCACATATGTAAGTACCGAAGTGTTCTATCATGTGCTTCTTCAGGAGATCAAAGTATGGGAAACCGTTGCCACATTCCGTACATATTAGATTCTCCAAGCTGAGTTTGAATTTCAGGAACTCGTTTGTGACCGGGTGTATCAGTTTCCCGTGAACGTTTGCGATGTGGACTTTAAACGATTCGATTGTATCGATTTTCTCATCGCATAATCGGCAATCGATTCTTGTTATATCGATTTTCGGTATCTTTCGATTCTCCATCATGCTCTCAAACATTTCATTCGGGTTGTGAGTGAGGGTGTGATCTCTCAATTCGTTCGGATTCGTGAACTGGTCCTTGCAGTAATAGCAATAGTAGATACTGATACGGTTGTGGAATGGGCAGACGTATGAGTTCTGAACTATTGTCACTGCATTCGTATAAGCCATGTGATCGTGGTCGAGGGGTAATGATTTCTTCGTTTTACTATTTTGAAATTTCTGTTTTTTCTCTAACGATTTTACTGAAAAAAAAAAACAAACAGTCACTAATATAATAAAATTTCCAAAATATCAAATACAATAATTTTAAGTCACCATCCATAAACTACGTCACTTAAATTTTATGTTTTTGGGATTTGGTATTATATGGATCTCACAACTTTTTACGGTAGAAGAACTGAGTTGCCAGACTTGGGGGCCTAACCAAGTTGCTTATCGACAATCACTAACGCAAATAGAAAACCAAAAAAAATGTATGGATATGACATATCTGAACGCTATATCAAGTGATTTTATCACGTTAGTGACTGTCGATAAGCAACTTGGGTAGGCCCCTTGAATTTTTTTGTTTTTGGTGGCATAATGCATGTCTCGAAAACTGGAGTCACAAAGAAGTATATATATATCTGAGCAGATGTTGTAACTCTGTGGTATATTGTTTCTAAGATGGCGATGGGCATGGTGTTGAGGAATAAGACGAGACGTGTTTAAAATTAAGAGTAAAGTGATGTAGACATTTGTGTGTAAATAAAGTGCGAAAATACTTTTTTGGGTTTAATTAGATCCCATATATATATAT
>JACEII010000128.1:699381-732321 GCA_014332785.1 Antheraea mylitta | reverse complement strand
CACTGACCGAACGAAACGCAACAATGTAGTGTAAACTTGATAGTTATATTTTGAAGTCGAATAACTTCGAGACGTGTCGGTTTGTAAAAAAATTATAAGATACATTTTTTGAACAGCGTTCAATTTTAAACAATAAAATGATTTGGTCTAGTCTTTTTGATGAACTATTAAAGAGTTATAAAATTGTAAATTAAAAAAAAAAACAAGATTTCCCATGTTAATCATATGGGAAATTGAAAACTACCATGCGGCACATCTTAATGTTAATATTAAGAGCTGTGGCTTTCACAGGATTATTTTTTCATCGTTTCCTACAATCTTTTCGATATAATTAAGAGAAAAAAAAGTCGATTTTTTTAATCAGTCTAATAAACAGCCATTATTATATGAAACAAGTTTGTAATCTTTTCGTTATGCCATAGCTGATTCCTGTCGTAATCTGTTTTTTTATGCAAACAATTTCGATCTTTCACATCTGCCAGGCGTCGCGTGACGGATCAACTACACACATCAAAAAAGTCTAAGCAACATGCGTGATATTACAAATTTTACCATGTATATTAATTAATTTCTAAGTATTTGCTCAAACAAAGTGCGTAGGTAAGTAAACTTTTTTATTATTGATGACATACTGGCTGGTTGGAAAAAAAAAATTATTATGTTTTGTTTATTCATAAAATTCAAATGACTGCGAATTTGTTTCAATTCAAGTGCGTTTTAATTGCTACGTTTAGTCTTGATTTTATAATTTTACCAACCATTTAAATAAAGTTAGCGACAAAATTGAATTGTTAGATATTCTTTACGTCATGAAGCGACGTCATTTGATGGCAGATAAAATGCAAAGAGTCCCTACAGCTCTTTAAAGGCTCAGGTGCGTTCAGGAAGTTCATCCATACAGCAGCTCAACAGTTAATGTTATGGGCGGGTATTATGAAAAACAGGCGAAGTGAGCTCGTTTTTGTAAATGGAAACATGAATGCTGAAAATTACATTGAGGATATTCTCAGACCTTATATCTACCCATTTGCACAAACCTTTGCCTCCGATTTTAGGTTAATGCATGACAATGCGCGTTCACATACAGCTCGGCGAACCAGTGAATACTTTGCAACGGAGAACATCCGGGTATTGCCCTGGCCTGCACAATCGCCAGATCTCAACCCCATCGAGCACGTATGGGACATGCTCCAGAGACGTGTTTTGAAGGACTTGGACGGAGCGACAACAACCCAAAAGCTGAAGGATTTGCTACAATTCCATTGGGAGCGAATACCGCAAGATGACATAAACAGTCTCATTAATTCAATGAATAATCGTTGCCGACAAGTTCTGAATAGCAGAGGAGACCATACTTTGTATTAAATTGTTCTATTCTTTCACAATAAATACATTTTCTTTAGAAATTTCATTAAGTTCAAAAGTTTAGTTCTTTATGTATCTTAGTTTCTACAGTATATTCTAATATTGTTCATTTCTGTTATTAAAAGAACTTATAACGACAACAACTGTTATTTTTACATCATAGAACCCTAAAGATATTATTTTAAAAATAAAATACGTTATAATGTGAAGAACCATCCTAAAATTTTAAATTAGTACATGTTGATTAGACTTTTTTGATGAGTGTGTTATAGACATAGTTATTTAGAGATCAATGTTCAAAGCAATTCAAATGTTTATGATAGTTAAGTACATCTCAAAAGTAAATAAGTAAACTCCACCCAATTTAAAAACATGCGTTCCGTGGCAGCCAAAAATCTCTTAAAAACTAATCTAAAAACTCACAATTTATTACCTATGTGACTCCACATCGGAATAAATGTTCTAGATCTTTAGTTCGGCGGAATTAGAACACTAATCATTTTAAAGGCAGCGATGTGACTTTTCAGGACTTACTTTTCATTAAAACAAATATCGCTCTCATATAATAAGAATCATTTATACCAGGTGACGGTTTAGACAGTAGCAATATTTATGGAGCATACTCTACACTCGATTCTCCATCTGAATCAATTAAAAAAATTGATGCTTAATATTTGACCAAATTATCTAGAAAAATACAAAAAATATACGCAAATTTCTACGCGTCTATATACACATACATACATACAGTGTCAATGATAGTCGGGCGACTCCACTTTCATTTGAAAGGGAACATGGGAATGTCAGGAACAAAACGGGTTTATTACCCGTTTCACTTCGGGTCGCTCATTGTAACATTTGGCACCGGTCATTGGACTTAGGTTCATTATTTTTTTTAGACATTTGTAGCTATGCTTTTGAAAGTCAGAACAAATTTTAACTTAGGTTTTCTTGGTTGTTTATTAGTATTTGTTTTGATATTATTTTTTTATATGTTAAATTTGACCATGAAGTGTTATATCCTAGAATACTGCGAGTGTCTAACCATTTACTTAGTATAAATGTAGACGAGATAATATACAAAAAAAAAATCAGAATAGACCTGTTTTACAAATGTACATATATCTTAAAAATTTTATGAATAAACCAATAACCAACTTAAATAATATATATTGTGAAATAACAACATTCTTACAATATGAAAGCTATGATTAGTTTTTTCTTTACATGACACTGAGCGCAGGCAACTCTCTATATTCAGTTTAAAAAAAAATGTGTTTGTTTATGTGATGCTTATCTAATTTATTTTTAACATATTTATATGTAATAAATTATGAACTCATGAAAGTGTGCAAAAGTCATTAATATTTGAATAACGCTTTCTTGTCTGAAAGCCCCTAGTTCGCCCATACTTCCTCTTTAAAAAAAATCATCCGTAAATTGATGACTTCTAAAACTTCATTTAAAGTAAATATGTAATTTCAAATACATATTTAATACTGATTTTTAATAGAAATAAATAATTATTTTACATTATTCACTGTACAAAAAAAAAAAAGATAAAAAAAGTAAATGATTAAGTAGATTTGTTTCACATTCAAAAAAGTTTTTGTTGTCTATTATAAACTTTTTTTATATAGACAAAATAGTTTTTTTTTAATTATTTTTACATGAAATAAAGCGACATATGAGATTCCATAGACCTCCCTTGAATTCGAATATTTTGGTATTGTAGTGTTTTTTATAATTCTGAGCTTTACTAAAATATACTATAAATTTATATTTGTATTTTAACGAGAGATATACTCACGGAATAGGACAGTGAACCAAATAACCCTGTTGCTTATTTATTTTCTTTGCGATAAAAATGTACATGACGCTGGCAGAATTGGAATTTTCCAAAGACAAAGTAAAAAAAAGTAAGAGTCAGGAATATCTAATAACCACTTTCTGCTAGCAGATCGATGTGATATTACAGATGTGTTTCTGTGTTAGTTTATTTCTAGCAGTAAACTTGAGATATCAAATTCATTCATTCTCTTATAAGCTTTCCCTACATAATCACTTGACATCAATTGAGTACCCAAAAAAAAAAAAATAGGTACCAGGTGATAGGTTAGTCACTTGCAATATTTCTACAGTATATTAAGTACTTGATTCTCGTTCTGAATTAAATTAATTAAAAAAAATTGATGCCTAATATTTGACCTAATTATCTTGAGAAACACAAAAATTATATTGAATCCATTACGCGGCTTTGTTAAAGCACACGGCAAGACGGTGTCATTGACCGACGACCCGTGTTCAATGAAGTAAAAAAACGCGGGAACAACGACCGACTAACAAAGGCGAAACGACTACTCTGTTTGATGCTTGAACAAAAAAAAAAGGATTTATTGTCTGTATTGCTATGGAAGGTTCGTAACTCCGGGTCGCCCCTTGCAACTTTCGGCACCGGTCATTGCACCTAGGTTTATTATATTTGTGTTTATACTTTTGAAAGTCTTAGAAATTTTTTTAACTAACTTTCTCTTTGTTGTTTATTAGTATTTGTTTTGATATTATAATTTTATATGTTGAATGTGACCATGGAGTATCATGTTTTTTGAATGTTACGAGCGACTAAACAATCGCTTGGTATACGGTTGCATTAAATAATTAAAAGTAACATCCTTCTATATCGCATTCAGGATGATGGCTCTTAATATGTGATTTCAAACTCGCATTTTGTATAAAACCCTGACCGCATATATGACAACGGTACCTCCTGTCGTTTGTGTGTGTCCTTATGTGATATTGTAGCGACTTGAGCCTCGGATAACTCTTCTCACAGTACTCACAACGGAAGTTCCTCTCGCCTGTATGCATCGCCATATGTTCCTTCAATCGAGACGGTAGATAGAACCTCTGTTCACAATACTCGCACTGGTGTTTCAATACTTTCTGATGATTCCTCCGCTGGTGTTCCGTTAACGTCTTCTGCCTATTATAAACTTTATCGCACAAATTGCAAGGATACGTCCTCTTCTGTCCGTGGGCCTCGGTCAAATGTTTATTCTTCAGAGCGTATGACATGAAACACTCATCACACTTCGGGCAACGTATTATAGCCTTCTTCTTATGAACTATATCCACGTGCATGTCCTTGTAGTGATTCGATCTGAACACTTTACCGCAGACTTCACAAGTATGGCGTTCCTCGTCCTTGTGCCGTTTGAGATGAGCGTCCAACCGCGGCTTCTCGAGGAAACACACACCGCACACATCACAAGTAAAGTTACTAAAATGTTCCACCATATGGGTGTTCAACGTATTGAAGTCTTCGAACACATCGTTGCACATAACACACACTAAATCGTTCCACGTTAACCGATACAGCAGCATTTTATCCGGTGCTTCAAAGTATATCTTCTTTCCGTGTACTTCGTCTATATGTTGTTTGAACACACTCAAGTCGTTAATCTTCACGGAACAAAGTTTACAGTCTATTCGGGTTATATCTAATTTTGGCATCTTCTTATACCCCATGAGGAGTTGGAACGGCTTCGTATCATGAGTCGTTGTGTGTTCTCGCAGGTCTTCAGGCTTCGGGTAATAGTCCTTGCAGTAGAAGCAATAGTAATTGTTCCTTCTGTTCTTGAACGGACAGACGTATGAATATTGAATGATCGTTATTAGATTCTCCTCGGACATGCAGTCCAGATCTCTGTCGTATGTGTTTTTTTTCTCTACTTCTGGTTTCGGTATTCTCTTCTTCTTTGTCGAGGCTCCTGGAATAATAAATTGATTTTACTTCATTATATTTACACCAGCTTTTCGTCGCGACTTCCTCCACGTGGAATAGTTACTGTGGGCTAACGCTAACACGAAGCGGTCTCAAATGAAAAAAAAAACTATTTTGTGTTTCTTTATTGTTACTTGGCTCTACTGGTCATATCGTGATGATATATAACCTATACCCTTGTTCGATAAGTGAGCTATACAACACTGAGAGAGTTTATCAAATCGGACCAGTTATTCCTGAGATTAGCGCGTTCAACCAAACAAACAAACACTCCACCTTTATAATATTACGATAGATAATAAAAAATAAAAAATGGTGTGTTACATCGATGTATGCAACTTCCGTTCAAACTAATACTAACTTAACGATGTGTTACATTTCCCCATATAACTTCCGTTTATTTTTTTTTTATACCATATAGGAGGCAAACAAACATTGGGGTCACCTGTTGTTAAGCGATCACCGCCGTCCATAGACACTAGCAACCCCAAAGGAATCGCAAGTGTGTTGTCAACCTGTGTTTGGGGGAATGGAGAGAGGAGAGGGGTTAAAGGAGAGGAGAAGGGAGGGGAGAGGCGAGGGTAGGGGTGACGGGTCTCCGGCGCTCTAACTGACCGAACGAAACGCTACAATGCAAGCACTGTTACTTCACATTGCTTTTCTGTGTGTCGGGTGGTGCTACCCCGGACGAGCCGACCCATCCATGCTGACACCAATAATACTCTACCACCTACACAAAACTAACTTAACGATGTGTTACACCGGCTGGTATAACTTCCGTATCAAACTAAAGATCCACATTCAACGATATCTCAGAACCCATCTAAAGAAATTTAAACTGCAATAAACCTCTATAATTAACCTACCAGACTTTTTCTTCTTTGGCGACTTGATTTTTTCCTTTTTCTGTGCCCCGTTCGCTGTCTTCTTTTTTTTCTTCCCTTTCCGTTTCCTCAGTATCGGCTTATCCGAGTTTGATGAAGAGTCGGTCCAGTCGCTAGCTCCGCCGCCATCATCGCCCTTCAAGATCTTCGGTACATCATCTTTTACGTCTACTTCTGGTTTCTCTTCTTCCTTCAACGCCGGTTTAGCATCTGGAAAGTCGCAATCTTCTATACATGAATGTACAACAATGTCTGTGTCTGTCGCGCTAAAGTCAAAAACTACTGAACTCCAGGTCCCAGTGGAGATCCTTATTCCGGACGTACCATGGGGCACCGGTGATTTTACGTAGGGCTCGGTTCTGGAAAACCTGCATCTTTTGAATACGATTTTGCGCATGTGCAAAGACGGAACAACTGTATGTCATAATCGGACGGATGCAAGTTTTATATAAAGTGAGTTTATGTCTGAGAGACATTTTACTGATGACAAAGCAAATGATGGAGACGACCCAAGACCATAGCGGCTTTGTTTCGCACTCTATCCGAGTATGAATCGAAATTTAAGTGTTTATCTAAAGTGACGCCGACATATTTGACCTCGCTGGCCCAAGGTAGCGCAGTTTCGTATAGCCTGTTGGGCGTTAGTTTATTACCGTGATAGGATCGAAAATTATCGCGACGCTTTTACTGCTAAAGGCCATCGAATGCGAAGAAGCGTAGATAACCGTATCATCAGCATAGCTACCTACCTCAACTTCCGGGAGCTCAGGTAGGTCTTTGATGAACAGATTGAAGAGCGTGTGCGCGAGTATTGAGCCTTGTGGCACACCTAAGCGTATCGGATGGGGAAACTGACTATGCTATTGACCCAGCAAGGTCTTAACAGCGTCACCGGACTATGCTTAATGAAGCATCGAGCAACTTACTACAGGGAATTAACAACTTACCAGAAGGTAGATCATCAGCTGAATAGTCAACGGACATTCCATCGTCAAGGTCGGGACCACCTATCGAATGATGATCATCGTCATCTTTAGGCTCCACCTTCAGCTCCATGTCCACGTTTGGCTTTTCGTTCTTCTGTTCTGTAAAGGTGGGGACGTATAAAGAATCATATATAAATCATAAATAGAGAAACATATACGATTTTTATGGATACAATACTATTACAAACGAAGCTGTGTGAGATTAAGTAAAAACGGAAGTTACACGCGAGGATGTAACACACCACGAAGTTAGTCTTAGCTTAAAACGGATATCGCATGCACCTATGTAACACAACGCGAAGTTAATCTTAGTTTAATACGGAAGTTGTATGCACTGATGTAACACACCCCGAAGCTAGTCTTATTTTAAATTGAGCCGTCACGGGACGCCTGAAAGATGTGAAACATCGAAATTGTTTTGTTTAAGTTATAGGCATAAAAGAACAAATTAAGACAGGAAACAATTATGGCGTAATGAAACGATAAAGCATTACAAATTTGTTCCATAAAATAATTACTGTTTATTTGTTTTATTACATAAATATTCGTGTTTATTAAATAAATACAAAAATTCAACTACGCCCTGGCGCGGTGTTTCTGACCGCGCTTCTTCAAAGGGCGCTAGGTCGTCGGCGCGTACCGCTTAACACTAGTAGAACGAGTGGCCGACAAAACGGTTTGAATCTTATGTATATACAAATAGGGTTGCATATGTTTTTGAGTATTTCGTTAATAGTGAAATGTTCGTGTTTCGCGTCGCCACGACAACATTCAGGTTTAGCCTCCGCCTATAGATGGTTCACATCAAAAACACTTTTTTCACTTTAAGCCCTAATAAGGCACCTATGAATGTCAAAAGGGCCACTTATTCGGAAAACACCCAGTAATCGAGAACACGCTAAGTCTAGAGGGGACTGGTTCCCAAGGCCAGCTGTTGGAATCATGTTTGAATAATCTTTTAAAGATATTACTTACTGACAGATTTCCAACTTGAGGAACCTCCTTTTCCTCCCTGTTAAATAAATTTAAATGACCATATACCATAATTACAATAGATTTACCTACAACATCCTTGTCACGCAGTTTAGAACTGAGGAACAACTCTTCGCACTGTAACACTTGCTGGCGGAACGCGCATGCGTCTCTTAATCTGACTACGCAGGTCGCACAAACACCTGAATCCTTTTCATTGTCATCCACGTGTGACAGCTGAAACAAACCATTATGGGTGACTTTTTTTTTATCGAAGCACGACATAGTGACTGCACTATCCCTGATGTTAAGCATAGTATAATCCAAAAACATCGGCAACCATCGAGAGACAGATTATCCATCGCCGGTCGCCGCTGTCAATGCCGGCCATAATGACGAAAGTCACCCGGTACTGGATATGCACAGGCTGATCCCGAAACGCGAGGCGCAAAAGCGAGTCACTATGACGGGCTTTTTCGCTATATGCATGGTGGTTGCGACCCAGTCGGGCTGTAAAACCCTACCACCCCGCTTTCGCCATTGCCTCGTTCGTTATTCAGCAGAGTGCACAATGTGCAGGTGAGGTTGGCTTGGGTGTCTCAAATCTTAAGATGTTACTCGACACCCCTTACACCCCTATTTCTATTATCAAATAATATATCGCAAAATAGGAAGTAGAGCCACGTTGAAGCTATAACTGGTTTCAGCATGAATGGGTCAGCTCGTCTGGGGTAGTACCACCCAACCCACAGAAAACCGACGTGAAGTAACATCGGATGCATTATTGCGTTTCATTCTGTCAGTGAGAGCGCTGGAGACCCACGTCCCCCTTCCTCTCCCTATTCCTTTCCCTTCCCCCCGTCCCTCTAAACACTGGCTGGCAACGCACTTGCAACTCCTCTGGTGTTGCTGGTGTCTAAGGACAGCATTGTCATAGCGACATTTTTCAAATGAGAAACAATTACAAAGATTAATTTAATAAACAAAACCCAATCTAATTACAGAATTTATTCCAAATTAATTGGGCTGTTTTTGAGAAACACAAAATAAATTTACAGTTTAAAAAAATATTTCAATCTATCCACAATATTTCTGTTTATAAAAAAAATAAACAAAAAAAAGCTGGCTGGACGTGGTTAAGGCGGACATTAAGGAGAACAACCTCACACAACAGGATCCCGAAGATCGGGCAAGGTGGAGAAAGCTAAGCAGGAAAGCGGACCCTGGCACTAAGCCGGGAAATCGCTAGGAAGAAGAAGAAGATAGTATTTAATTTGTTTTTCAAAAATAAATTTAAATTCATATATATTTCTATTCCTTTTCAGTTCATCTTCTTCTTCTTCTTAAAATGGCAACCCTTTTTTCTATTCTTTCTAGCAGTATGACAGGTTCCACACATAATTAAATTTTCTGTGATTAGCATAATTATGAGTTCTATATCTGAGTCTTGAATGCCTAAATTTTTATAGTATTTCAGCTGTGAGAATAATACAAACTACGTATAGTTTAAAAAAGACATATTTATTTTTTATTCCATAATGCATATTCATCCACTCTATATAGTAACATTTAAGACTCCACATGAAGGAAACCTGGACCATATTTTTTTAACAGACCAATTCGGTGCGTGTCGCTTTATGACATACTTCCCCAAGGAGATATCCCATCCCACCCATATGCAAATTCTCTTCTCCCTCTCCTTTACTCCTTTTATTACCCTTATGTGCAAGTATATTAACACATATAAAATTAAGTTGTAACTAATTGTATTATAGTTTCCTGCATTATATAAACCTATATTTATATATATTAGGCATATATTTACTAACTTAGTTGTTTAGGAATTTACTAAGCCGGATGGTGTATTGTCCTTTTGTTATATGTTAAATCAACTTCGAATCTTTTGATGTTGAACTTAGCATTAAAGTTGTTCTTAATGTACAGGACACTGGCAGAGTTGTGGATTTTTCCAGAGGCCAAGGACTCAGTAAAGAAAAAACAATATTAGTTGAAGATAATCCAACTAAAGTAGAGTTATTACCACATTTTAGGGAGTCTTTCATTATTGAATGATGTTAAATGAAGTTTGTATTGTATATATTTTTCTTTTCACTTCATTTTAGGCAATCAATCTTTCCAATTATTACTGCCATAGTCAATAGTATCACAAGCGTTGTACGATCATTTCAATATTAAGTATAGTGTGAATCACTATTCTAACAAGATGGTGGATCCCTAACTAGAACCTTCCAGGTTGCTTTTGTGGTGTCTTAGAATTTCATGCTCCATGATATTATTTTCCATTCACTTCACTTATGCACAATAAACTAACTGTATTACATAAAACTGGTGTTTATTATTATTATAATTTATATAATAAATACATATATATATAATAAATTTGGTGGTCCAAATTTACACAATATAGAGTCAAATAACACAAGATTATGCATAAAATATAAAATCTACTACATGACAGGCTAAAATCCCGCTAAAACTCCTTGAATTATTTAATGACAAGAAATATCTATATCAACACATATCCCAGAAAAATTCTTCTTAAAATGAACAAGGAAAAGTGATTATCTGATTGGATTTTATTGTTTTTAATGACATAGGAAACATTTTCTATTACTGTTTTTAAATAATTGTGACACTTAATTGGTATTTGCGTTAGAGCATGACACTTAGGGTGAAAATAATCAAGATCTACTAAAATCAAACTCTAATTACAATATCTATTTTTTTTTTCGGTACAAATGTTACTTGAATTATTACACACATGACACTGGCTGAATTATGCATAACGATAACAAGCGATAAATAAAAAAAAATATGCGCAGTCCACAACAGCTAGAAAATATTGCTTCTAAATCGGTATTATAGGAATTATGATAAATAAAACATACCAAAATTCCAAAGCAGTCCATAACCATATCAGCGTAAACTTCTTTATTCTCCGTCCAAGTATATTCAGCTGTTAGTATCCTGCATTTCTTTATAGTTCGGCATAGTCTACAAAGTCCTGGATCTAATAAAGGGCCGTTATTTTTAGTAGTACCCATTTTGAACGAAACATACACATTAAAGGAATGAGTTAAAGTTGTTTTAAGTATCATTTACAGTCATAATTTTTGATAATTGTGTTTCATTTTTCGGAAGTATTATTATTTTTTTGCTTATTCTAAAATATAAACACCGCCATTGTGGAAAGCGAAATGTCAATGTCCGCAGGGTTACCAGAAATGATATCTTAAATTATCCTTGTTATATACCTGTAAGTGGTAGAGCCCCGCGGAAGCTATTTTTGGTATCAGCATGAATGGGTCGGCTCCTCCGGGGTAGTAACACCCCTCTCACAGATAACCGACGTGAAATAACAGTGCTTGCATTGTTGTGTTTCGTTCGGCCAGTGAGAGAGCCGGAGGCCCACGTCCCTTCCTCTGTCCTTCTTTCCCTTTCATTCCCCTCCCCCTTCTCCCATATACAGGCTGGCAACGCACTTACGACGTCTCTGATGTCGCTACTGTCTATGGACGGTATTGATCACTTAACATCACGTGACCCACCAGTTCGTTTGCCTCCTTTGATATAAAAAAAAAAAAACGATGAAAACAAAATATACAAATTGAAATAATAATAATATAATATATTCTTTAAATAACACCACAGCTTGGTTTACAAGCTTTGATAAAATGAACCTATGGTTTAAATTATAGATCTTTCCTAATCATTGGAAACAAAGTCTACCAAAAATTAAGAAGTAATGTTGCCAGATGCTGGATAATTAGTAATCTATTTATTATTAATCTATACTAATATTATAAAGCTGAAGAGTTCCGATGCCGAGAGTACCGATCCGATTTGAAAGTTTCTTTTAGTGTTAGATAGCTTCTTTATCGAGGAAGGCTATAGGGTACATATCATCACGTTTTTTTTTTTTCGAAATGTCTTCGCTATTGACCCAGCAAGGTCTTAACATTTTCACCGGACTACTTATCATCACGTTAAAACCAGTAGGAGCTGAGCACTAATGAAGAATGTCTCAAAATCGGGCTATTTTGGAAGCTTCCGCTGCGTGTTAATGTCAGTATTATATGCGTTGCCATGGTAACGCGATAACATTCTATCGCAAATATTTTCATGGTTTATTTTGTGTTCCTATTCAAAAAGTTTATTCTACGTTACTTTTGTTTCCAATTTTTAATTATATGTGGTACGTTTATATCGGAAACATGTCTAAAGTTTATTTTGTGTTGCTATTCAAAAAGTTTAGTAGTAATAATATTCGTCCAATAAAATAGTCGAAGGAATTAATCCATACTGCCAATTCTGAAGTTGTCAATATAGGTAGTTTTCTTCTATGTCCAAGATAATGTAAAAGTATAAGAGCCAAATACTCTACACAATATTTCGTAAATTTTTATTTTCTTAATTTTCAAGACCACAGAATTCATGCTTCGTGGTATTATTTTTCTTTCATTTCACTTATGCATAATAAACAAACCATATTACACAAAACGTCACCAATTTAACACAATATAGAGACAAGTAACACAAGATTATGAATAAAATATAAAATTCACTATATGACAGATGATATGGATGTTGAAAACCTCCAAAAGGTTCTATTATTAGGGAGCTCAATGAAACGCAACTGTACCGCAAGACGTATGTAATCGGAGAGGCGGGTGTAATATGACAGCTTAAAACTACTTATAAAAATATTACATTATTTAGATCTACCTACATATATTACAACAGACTAAAATCCCGCCAAAAACTCCTCAAAAACCTTATTTCTACGTTAGTTTTGTTTCCAATTTTTGATTTGTGATATATAAAAGTAAATAAATGTGTAATAACAGTAAAGTGAGTGTATTTTATATTAGAAATATATGTGATGTTACAAATATCAACATTTTTTTTTTAATTCTATCGATATGTCTGTTTTTTTATTTGTTCCGGGTAATCTCCGAAACGGCTAGACCTATTTGAACAGAAATTTTACGGGCAAATAAGTAACTAATTAGCTGTTTAATTTTAATCTTGCGGGTTCAGCAGACGTTGCCCACCCTGATAATAAGACAAACTATACCTATACCTTGCCCAAGAATCATTTTATATATTGGTGAAAACGACATGAAGATGCGTTCTGTACTTTTTGATCTTATCGCGAACATACATATAGACAGACGTGGAATAGGACTTTGTTTTACACTATGTAGTGATAAACTGCATTCGTCGTTCGTGTGACGTGCGCTATACTGGAGGACTCCAAGAATAAATATATATTTTTTTATGCCAAAAGGCAGCAAACAGGCTGACGGCCCACCTGATGGTAAGTCTTTACCATCGCCTATGAACAACTGTAACACCAAGGGCATCGCTGTTGTAATTGAAAGTCATATGTTTATATGTGATATAAATTATAGCAAGGTATGATAATAACTTAATTATATCGACACTATGGACATATTATATCTATATAATAAAAGGTTTAACATATATTGTACGATAATGTTTAGCTTAATATTTTCATTACTTTCTTATATAGTGTAAGTGAGCACTGAGGGTGATATATAACAGTTGAAAGTACCAGTTATGTGGCTGATGATAAATCCCATCCCATTCGATTCACTATTAGTATGCACATATATAATGTACACGTTACCTGTTACAGTAGATGAGGTTTCATAGTACATAAAAAAAGAAAAAAAAGTAGGTGTTATTAAAAAGCTACATTGATTTGTACAAATTCTGTAAATTTAATGGTCAGAGTGTGCTAATGTTAATGTGTAAGCAATGTTCTAGCTGTAAGGATGAATTTTTATGACAAAGTATATGAAGGCTGGTTTCAAGACATAACTTATAACATGTCATTTTGCTATAATACAGTTCAAATACTATTTCATTTATGAAGTTTCTGTCCTGGAAATGACATTAGCAACAGATGATTGTAATTGAATTAATTTTAATGTTACACTCCACTTAATGTTTTATCTTTATATGAATAGGTCTACATAATATAGGATATAGATTGTAAATATCTACCTATTACACTGCTAGGTAAGTAGGTAGTAGGTACGATTGGATTATAGATGATCGATATTCATCAATGTTGAAGAAACATCGATGTTTAGCTAAAAAACTCGCTTTCTAATATCGCTCATCCCTAGGTTGGATTTCCTTGCTGTCAATGTCAGTTCGATATCATTTTACATCTAGGGATGTCATAGTTCACAATAAACATCGATATTACAACACTGATGTATTTAAATGATATATCAATGTTTGCGCCGATAATGTTGAAATGAGACGATTTGTACTTTTTGATAATTTTATGTATAATATGATACAAGTATAGGTATAATGTAGTTGTCGTACGCACGTCTCATAGCGCAATGGCGTCGCCCCTCTCCAACACCCGCGTCGCTTCGTCATGGCGGCGCGCGGGGAGCGTAGCTACTTAACATCTTCCCCCCCCCCCCCTCGAAAGCTTCAGGGTTTCGAGGTATTGCTGGTGAGTTGGTTTCTATTAGTGGGCAGAGATTGTGAACAGCTCTGCGGATTATGCCTTTAGCGGTGTATAAATCAGCAACTCTGGTAGTTCCATCTTGTCCGGGAAACAATTTGCAGACACGCGCCATCCGCCATTTGAGAGGTGGCATATTAGCGTCTCTGATGATCACCAAATCGCCCTCCTGAAGTCCCTTTTGAGAGGTTTGCCACTTCGTCTTTTCCTGCAGCTCGCTTATGTACTCCTTCTTCCAACGATGCCAAAAATGCTGCCGCAATTTCTCCAGATATTGGTATCTATTTAGCCTGTTTGGATTTATTTCGAGCAGGTTCTGTGAAGGTAGCGAAGTAAGTGTTCTACCGATAAGAAAATGCGCCGGAGTTAAGGGATGAAGGTCATTAGGGTCTGAAGAGAGAGGAGTCAACGGTCTGGAATTAAGGATAGCTTCAATTTGTGAAAACAAAGTTGACAACTCTTCGAATGTAAGATGTTTGTCACCTAAGATCCTAGTAATGTGATATTTCGCAGATTTAACTCCTGCCTCCCAAAGCCCACCAAAGTGGGGAGAGTAGGCTGGTGAGAAGTTAAACTTAATACCTTCATCGGCAGCAAACCCGGTTAATTTTTCATTGTTTGATTTAATAAAATTTGTTATATCGTTACTTGCACCTACAAAATTTGTACCATTATCGCAATATATCTGGAGTGGCTTTCCCCTTCGAGATATGAATCGTCTTAAACAAAGCATAAATACTTCAGAAGTGAGGTCGCTGGCTACCTCTAAATGTAATGCCTTTGTTGCAAAGCAAATAAACAAACACATATAGCATTTTGTAATTTTACAACCGCGACCCTTACGATCAGTGATATTAAATGGCCCGGCGAAGTCGACACCACTGACCTCAAAAGGTAGAGATGGAACGACTCTGGAAGCAGGTAAGTTTCCCATTACGGGATTTATGCATTTTGCTTTCATAATTCTACATATTTTGCAATTATTCACTGTAGTTCTAGCTAGTATTCGTCCTCGTAAAGGCCAAAAACTATTTCTTAAATCGCTAAGCAGAAACTGAGGTCCACAATGTAATAGTTTTTTGTGATAATGTAAGAATAGCAACTTGGTGAAATTATGAGACGAATCTAATAATATTGGATGTATTTTTTTGTAGTCGGCGCCCGAATTTTGAATTCGTCCACCAACGCGAAGGATACCTTCATCATCAACGAACGGACTGAGGGACAAAATATGGGACTTTAATGGTAAGTTTTGTTTAGCTTTTAATTTTTTAATTTCTAGGGAGAAACATTCGTTTTGATGTTGTTTTATTATTATGTTTAGAGAAGAATTTAATTCTGTAGATGATAAGGGACCTATTAATTTAGAATGCTTATGTCTTAGATTATAAATATAACGTAAAACGTAAGCCATAGATCTTTGTAAGGTTGTGAATTTTGAAAATTTATCGAAATTTATAATTTCAAAATTACTGCTTGTAGATTGTAGTGTAGTTGTAGATAGAGTAGAAGTAGTTTGTAGTGTAGTTGTAGATAGAGTAGAAGTAGTTTGTAGAGTAGTTAATTTTTTAGGATAAGTTTTCTTTTCAGGTAATTCAGATATATTACGTAAGACCACAGTTATTGGCCATTTATTTGGTTCATCGACTAGAAAAGGTGGTCCATTCCACCATAATGTAGCTGACTTAACAGATTTTGGATTTAAGCCTCGAGATGCTAGATCAGCTGGGTTTTTATCTCCTGGAACATGATTCCAAGTGCCCGAGGCCGTCAGATCTTGTATTTCAACAACTCGATTTGATACAAAAGGTTTTAAATCAGTAGCCTTCGATGACAACCAACTCAAAACGACAGTCGAGTCAGTCCAGTAAAAAATCTTGTTAATTTTGCATCGCAAAGCTTTCAGTACCTTTGCTGTAAGTCGTGCTGATAACAGGGCACCGCATAACTCCAGTCGCGGTATTGTTGTAGGTTTTACAGGAGCGACCTTAGTTTTGGCACACATTATCTTAACAAGAACATGACCTGAACTATCAATAGATCGGAGATAAACAGTGGCAGCATATGCTGCTGTTGAAGCATCTGAGAATGAATGTACTTCAATGACTACAGGATCACTAATGATTACACATCTAGGAATTTCTATTTCTGATAACACATTTAAATTTGTAATGAAGTTTAGCCATTCCTTTTGCCATTCAGGATCTACTGGATCATCCCAACCCAACTTGGATAACCATAATTTTTGTAAAATGATTTTTGGTATGATGGTACATGGACTAAGTAAGCCCAATGGATCGAATAGTTTGGCAGAATTGGACAAAATTGTTCTTTTGGTTACGTTATGGTTAAATTGAATATCAACTGGAAATCGAAGAATATCTTTAGAAGGGTCCCACTTTAAACCCAAGATGCTAGATCGAGAACATAAATCTAAACTTTTAGGTAAAGAAATATAAGCTTCATCTTGAAAGACAGTTGGTATATTAGTTCGCCTAGCAACTAAAGGAAAACAAGCTGCACCAAGAATCTCAGTGACTGAATATATTATTCTGGCTAACTCATCTTCAGTTTGAGCTCCCGACAAAAAGTCATCAACGTAGAAATCTTCTTTGATTAATTGCGAAATTACTGGATCATTGCACTCTTTTGATAACTGTAACAGACATCTTGTACTCAGAAATGGCGCTGACGCCGTCCCGTAGGTCACTGTATTCAGTTGAAATATTTTAGTTGGCTGCGATGGTTTGTCTCGCCATAAAATCAATTGCAATGATCGCTGATTAGGTTCAACTAGTATCTGGCGATACATTTTATTCACATCAGCTGACACTACAAATTTATGCTGTCTATACCTCAATAAAATTGAAAATAAGTCGTCTTGCACTACTGGTCCGATGTGTTGTATGTCATTTAATGATATTCCACTTGAAGTCTTAGCAGAGGCGTCAAAGACGACACGAAGCCTTGTAGTTTCACTTGTTTCTCGTATAACAGCATGATGTGGAAGGAAGCACCCAAACAGAGGCCTAGATATTTCCGTCATGTGACCTAATCGCTCATATTCATGAATAAATTCACAATATTCTTGTCTAAGTGTAGGTTTTGATTTTAATCTTTTTTCCAGTTGTAATAACCTTTTTTCAGCAATGTTGTATGAATCACCTAGAGTTTTGATTGAATCCTTGAGCGGAATTTGAACACAGAATCTACCGTCGTTTAATCTATGAGTCGTTTCTTTGAATAATTTTTCACAATAATTATTTTTATCGTTTTTAATAGTTGAAGGAATTTCTTCAAGTTCCCAAAATTTTGCTAATTGTGCTTTTATCTCTTGTGAGAAATTACAATATAATTTTGTATTATTACTGTTGCAATAACTTCCCCCCATGGGGCCTGCTACTACCCAACCTAATTGTGTTTCTTGTAAGATTGGCTTTTGTGGTCCTAAAATTATTTTGTTTACATCAATAAGTTCCCAAAATATATCAGCACCCAATAACAAATCAATTTCAGCGGGTTTATAAAACTGTGGATCTGCGAGTTGAATGTGATTGGGAATGCATAAATCTTGGATTCGTACTGTAGCATACGGTAAGTTATCGGTAATCTTAGGTAGAATAAAACATTTTAGAGCTAAATTTAAATTATTGTGTAGTGAATGTATACGTATATTACAGTATTGTGTCACATTTAAGACAATGTTGCCTAACCCAGATATACACTGATACTGATCTTTTCTTTTACAGGAACCAATTTTCCTTTGAGCTTTCTCGCTAATAAAGGATGTCTGACTACCGCAGTCTAGTAAGGCCCTTAGAATAAATGATTTGTCATCGCTTGTCACCTTGACCAACGCCGTGGAAAGAAGGGCTTGATTGGTGGAGACTGCAGACATTGATACCGAAGTAGAGGGACTAGATGCTGTGGAGTCGACAACAGAAACAGGTAAGTTTGCATGGATATTATTATTTTCGTTAGTATTTAATGGAGACTGTTCAGTAACGCCTTGTTTTTGTGTTATGTGTGTGCTTGATTGTCTGTGTAATAAGGTGTTGTGTTTTCGCCGACAAATCCGGCATCCACTCATCCTACATTGATAGGCCTGGTGGCCGCTTCGAAAACAGTTACTACAGATTTTTAACTGTGAAACTTTAGTAATTTTTTCATCTATATGTAATGATTTAAATTTAGAACACTCAAACAGTTTATGATCTTGTTTGCAGATCGCACAACGCCTATCAGGAGATGCCTCTAAAGATGACACAAATGACTTGGTTTTTGGTAAGCTATGTCGTTTATCATGATGTTTTGAAGATCTACCAGAATGTATAGCTTCTAGAACTAAAGCACGCTGACGAAGAAATGAATAAAATTCTTGCAAACTAGATGAGTCTTTATTACTTCGATATTCTTCCCATTTTCCTGCAGTAACAGTGTCTAGCTTCGCCGAGGCCATATATATAATTATTGTGTCCCACTTGTCAGTAGGTTCCCCTAGTGAATTTAATGCGCTCAGATTTTTAGATAAAGTATCTATCAGATCTCGAATAGCAAAATCGGTTGCCTTGGGTATCGGTTCTATGGCGAATAAACATTTGATGTGTTCATTGATTAGCAACCTTTTGTTATTATATCGCTCGCACAATAAGTTCCAGGCTACTATATAATTATCCGACGACATATGTACTGAATTAATTACAGAGGAAGCCGCGCCCTCTAAATAAGATTTAAGGTAATGGAATTTTCCTATGTCATCTATATCATCATTGTCGTGAATTAACGAAATATACATATCTCTAAAAGCAAGCCACTTATTTGATTCGCCATTGAATGGCGGGATTTTTAAGGCTGGTAACTTTAAATTGCAAGAACCTTTAAAGCTTGTGTTAGCTATCTTATTAGTGTTTTGAAAATACTCTAATAATGATTGAGCCTGTGCGACTAAGTTAATACAGATATTTTCTGTAGTTTCGCGTTCTTGCATTTGTTTACTTATATCTTCGTCCAACATTTCAATGTGTGATTGAATGTCCTCAAAGTTGGATGCAAGATCCCGTATTTTATTCAGCCTGATAGTAAGCTCATTTATTTTTAAAGTGCTACTTTCTTTTAGATCTAAGAATGGTGCTAATTGCTTTTCAAACAAAGTTAATCTTGCCCTAATATTACCCCTTTGTTTAATTAGTTCCTTTAATTCACTCATTTTAACTAGAAAATAAAGTATAATTAACTATTGAAACTGTGTAACTATTAACAAATAAACAATTTTTTGGTATTAACTTAACGGTAGATCAAACAATGAACAAACAATGAATACGTTACGGTTACTTCCACTGATAAGAAACCGGTTTGCGGCCGACGAGACGCTGATGCGCAGCGAAACACAATAAGATGCACGGTTGCCTTTTATCACTCTCACTAGCACACTCTTGGAACACCTGAAATGGTCGGCAAATATGATTTGTAATTGTGTTTAAATATATTTTATTTTGTACTGGTGGGTATTTATATCGTTCACGAATGTTCTGGAATGTTGTGAAATCTTATCGTAATCCCATCTATCGTGATCGAAGAGTTATTAATTTGTATTCACAAACAAAAACAGAAAGGATTGAAATAATATAAGGAATAAACGCACTTCCCTCGGATAGAATGGCTGCAGCTGCTGGTTGGCTGGCGAATTCCTACAGGACAGTCCGTTTTCCGGTGATTTAAATGTTTCTTCTCGTCAAAATCACTTCGAGGTCACCAATTGTTTGCGCCGATAATGTTGAAATGAGACGATTTGTACTTTTTGATAATTTTATGTATATTATGATACAAGTATAGGTATAATGTAGTTGTCGTACGCACGTCTCATAGCGCAATGGCGTCGCCCCTCTCCAACACCCGCGTCGCTTCGTCATGGCGGCGCGCGGGGAGCGTAGCTACTTAACATCAATCTTTTAATACAATAGATCGTGTACATAAAACATTAATAAAGGGCGATGTCTCGTCAATATCATGTGTTTCAAAATATCCCATCAAAAATAGTTTATTCGATTTAGGCCATGCAAAGGTAGTTATGAATGTCAAAACAACCACCACGTTAGGAAAATAACGCAGTCATCGAGAAGAACCGACAAGAAACTTGATTGGGTTAATATTTTTAACGCTCATATTCTTTTAAAATTTAACTAAATTTACAATTGTTTTTACGGATGCATAGAGGTATATTAATTTCAAACATCATAATTGTTAAAATGTTAATATTTAGTTATCAATTTCATCCATACGTGTGACTAAGGGACCGAGTTACTCACTCCTCGTAAATACAATACCTAGTTGGCGTTAGATTTGACAAAATATCAATCTTAAACCATTTCTTATACAGAGTGATATATCGCCATTATTAGAAAATTCAAAATCAATTTTAGAAACATCGACGTTCACGAAAAATCTATCGACGTTTCTAAAAATCCGTACATCCCTAAACTAGTGTACATTAGGACTGCTGATATTTTTAAAAATATCGGATTTTCGATATATCGATATTTACGAAAATATCAATATCGAACCTCGATATATTGGAAAAAATATCGATATTTCGATATATCGATATATATCGGCTATGTTAAAAAAATGTAATTCAGCTTAACATTGATTTACAGTTTTTAATCCAGTATATTTGTACAGTTTATACCATATATGTTTTAAATATAACGGCACAGTTCTAAGAGCCACAAACGTTATTTCAGCATATTGATAATCGTCATCCTTATTGTTTTATCTAAATAAGATAATTATGTTTACCAATATTTTTCAGTCTATCAGGTACCAAGTTTTTTAAATAGTTGTAGTCTACTAGTTTCACTAGTAGAATAACATTTCGATGTCTGCTGGTTCGAACCCCGGTGTGTAATAACGAATTTTACAAAATTCGCGTACACTTACTAATTTAAATTGGTAACAGTATCGTCTGACGGTCAAGGAAAACCCCGTGAGAAAACCTGAGCCTGAGAAATGTTCTGGTAGTATTACTATATGTGAGAAAACGTACAATTGTGGTTTTCTCAGAGTTTGAAATTGCCAATACGCCGTGGGCTAATGTGATGACGTGTCCATACCTTCTTTCAGGAAAAGGTCTGTGGCCCTGCAGTGGCTCTCTTATAGGCTGATGGTAATGAATATTTTTCAGCAAGAGATTTTTAAAATACTATTTACTTCATATGTTCAGCTGTTTCACTAGGTACTACGATTACTACTAGCCTGCTTCATATTCATTGATCCAAAACGTGGCAGCGTAGACAATAACGGAAGGAATAGGATAAATGCAGGATGCACGAAATGGAGAAAGATGTTCAGGTTATGCGATCCACGCATGCCCTTGAAACTCACGGGGAAGGCGTATAAAATTATTATAAGATACAGTTATACTGCATGCATCTGAGTACTAGGTTACAAAATAAACGCATGAGAAAAACTGTACCCGGCAGAGCTACGATTGTTAAGATGTATGGTGTAACTAGAAGTGATAGAATAGAATAAAAATGTATCAGGTGAAGTTTGGAAACATAACCAGTTACAGAAAAGTTGAGAAATAAGAGGTTAGCATGATACAGGCATGTTATAAAGAGAGATGAAAGACTTATAACTAGAATAATTTTAAGTACGAAGGTGAATAGATATAAAAATAGAGGAAACCGAAAAAAGCATGGATAATGTGTGTAAAAATGACATATGTAATAAGTGTGAATTCCGAGATTATATCTGACTGAGGAGACAGGAAAAGAAAAACATAATGTATCGATTCAACCTAGGTGAAATAAGGCTAAGAAAATGATTATGAATTAAAAAAAATATCGACCGCCGATATCCAAATTATAATATCAAAATATCGATATATCGCCCAAATAATATTACTAAAAAATATCGATATTATAAGATAAAAATATCGATATATCGATATTTTATCAACAGTCCTAGTGTACATAGTACACACTACACAAATATTAGATTCTAAGTTTATGTCAAAGAGGTTTATTTATGCCGTAATATAAATATTATGGATCTACAAGCACAAATTATAGTAAGAGATTATGGTATATGTCGTTGTTGCGCCACAAAAGGGAACCATAGGGATATAAATAAGGAATATCACCACAATGGAATAAGAGAAGTGTTTTACGATATTTTTGTAGAATGTTTTAATTTATACGTGAGTATATGCTTTTATAAGCAGCATTACGATACATCGTTAGTCAGTTCAAAAGTTCGATCCACCAACCAGTGTTATATATTGGAAATTGAAACGTATGAATAAAAAAACGTTCTCTGGCAAAACAACCCTTTTTTTTAATTTTTTTTTTACGTGGGGAAATCCTTTATGGATACCCACCTTTACGGGGGAGAGGATGGGTTATTATTCGCACGGACCAAAACCCCACGCTGTACCGACAGACCGTGTTGGGGCGGCAAGGGATCGTTCTCAGCTATTCCCCTTGAATAGCCGCCTTAACGGTCCGTCCGGCGCAAGGTTGCCGCCGGGCTCCTACGTATATAGAGGCAGCTGGGTACACGCCAGCTGCCCCCCCCTCATCCTCGTGTAGTTTCTAGATAATTCAGTAAAATTTTTTGTTACTTGGTGATCAGTACCATACTCAATAGTGAAGGGTTAAGATCTTAGGAGCT
Organism: Antheraea mylitta; assembly: GCA_014332785.1. NCBI lineage: Eukaryota > Metazoa > Arthropoda > Insecta > Lepidoptera > Saturniidae > Antheraea > Antheraea mylitta. Next base: position 709,122 of record JACEII010000128.1, on the reverse strand, counting down.
TTGAGGTGGCGAATCGAAATGATCCCTCTACCAGCATTGCCAGACATCTCCTTTTTTATTTTTAAATTAATATCTAATGCGGAACAGCTGAATTTTAGCTCTATTTCTTAGAAATCATGTAATTATGTAATCTAAAATTAGCAGTTTTTAAAATATTTATTTCATTAAAATTGATGAATGTTTTAAATAAAGAACAAGGATGATTTTGGTTTTTAAAATTGTTCCACTAAAATATTGTAAAGAAAAATGTACAGAAGATTTCTTCCAGTTTGTATGCAAGATTCTTGCAGTGAGGATTTACTACCTGGTTCAGTTATTTCCAAACAAGAATATAAAAAAAATATTATGGCTGGTTTTAAATCTAGATATGATAGATTCTTGGTTAATGTCCTGTTTTTTTTTTTAAAGCAATGTGGAAAGTGTATATTTTTTTATACATAAAGGATTACAAAGAACAAATTGTTGATTGTTTAAAAATTATCTGATCCTCGTGACCTGAAAATATTCAGACATCTCCTGGAGATTTGGGAACCCTCAAATGACAGACACTTGATTCATGCCCGTGTCCTTTTTAAGTCAATATTAACAATTCCTTTAAGGTTGTAAGGGGTGTCGAGTAACATCTTAAGACTTGAGACACCCAAGCCAACCTCACCTGCACGTGGTGCACCCTGCTGAATAACGAACGAGGCAATGGCGATAGCGGGGTGGTAGGGTTTTACAGCCCGACTGGGTCGCAACCACCATGTACATGGCGAAAAAGCCCGTCATAGTGACTCGCTTCTGCGCGTCGCGTTTCGGGATCAGCCTGTGCATATCCAGTACCGGGTGACTTTCGTCATTATTGCCGGCATGACAGCGGCGAACAGCGATGGATAATCTGTCTCTCGGTGGTCGCCACTGTTTTTGGATTGTACTATGCTTACCATCAGGCATAGTGCAGTCACTTTGTCGTGCTTGAATAAAAAAAAAAAAAAAAAAAATTCCTGTAAAAGATACATACAAGCCTCTAATCATAGTGAAAATCATAGTGACATAAAAAATGCTTTTAGCTATCAAAAAATAAAGATCTGACCACATTGATATGCTCCTCATGCATCTCTCGTCTCCGAGAAGCTAATACTTTCAGGATGACAGTTTCGAGTGTGGAAAAACAACTTCTAGCATCTATACCAAACAAGGACAATGAAATAACATCCTTTAGTTATGGTTTGTACACTCTTATTGCATTTCTTTATGTGATAATTCTTGCATATTATAAAAGATAGTACTGTGTCAGTCTTTTAGTGCTTATAATTCATAAAATGCTAAACCAATTGACATGTTTTTTTTTTAAATTGTATGTATATTCACATACCAGGTCTTAGTAGCAATTAGTACACTGACATTGCAAGGAAAAGAGTTACTTCGAAATAATACATGATTTGAGAATATTGGAAAATGCTATGGCCTGCGTCTTTAAGGAAGTAGTTGACTCATTGTTTGAGTAAGTGTAATTTGAGAATAGAAGCTCAAAGATGGATAATGTATGATACTATATTAATGAATTTTTTCAAATCTGAAATACATTAAAAAGCACTTTTCAGATACTGCTTTAATGGTAGTAGGTTTGTCTCCTAGCAACTTAGGTTGAGCTTTCGTTGAAGGAAAACATTGGGATAAAATCATAGCATTGTGGTATGGCTTTTTCTAAGTCTGCTGTCCACTAGTTACCAGCCTCGAGTTGAAAATCTGCCATCACATACCTATTGGTGTGTTCTGGCAGCTGTACTGAAAAGCCAGTCCCTCTAGGTTTAGGGTGTTTGTCATCTTAGATCACATAGTCATTAACATTAGAAGAGATCTACCAGAAAACTCTGAAACCACTAATCCTGAAAAAAGAAACCCGAAAATGCAGTCGTCAAGAACAGACTAAAGTTGGCTAGTTTTCTGTTACTTAAAATAATAATATAGCAAGCAAACCATATTATATCTTGAAGAACTCCGTGTTAAACGGGAAAGATAGTGCCCCTCCAACAGAAACTAGAAATAGCCTTGTAAAGCTAATAAGATCCTATTAGACTTCATAAATAAGCATGAACATATAGTGGTACAACAAAGTAATCCCAAGGAGGTTTGATGTCAGGCAGGCAGCCCACCATAAAAATGAAGACAAATCATATACCACAATGTGACAAACATGTTGTACAGACCCTACTTAGGTGGGATAAGGGTAAGAAGAAGAGCTCGTGGTCAAAGCTAAAACCTATAAAAAAAAATCGGTATTGCAAAAACAGAGAGGTATCCCTCCTTTGGAAACGGTAATAAATAGGCAGTACATTATGTGTAGTGCTGTTTAACATTCTGGCATCATCTACAAAGGGTTAATATAGTTCTGAATGAGATTTTGAAATGATTACAAAATACCTCAATTTGAATATTTATTTTCGTCATAGAATGCAATCGAACATGTGGGTTACCTGATGTTAAGATATTAGCACTGTCCATAGACACTAGCAACACCAGAGTACTTGCAAGTGCCTTGCCTGTGTTGGTGGAGAATAGGAGAGGGGGAACGGGAAGAGAGGGAGAGGGAGGTGGGCCTCCGGAGCTGTCATTGACCGAACGAAACGCAACAACGCAAGCACTGTTACTTTATGTCGGTTTTCTGTGTGTCGGGTGTTAGTACCCCGGACAAGACTATTCATGCTGAAATCAGTTACAGCATCATCGTAGCTCTATCACCTATAATACAATACGTAAATACAAGTACTTGGCTGACCGAGCCTAGCTTGGTTTTTTTAAATATTTTGAAATTAAAATAAACTGTTAGATATGCCTTATTAACATTTTTTCGCAAAAAAAAAATATAATAGAAAAATATATCTCTTCTGTTGTCACTCGGATTCTAACTGGGGTTACACGGATTTTCGAAGCAACTGATTTCCATCTGAGCTATTTTTGTTTTGACAGTCAGTGTCGGCGAAATTTAACATTATATTCTAGCTATATTTTTCATTGCCTGAAAACTCAGTTAAAAAAGTTTTCTATGAATAAAATCTACCTAGATCGATTTATCGTCCTCGAAACTACCTGCATACTAAGTTTCACGGAAATAGATGACGCCGTTTCCGAGATCCTGAATATATACAAATATAAAAATATACAAGAATTGCTCGTTTAAAGGTATTAGATTTTGGAACAACATAGACTAAAGAAACAATAGAGTTGGTAAGGTCCTAACACTGTGTCACATTTCAGTAGCAACACAAGAACTGGAAGCAATCAAGGAGCCTACAAACACTGATGATGAGAATGACAAAGACTTTGATATACAATGTACAAGTGATGATTTTGGTAAATATATTAATTACTTGTTTTTTTTTTTTTTTGGCTACCAATCTTCTATTAAATTATTACTGCCATTATCGAGTACGTAACAATATTACAAATTTTTTTTTAAAGTTTGTAATAAGATTGCTGTAAATAATTATCGGGTATACTTTTGTTTGACGTTACCAATATATCAACTGGGTAATTAGAGACGTCAAGTCACTCGACGTCAAGTTTTCATTATATATTTTGAAAATTTACTTACGATGTTTTAATAAGAATTTCATAGTGATTTCTTCTTAAACTTATCATTTATATTTCTTAAGGGAATATGACAATTTTTAATAATAATATCTAATATTAATAAATTTTAATAATTATTTTAATTAATAATAATTTATATTTAATAATATTAAAAATTATGTATGTGGCGGGCATACAAATTTTAGTCATGTTAAGTTGAGGCATAGCCTAAAAAAGGTTGGGAAACACTGATCTACATGTATGTTAGTATATACATGTATGTAGGGGTTTTCAATGATGCGACTATTTTTACACAAAACAAACTGTATTCTTAAACTTTTTACAAAATCACGTTTACATATAGGTAGTACGTCTTAGCTCTGCGTCTTCAACTCAGAAAGGAAGTCTATGCATTATTCCTGCCATCAGTGATTATTTGTTTAGAAATGCATTCGTACATGTATATGCATATATTGATTTTCTACAAATATTTAAATTTACCTCTTTTTCTATCTTCACTAACTAATATCTCCCTCTCAACTTCCGTTCGCCTCGCCTGATCACACATTTTCGTAATGCTCTCGTTACGCACATTCACCAGCTTATTTCTAAGTCCGGCATGCGTAAAGAAGTTTTACTTTAAAACAGAATTAAATTTAATGTAAATTTACGGTTTTAGATGAAGATAATGAAGACCCGGGAATGGTGGAGACTGAAGCCAAGTTTCTTGCTCGATTTAACACAAAGTCATTGAAACCTCTACCAACAAGACGGACTCTACTGGGCTACTGTCCTATCTTTGTCAGTTATTTGGACTCTCTAAAAGGTTTACAAAAATGTTAACATTATAGAAAAATATATATTTTATACAGCCATCCGCAGAAAGGCGCATCTATCGTTAATGAGATATTTCATTTTATATACCAGGTGACTGTTTAGAGTTTAACACCCTTCAATCATTTGGTAGTTCATGGTCACATGTAACATATAAATCATCAAAACAAATACTAATAAAAAACAAAGAGAACATTAGTTAAAGTTTGTCGTAAAACTTTTAAAAGTATGAGAACGATACTTTTAAACGTAAAAAATCACATCTGGGTTCAATAAACAACATTAAAGGGGCGCTTTTCAAGGTTAAACATTACGTAACTGCTTATCGTGGGAACGCTGCACGTTCGAACAAAGGGAAGCGGGACGGTGTGATTCATTGCTTTCCTTATTATTACACCAGTTCGTTTTTGCGTAGATCACCTGATGTCAAGTGTATATCAGTTTTGTTTTTCTCTAGATAATTAGAGCAAGTATTAAACACCTATTTTTTAAATTGGATTAGTATCAGAAATGACTACTCAGTAAGCCCTGATAATATCGATGCTGTCTAAATCATATATATTATGCTGTATATTCAGAATAAGGTAAATTAGCACATCTCAATGTTTCTCTCTCTCTCTACCTCTCTTCATATACATTTCTACACATCATACACATTTCATACACCGTATAGTGTCTACTTTCCATGATATGCAGTGCCTGTGTATAGGGCCCATATATGATGGTAGAGTAGTGGGGACGCAAATCGCTACCGATCATTGCCAAAGAGGAGTTGAAGGATAGGGAAACACATTCTATCAATCATTCGCAAGCCTAAAACCTATATATTCATTTATAGTTATATCTTTTTCGTTAAACATTTTTCTTTTTGAACTTATACTTCTTTTGACGCGTTTGGAAAAAATTATGAGACTAAATTTTAATATGCGCGCGCACACCGTCACGAAAAACCGACACCCTGAAGTTAGGTATAGTCTACATTTTGTTTCTTTGTATTAAATACCTTTTTTCTATTGTTGGTGTCGTTTTTTCTACCAATGTAGAATAAGGCGAAAGATAAAAATAATATTTTTATCTTGTTACGCCAAAGAAGTATAACTTCTAACGCGTATACATAAGTACACACAAACTTTTATTTAAATCTAAGTCACATTGTTCCAAAAGAAAATCTAGATCAGAATAAAGTCTCATTTAGGATACATGTGTCATTATTACTCACTGATATATGATTTCTCTTCCAGATAAAATAATTACACCGAAAGCCATAAAGAAGTTGCTAGAACACACAGAACCTAAACATTCCAAGAGGCCAACAACGGACATGTATATCACAGAGAAGCTCGCGAACACTATAAACGCGTGCACATTATTCGAATTCTCAAACGCGACAGCTTTCAAAACGAAAACCAAATCCGGATATCCGTGTTTCTACTGCCGACAGATTTACGATAACCTGGATATCCTGAGAGCTCATCAATCAGAACATTCAAAGTCGAGCCTTTTCAAGCTCTTAAGCAAGTATAGAGCAGATGCTTTGGTAGTTTATGCTGATGTGACAGATCTAAAGTGTACCATATGCGACAAGGATGTACCAAGTCTGAATGAGCTGAAGACCCATCTAATCAAGATCCACAGGAAGAGAATCTACACGGACTTTGAAGACAGAGTGATACCGTTTAAGTTAAAAGGCGACAGTGATTTTGAGTGCCAAATATGCAAATTCAATTTTGAAACCTTCGGTGCAATAGAGAGACATATGAACGTGCATTACAGGAACAATATATGTGAACAGTGCGGTGCAGGGTTTGTGACGATGAAGCGTTTGAAGATCCACAACCAAGCGGTACATAAGGATGGAAGTTTTCCGTGTAACATTTGCAAGAAGATCTACTCTACTTACAATAAATACAAGATACATATCGACGTAGTCCATAACTTGCAGAAGAAGAACAAGTGCCCGAAATGCCCGGAGAGGTTTATTGATTATTTCACGAGACGGAAACACCTGGTGGAGAAGCATGGGTATGCTCCGATCTTGTACCGGTGTAGGGTCTGTGATAGGAGTTTCAACAGGCGGTTTTCTCTTTCGGGACATATGAAGCGATGCCATCTGATGCAAAAGGACTTTCAGTGTAACCATTGTTCATATATGTGTTTCACAAAGAGGGAATTAAGGGTTCACATGTTGAAACATTCGGGGGATAAGGGTCATGAGTGTTCCGTATGCGGGAAGACGTTCGCATGGCAGAAGCCATTTAAGGACCATATGAAGGAACACGGGAATAACGGGCTCCTTTCATGCAGTGAGTGCGGGCAGACCTTTGTCCAAAATTGCAATTTACAAGGACATATTAAGGCACACCATCCAACATTAATAGACTAATTTACTCTTCAGAACCCGATCTATGGAACGGTTCAGACAATCTTTTTTGGAGGGGCTTGGTGAGACGAGAGCGGTATTGACTGTTCTGGATGTATTAGAGATGATAATACTTCATTTTGTCACTCATTAGGTAACTCTCGTCCGAAGGATGGATTTACGACTTGGTCAGACCATATCACGTTTATTAATGTGTCTGTCAATGTGGTTTTAAACTTGTCATTGTGTTGAATAAATATATTGTTTCTGGTGAGTCATGCTTTCCTTTTTTTTTTCTCGAACTGACTACGCTATTGGCCTTTATTTTTGGCCTTACAGCTTCACCGGACTACTAATCAGGCCTTCCTACAATTCGCTACGACGCTTGTGCATTTTTGTACTTGCAACTAGTAAGAAGTGCACCTCTTATTCACAACACACAACATTCAACCATACAATATAATGTAATTTTATAACTCTGGTATTGGAGTTTTCGGCAGGATTTCAGTCTGTCATGTAGTGGATTTTATATTTTATTCATAATCTTGTGTTCCTTGTCTCTATATTTTATAAAGTTGGTGGTGTTTTATGTAATATGGTTAGTTTATTATGCATAAGTGAAGAGAATGAAAAATAATACCACGAAGCATGCAATTCTGAGATGCCACAAAAACTCCATGGGAGGTACTAACAAGGGAGCCACCATCTTGTTAGAATGTTAATTCACACGACGCTTGATATTGAAATAATCGTACGACGCTTGTAATATTATTGACTACGTGACAATGGCAGTAATAATCTGAATGGTTGATTGGCAAAGATAAAGTAAAAAAAAAACTCTGGTATTTTACGAAGTGCAGTAAATATAAATGAAGATCTACACGATCACCCCCACACACGTGCACGCCTACACGCTTACACATGAAAGTGGCAGGGTTTACTTTTTTTTCCCTTATCGAACTGAAAACTCTCAATTTTCCGATAATAAATATATGGAAGAGTTGTTGAGGCGTGTATGTTTGATACACATATACGGTTCAACAACTCATACATATATGAATAGTTAGCTAGGTTAGCTAAGATAGGTCGCGATTTTGCATGCAACAGGCAACAGCCAAGCCAAGGTGTGCCGTGCACCCTTGAGCTGGTTGCCATAATAAAATCGGCTGAGTGCCTTAAGCGCTCGCCTTAGTAGTCCGGCGAAGCTGTTAAGACCTTGATGGGTCAATAGCGTAGTCATTTCGAGAAAAAAAAAAGTGACAGATTCCTCATAATTTTTAGTGATTGTGATCAATTCAGTAAGACGTGGTAGAGCCACACTGAAGCTATTATTGGTTTTAGCATTAATGGTAGCACCACCCTCTCACAGAAAACCGAAGTAAAGTAACAGTGCTTGCATTGTTGCGTTTCGTTCGGTCACTGAGAGCGCCGGAGACCCATCTCCTCTCCTATAACCCCTCTTCCTTTCTCTCCATTTCTCCAAATACAAGTTGGCAACGCACTTGCGACTCCTCTGGGGTTGCTAGTGTCTATGGACGGCGGTGATCGCTTAACAAGAGGTGACCCTCCTGTTCTTTTGCCACCTATATTATAAAAAAAAAAGAAAATATCTGACTCGCTTGCTCAGTTACTAGATATACTTGCTTGGGGAACGTGACTTCTCTAAATATCTTTTGCGAGTGTTGCACTTGGTGTATGGGGGCGCGAAAAATTCGAACAGAACTAATTATTTTACACTAGATAGACTTTCCTGGTTCCATTCATATCTGAGATGTTAACGCATGCGTCTGCAACAAAAGTGCATTAGATATTTTTAGCGCTTTATACGATACTAACTGATTCCCGCGACTTCGTCTCCGTTTGTTTATTAACTCAGTTGTTTTGTTATATCTCGAAGAGATCAGGCAGCTCTTTTGACGAAAAGCTCTCAGACAGCTTGCCCTTTTTCGACATTTTCAACATCTAATACCTTTAAACGAGCAATTCTTGTATATTTTTATATTGTTATATATTCAGGATCTCGGAAACGGTGTCTGCGATTACCGTGAAATTTACCATGTAGGTGGTTTCGGGGACGATTAATCGATCTAGCTAGATTTCATTCATAGAAAACTTTTTTATCTGAGTTTTCAGGCAATGAAAAGATATAGCTAGAATATTAAGTAAATTTCGCCACCGCTGTCAAAACAAAAATAGCTCAGATAGAAATGGGCTCCTTCGAAAATCCGTCTAGCCCCAGTTCAAACCCGAGTGATAGCAAAAGAAATATCAAGTTTTTTTTTCATAAAAAAATGCTATTCATGTGGGATAAACCTAACAGTTTATTTTAATTTAAAAATAATCTTAAAGAACCGAGCTAGGCTCGGTCGTCCAGGTATTATATCGTTATATTACAACGAATTTACAAAAATTCTTGACAAATTACATAACTAAACCTTACTCGTGAATCAATATCTATTAATGAAAACTGCATGACAATTCGCTCAGTAGTTTCTGAGTTTATTGCGAACAGACAGACACGGCGGAGAACTTTGTTTTATATGTAGTGATAACGGTAAGATGTTAATTATACAATAAAAAAATATATTTTAAAACCAATTTTTCTTACATATATCTATCTATACTATAATAAAACTGTAACAAGGCGAAATCTGTACATTAAATATTTTTTGAAAATTTTAATCAGGGTAGACTATGTTATCGATATAGAAGCCAAAAATAATCTTTTTACAATTTTTGTCTGTCTGTCTGTCTGTCTGTCTGTCCCTATGCACACGCATCACTCTGAAAGTACTGAACCAATCTTGACGAAACTTGACATAGTGAGGTATCACTATGAATTTTATGGGACAAAAAGTACATTTGATGTAATCTCGTTATATTAGGTATAATATAACGAGATTACATCAAATGTACTTTTTGTCCCATAAAATTCAAAGGGTTCTTCAGGATAAAGGATTAAAGTCTAGAATCTAAACCCGTATTACTCTGAA
>JACEII010000128.1:644825-689066 GCA_014332785.1 Antheraea mylitta | reverse complement strand
GGCAGTACGGACACTTGAAGCTCGTCAACTTCTTCAGCAGACTCTCTTTATTCCATATGACCTTCGACGGATTAGGCGCATGAGACTCCATGTGCTTCTTCAACCTGGCAGTTGTTAGGTAGAAATCACCACAATCCCCGCACACATAATTACTGTAATGCGAGTCCATGTGAGCATCTAGGGTGATGTATGTGAGGAATTTCTCCTGGCAGAGTGCGCACTGATTGCTCGAATTCAACGAGTATGGGATTACACGTTTGTATGCTTGCTCCAGCTGGATATCGTGGGTCTTCAGATGCTGGAACATGCTGTTCCAGTCGTTAATGATGGTGCAGCAGACAACGCAGAGCAAATTCTCCATGTCTACTCTCAGGATCTCGTTCTTAGAGTGTGGCCGCATCATTATATCGACTTTCTTCGTCCTGTCGTTGATGTGCGTTGTTCTAGTGTGATTCCGTAGTTCGACGGGATCATTCGTTAAAAATTCGGTACAGTACGCGCAAAGGTATTGATTCCGTCTGCTCTTGAACGGTGTAGCATTCGTGAACGTTAGGATCGTCTTTATCTCCTGAAGGAAATTGTACATTAGTTCCCTGTTCGGTTTTGTCTCAGGATCTAGAAAAGGTAAACAAAACATTAAAAGTGATGACAAATAAGTTCATAGTGTGTTCAAAGTACGTTCGAATCTGGCTTAAAGGCCAGAACTTTTAATGCATGCATGGAGACATGGTGAAAGAACGTTTCTTACACATCTAAAAATAGGTTGACTACCGCTTTTGTGTTTATTGCAGTTGCACTTTAGATTTTCTGTGCCACCAAATTGAACCTCTGCGTCATTTAAAATCAGTTGACATTGTGGTCAAATGGTAAAACCTACTAAATATAAAATAGAGAGTTGTAAATTGTGGTTATATAGTTTTAAACTCTCTCCTTACGTTAATAAAACTTCATTTCTGACATTAGAATACGTAATTGTTTCTCAATTATATTAGTAAATTCTATTAATTTTTTACCCTTACAACTAGTAGTCGATGTGCGTAATTAAAGAACAGTACAGAATGAAAACAAAAGAATTTATAAAAAATCGTCTCTTTGTTTACAATAATTGAAGTATTTACATAATTCCTAATAATGTGATCAAAATTATCATTAGATATTGTAATACAAAGTCCTCTGCCACATCTCTCTCTGTCTGTCTGTTCTGTCTTCTGAAACAGATGACCGATATTGATGAAATTATGCCCTTAGTGGTGTCTAATCCTCGACTCTTTTGATGTCAACCTATAATATTGGTGGATTACAACCTAAAAATGGCTATAAAGAATGGAAATGCAAGCGCTATAAAAACAATAACATCATTAAACCATTTAAAAAAAAAAAAAGAAAAAAAAGTTAATAATAATTAAACAGTGAATATTTAATAAATTACTAATAATAATAATATATATATATACACATATATATGCTCACGGATACGATTTTTACGTAAAAAAAAAAAAAAAAAACTACATCTAAGCAAAAAAAAGGTGCGGACCAAGAGTCTGCAGACTAAAACAAAAAGGAAAAAAAAAAAAAAAAACCTATAATATTGAGCTGTGATATTATATGACTTAGATTGAAATTGCCAAAAAAAAAATATCAAAAAAGAAAATAATCTATCAATTAAGCACTCACTCTCAATTTCAGCTTGTAAGTGGGCGACTATAGTTTTCCTCGGTACCTTATAGAACTCTGAAGCTTCCAATCTAGACATTCTGTTGTCTTTAACAGCTTGCATCGCGTTCCTCAAGTCCTCCTGAGTATATTGTAAACGTCTTTGATACCTTCCCACCTTACTCGAACATTTCTTTTGTTTGGGCTCGCTCTTCACTTGTGGCTTTAAATAATTTGGCTCTGAAATCACACATTCGTGCCATCGATACATTTTAAATTAGCTTAATCCAATTTTAGCAGTTCCTATATGTTATTTTTCAAGATCTTCAAATTTTGTAGATCTATACTAATGAAGATGTAAAGTTTGTGAGTTTGTGAACTTGTAGGGGGTAATATCTGGATCTACTAAACCGATTTTGAAAATTCTTTTACCAATAGAAAGCCACTTTATTTGTGACTGTCACAGGCTATATGTTAACCTGAACAATTAAAAAATATTTTTTGTGTTAGTCGGATTTCCAAAACAAGTCAAAAAAAAGGGTCGAACTAAAATGTTTCTTAGAAGATGAGAGATATATGACTGAGTTCTAGAGAAAAGTTATAGAGCTTAATAATGCCTTTTTTATATTCAAAAAATTATTGAAGTGATGTTTATTTTCATTGTTTTTTGTTTTCATTATGTTCATTGTTTTTTTTTATTATTATTCTGTTCTGCAGACTCTTGGTCCGCACCTTTTTTATATTGGACGCGTGAAAAATCGTATCTGTGAGCAACTATGGGGTATTTTTAATTTATTTAGTACTAGCCACGGCCCGCGACTTCGTTCGCGTGGAATAAATACTAACACTAACACGCAGCAGTTCTCAAAAGGAAAAAACATCCCGATTTTGAAATATTTTTCATCGGTGCTCCGCTCCTATTGGTCTTAGCGTGATGATATATAGCCTATAACCATTCTCGATGAATGAGCTACATAACACTGAAAGAATTATTCAAATCGGATCAGTAGTTTCTGAGATTACCCTGTACAACGTCACAAACTCACAAATTTTACCTCTTTACAATATTAGTCTAGAAGTATAGATTATTTTAAGTTAACTATGTATTTATTTATTTATTGTTTGAATTAACTATTTACTATTTTTAAGTAGAATTTTAATGATGTTAATGCCTTTATGGCGGTTTTATTATGATCCTTTATGGCCATTTTTAGATTATAATCCACAATGTCCCGAGCCGGAGCGTTCACGGCTCGATGGATGAACCTACTAACCGCGTCGTCAGTTACGTCGGATTTGGTCATATTATCAACTATAAATCAATTATAAATTGTTATCAAAATACATAGCTCTAAATACTAACCGAAGCATAATAATCATTCATCCCAGTCCGTTAGTGGTATCCGCCGCAAACTATGAACCCATACCCAACGTTGCGCGTTATAAAAGACGTCCACGACACATTTTTACCAACCCTACTGATTCAATCACGTCAGCGAACGATCAGTACCAGCCTGTCTCTCAAAACAGAGCGTGTTCACGCCCACGCCCGCGTAACCACAGATCACGCCGCCGTGGTCTGGGGATAAATTTCGCTCCCGCACACCCGATTAGGCCTCCCACGGCAGCGGCTCAAGCCTAGGTTCGATCCCTCGGTAGGGAGCCCTTGAGTGCGTTGCTTGCGCAATACGGTGATACACAAATATACATCACCGCTACAACACTACACGATCACCCCCACACACGTGCACGCCTACACGCTTACACATGAAAGTGGAAGGGTTTACTTTTTTTTCCCTTATCGAACTGAAAAACTCTCAATTTTCCGATAATAAATATATGGAGGAGTTGTTGAGGTGTGTATGCTTGGTACACATATACGTTTCAACAACTCATACATATATGAATAGTTAGCTAAGTTAGGTCGCGATTTTGCATGCAACAGGCAACAGCCACGCCGAGGTGTGCCGTGCACTCTTGAGCGGGTTGCCAATATAAAATTGGCTGAGTGCCTTAAGCGCTCGCCTTAGTAGTCCGGTGAAGCTGTTAAGACTTTGCTGGGTCAATAGCGTAATCATTTCGAAAAAAAAAAACAATAATCATTATATCACTAGTAAAAATGTTTACCGCCCAATGAAGTGGGGACGGGTTAGCTAGTGTAATATGAAGGTCATTACAAAAAAAAAAACACCTAGAAATCGTATGGAAGTCAAAATTTGAACTTTATTCTCGGCGAACAAAAACTGAATATCTTATTGGATTTAGCTCATTTCGAAATGTAAGGACTTACTTACACATAAATATGTGAACATTTCAATTTGTGAATCGATTTACTAGTGTTATTAATTTTGGATTGTGTGAAAAATGATATGTGCGTAAAAGGTGTGAATACTGAGATGACATTTGATAGGAGGGAGTGGAAAAAGAAAACATGTTGTGCCGACCCTACTTAGGTGGGATAAGGGGTAATGATGATGATGATGATCCTGCATTCGGGATATATATCCTGCACGGGAAATATTAAAATTAAACTATGCAAGCCAACAATTGCAACAAAAGCACGATAAAGTGACTGCACTATACCTGATGGTAAGCATAGTACAATCCAAAAACAGTGGCGACCACCGAGAGACAGATCATCCATCGTCGGTCGCCGCTGTCATGCCGGCCATAATGACGAAAGTCACCCGGTACTGGATATGCACAGGCTGACCCCGAAACGCGGCGCGCAAAAGCGAGTCACTATGACGGGCTTTTTCGCCATGTACATGGTGGTTGCGATCCAGTCGGGCTGTAAAACCCTACCACCCCGCTATCGCCATTGCCTCGTTCGTTGTTCAGCAGGGTGCACCATGTGCAGGTGAGGTTGGCTTGGGTGTCTTAAGATGTTACTTGACACCCCTTACACCCCAATAACCCCAATCATTAGGACCTTCATCAGCCAGAAGGAGCGGTACTTAATTCGCCCACTCACATACACCACCCGTCGCCTATAGTCATCCGAAACCATGTTCCTTATGTTCACCATCATTACATACAGCCCTGTCAAGTCTCTTTGTTCACGATAAACTCAAAAATTACTGAACGGATTATCATATGGATTATCATATATATCACCACTAAATAAAGTGATTCATGAGGAAGGTTTACGTATATAATTTGCCAATGTTTTTTTTTTTTATCTTATTACCAGGAAGGTGTAAAATCCGCTGAGCCTGGTAATAAGAATATTAATTTAATGTGTCGGTACTTTTCAAACTTTCATGGATAAAACTTTTGGAAATTACTAAAAAAAATTACTTATGAAATATATTTCAGCATATAAGAAAATATTTTTTACAACACCAATGAGGTGCTTCAAATAAAAAATTGAGAATATACATTCTTTAATACTAACCCTTGATAACATTCCCTCTTGTCTCAAATACTATGTCTTCCTCTAAATATTCAATATCCTCATAAGCTGCCTCTTCTTTCAACTTCTTGGGGTGACTCTCTTTCCCCTCTTCTGTGTTCTCTATGTATATTATTTCCTCGTCTGGTGTGTCACTTTCTATGTCAATTTTAACATCGACTTCCACATTCATAAATGTCTTGGACAATTCATCTTAAATTAAAGTGTTTATTACATTTATAAATTTTACAAGTCACTCACTCCGGCTTCAAATGAATGCAATGTCCTAATATAGCATCAAAAGCGATTACAAAATGCAAAATAATTGAGCCATCACGGGACGCCTGGCAGATGTGAAACAACAAAATAATTTTGTATAAGTTATAGGCATAAAAGAACAGATTACGACAGGACTCAGATATGGCATAATGAAAAGATAAAGCTAAAAAAAATACAAATTAGTTGTATAAAATAATAACTGTTTATTTATTTTATTATATAAATATTCATTTTTATTAAATGGATATTGGATGCAATAAGTGGATGCAATCAAGTTCTAAGTTTTTATGATCTTTTTCGCATTTGGAAATACAATTAGAAGGGGTTATAATCAATTTGGCACAAAGGAAGTTACACTTGTTCAACACTATATTACAAACTTCTTTGTCCTATAGCTATTAATATATATATTTTTTAAATATTATTTAAAATTGACATTGTCATGTGTCTTATATGTGTAAAATAAATTCTACAATGTAAAGGACCTGACCTTTTCTTTTTTGATCCGAATCCGAAGATCCAATTAATAAATATATACAGCGGGTCACCTATTATACCAATACAGACCTTGTGCAACTGTCTTCTGGTACATATTCTTGTATCTCTTCTCACAATGAAGTACTTGTAACCTGAATACTGCTGCGTCTTGAAGTTTTATTTTACATTCCTCGCATATAGCATATGATGCTGCTTGTGACTCATTATCTATAGGAAGGACCTGCAATAAAAAATATTTTTTATATTGGAGGCAAAAGAACAGGCGGGTCACCTGATAGTAAGTGATCACCGCTGTCCATAGACACTAGCAACACCAGGAAAGTCGCAAGTGCGTTGTCAGTCTGTGTTTGGGGGAGACTGTTAGTTGATGTGGGTGTTTATGTGGGTCAGGTAGTAAAACTCCGGACGAGGCAACCCATTCATGTTGAATCAGTAATAGCTTCATCGTGGCTATTCAACCTAGAAATTGAACTAGAGTCTGAAAATAACACCAGTGATAGATAAGTTGAGAAATAATAGGTTACACTATCTGACATAGACAGCACACACTCTATATCTACATGACATTGGCAGAATTGTGTATTGCTTACATACGGCGCCATAAGTTAAATAACAAGAAGTGTGTAGCTACCGAGTATGTCATCCTCTTTGGCATACTAGCAGAAACTTTTGTAATATTGTAAATAGAACGTCCTTCAAACAATTGAACAAATAAAAGAAATATTGTGTACCTGTATAAATACCATATATGGTCCTGTTAATAAAACATTTTATTTTACACACTCTGAGTATTATTACACTGTCCATGTCAGTCTAAATTTCTATAGTAGTGAGCCGTAGCTCCTACATTTGTTGCACCCGACTGATGTCTAAGCCGCAACAGTTTTAAATCCGACGTGATGACGCCTTAGACTTCTACAAGTGTATTAGGTTAGCACAGTAGTGGCATGTTATGAGAAATGAACTTAGGTAGAATAAGGGGTTAAATAATATGAGATAAGTTAAATTAATAAATACAAAAATAAATAAATATAATAAATTCTTATAACAATGTTTTTACTTCTTTTTATGTACTATGCACAAAGCTGGACTATCTCCAGAGTGGCCTAGTTTGGTGAGTCTGTACAAATTGTTTTTAATATGTAAACAGGAGTTTTTGGCGAGATATCAGTCTGTCATGTAGTGGACTTTATATTTTATTGTACTATAACATCCATTGAAAGAAAACATTGACACTGGCAATTGCTTCTGTGGAGTCAAAACAAGAAGAAGAAATATGTAAACAGTACTGTTATTATTTTTAACCAACTTCGAAAAAGGAGGAGGTCCTATGTTCAGTTGTATGTATTTTTTTTAATGTTAATCGATATCCTCCTCAATTATGAACCAATTTTAATGATTCCTTTTTTGTTTTAATGAAATTCGAATAAAATATTCAACCCCTAAAGGGGTGAAATATTGTTTATTTGATTTTCACCCAGTTCCTGTCTATGTATTTTCGTGTACTTGAAACCGATTTCAACAATTTTATTTGAATCACAGATAACAGGGAATGGTGTTCTTCAAGTAAAAAAAAATCCAACCATAAGGGTTGAATAAAGCTTATATGAATAAATGAACTTCCCCATAACCTAATTGTAATGAAAACTTGGAACAACCTGTTGTAGTGATAAGAATATCATTTAATCAATCCTGATATGATTATGAAAATGGAGAAATTGGAATGGAACTCCTCAACGGCTTACAGCAGCTATCTTGTGTTTGGGTACATATGACTCGTTTTGATGAAGAGTTACATGTGGGGTTATGACTGTAGAGGCAATTCCCATAAAGCGGACATTAGGAAAGATGAGGTTTTGAAATTCATTCACAATCAACCTGATTTGACCAGTTGGATCTAGTGCGGTGTAATATCATGTTTGTCAAGTTATGAACTTCTGAAAAACAATTACTTCTCAATCAAATTAAATTATGTCTACATAAGTACGAAGTCCACTCTCATGTCTCCTGATATATATCTGTATAATGTAATATACTTTTCTATCTGCAACTATTTGAAATTTCAGTTGGCACCGACTTCCAATATATCTCTAGGTAGCGCAAAAATTCATATATTTTATTTAATTTGATTAATTTAATAATATATTTATTTTTCACTTTTCAGTGCTTTATAAATTTTTGATATCGAAGTCGGTTCAATTTTTTATTTATTTTTATGAATATAACATTCTAACGCAACTATATATAACCCTTGTAGCGGTTAGAAACATTACATGCAAAACCTTTTTTTACTTACATCAATGTTAAACGTTTCCCGTAAAAGATCAACCAACGTTATGTTATTTCCGCAAAAATCATAGTTTTCGTTCAAGTTTACAAAATCTCCCTCCGAATGACAACAGCGGCAAAGATAGTCCTCGATTTTCCAGCACTCCTGCGACATTTTTCGCCAGTGACGACAACTCTCTTCTTAATAATATAGTTAATAATAATTTAATAAAAATTACAATAAGAAAACAAATGTTCCTTTGATCGAAATTGGAATACTAAATGTAAATTATAACTTTATCCATATTTCACCGATTAGATTTATAATAAGCACAAACATAATAAGAAATACTTCTTGTACTACCACAGAGTAGACATATTGTCAAATGTCAATAGATAGAACTAAAATTAGAGATGATCGATATTCATCGTTGTTTCTTCAACACCGATGTCTATTTGAATAACGTCGATGTCTATTTACATAGCATCGATGATTTCTTTCAATAACATCGATGTTATTAGAATAAAATACCGAAATGTCAATATATTCTTTAAGGTCATTTAACGTTGCATGTCCTAGCTAGAGAGTAGATAATTGTCAAATTTAACTCGAAGGTAGTCCTACGAATATTTATTTCTTCGGATGAGGTTTTTTTGCAACGCTGGCCAACTTCTGCGCCAGAAACACCTGATAAAGTTAGTTTTTTTACAGACAGTTTTAATTGCTAGCAAAAACGTTGAATTTTGAGATATCGATGTTAATTGTACATCGATACTTTTAACCGATGTCAACATAGATATTTTTGTAATATCGACATCCCTATCCAAAAGACTGCATCAAAAAAGTTCTTTTTTTTTACTTTATTTTTGGCCATCAATCTTTCAGATTATTACTGCCATTGTTGCGTAGTCAATAATGTTACAAGCGTCGTGCGATCATTTCAATATTATGCGTCGTGTCAATCAATACTGTAACCAGATGGTAGATCCCTTGTTAGAACCTACAAGAGAGTTTTGGTGGCACCTCAGAGTTTCATGCTACGTGCTATTATTTTCCATTCACTTCACTTATGCAAAATAAACTAACTATATTACGTAAAACACCACCAAATTAACACAATATAGAGTCAAATAACACAATAAAATATAAAATCCACTACATGACAGACTAAAATCCCGCCAAAAACTCAAGTTATTTTTATTTATCATGTATGCATAAGTGATTTATCGTGATAAATCAAAATGACCAGAGGCTTTTCTTTCGTTTCTGTTTTTTTCATTGGGAGAAAACAGCAATGGTATCTAGACTATGTAGCCATGTCAGACGTAATTTCATAATTACTATTTCTGAAGTCAATATCTTGTGATAATTTCAATGTATTAAGAAGATGTGCCCTTGATTTAACTTTTAATGGAGTATTTGTAGCATTTCAAAATTCATGTTCCGTGGTATTATTCAATCCACTTCACTAGTGCTCAATAATCGAACTATATTACATGAAATACCACCAATCTTACAAAGCTTGGAATCAAATAACACTACATTATGAAGAATAGAAAATCTACTAGATGTTCCTATAATACTTATTATACTCTTTGACTAGATGACAGAATAAGATCCCACTAAAAACTCCATAAACATAGAAAATAACATTGGCATGCCATGGGTCTTAGTGAAGATAAAGGGCAGGCAAGTTAAGTAATATCATTTATGTGTTAATAATTTCGCTTATAAAATTATTGGAGAATTATAACAAATATCAAGGATAAAATTACTTCACATGCCGTTATTATTTATTTATTTATTATGGGAAGGCTAATAGCATTACTTACAAGAATTGATACGGAAAAAGTAAGTAATAAAAAACCATTTACTGGTCTCCACGAATAGGCATCCGGATACATAATTACTATGTGGATTACAGTTATCTAAGCACACTCAATCAAAGCTTATTTATATTTTGAAAAAAAGGCAAGGCTGAGTACCCGTTTTACTGACTCCGGTTTGATACAAAATATATCAAAATTGCATTTATTACTTTACTTACAAGTTTGTCTGTTTAAACCATTTACCGCCCACCACAGAAATGAATTTTGACGATAATTGGTGGACACCAATGGAAGATGAATTGGCGTATAGGTCTCATAACTTTTGTGGGAACGTTAAAACTAATATTTTTGAGGTCTAGACAGTCGGTTGCACCAGACATGATGCTCGTCATATAGGTTATGTCAGCTATTTATATATATTATGTTGAGGAGTGGAGTTTTGTCCTCACACGGTGAAATTATATAAACTGTAACTGTTTTTTTTTTTACTGATTATTATATATATCACTGTTGGCCTGACCAGATTCAGCATACTTTTTGGCCAGCCATTAAGGCACTCAACCGTATAGCAATAAACTCAAGGTTGCCAAAGTAACAAAATCTCGGCTTGGACTATTTTCTTGAATGCAACATCGTGACTACTGTGTGTGATTAAACTAAGCTTCACATATAAATTACTGAATCACACATTTTGAATCTGATAACTTTCCTGCACTAACTAACGTTGAAAAATAAAAAGGAAAAATAGAACACTTGCACCATGTGTATGTACATGTAACCTACTGTGAACATGTGCATCTATGCGGGGTAATTTGTATTTTGTATGTCGAACTAGTGACTGAAAGTTTCTAGTGTCACTGTATCGCATCAGGGTGCTCAAGGGATCCATTTGTAGCAATCGGTTCTGAGACTTATCCGCTGCCGACGGACTTTAGGTGATGTATTAATGTTTCAAAAGTATTTTGTTCCAAGAGTTACGTTATCCAGAAGATCGGTAATAAACTATAATGTAACGTAGTTCGCCTGAATTAATGTTAAAACATTATTATCATGTGATATGTTTATCACTAGTGAAATGGAAAATGTTTATATTTAATAGATTAACATATAGAAAAATTGTTAAAAACTTTTTGCCTGTCTTTAAATTAATTTTTCTCAAAATTATACTTAATATTATAAAGAGGGAAAGTTTGTGAGTTTGTGACGTGTTGTTGTGGCGTTGTAGGGGGTAATCTCAGGAACTACTGGTCCGATTTGAATAGTTCTTTCAATGTTATATAGCTCATTCATCGAGAATGGTTATAGGCTATCATCACGCTAAGATGAATAGGAACGGAGCACAGATGAAAAATGTTTCAAAATCGGGATGTTTTTTCCTTTTGAGAATTGCTGCGTGTTAGTGTTGGTGTTAGTGTATCTATTCCACGCGAATTAAGTCGCGGGCAGAGGCTAGTATTTAATATTTTACTACCTGCTTCGATAAATAATGATTATTACATTAGAACATTAATTCTAATAATAAAAGTAAGCCGTGGTAGGCCCTGGTGACGGCCAATTCACCTTGCATAAGTGGAAAAAATTCTCGTAAGTCTGTAAATATTTCATACCACGTGTCATAACATTTATATCATAATTAATATGTTGGTGTCCTATAAGAAAATATAGCTATATACAAAAAATCACTGATAATTGATCGTAATAGCAACCGAGAGCTGGGCGGTTGACAGCAGTATACACAAGTATACATAGTATATAAAAGAAATTGTATACCTGCATATATTTAAGCTTACAATTTCCTTTTGTATGAATATTTAACAAATTTACTGTTATTTTTTTAATTAATTTTATATATAAGTAAACTGAATTTATATCCTTTGCTGTCTGCAAGGAATGTTTAAGAACCACCAATATTGTCGTTTCATTTGCATCTTCGGTTGGTTATAAATAA
Organism: Antheraea mylitta; assembly: GCA_014332785.1. Classification (NCBI taxonomy): domain Eukaryota; kingdom Metazoa; phylum Arthropoda; class Insecta; order Lepidoptera; family Saturniidae; genus Antheraea; species Antheraea mylitta. Next base: position 677,196 of record JACEII010000128.1, on the reverse strand, counting down.
ATGAAAACAAAATGGTGTACATAAAGGTTGTAAATATTAGTATAACAGAGGGCTGATGACTACTTTTTTGCCAAAAAGAACACGGTTATGACTTTCATTTATATAAACAAAACTGCAGACAAAAAAGCCCTTACTAGCGTAATAATATCACGGACATGTGGAAAAAAGTCAGACTTGTCTTCGGCTTTTTTATTAATAGTACGGAAAATGTGGCTTTACCTTGGAATTTTTGTCTAATTGGAAATTAATACTAATTATGAAACGACGTTTAACCTAGCTGTATGGTCTTGATACATTTGCCTTTTTCGTAGGATGTAAGAAACCAAAAAATGTCTTTGTTTTGGTTTGCTGTGGAGTGGCGGCCTTTCAGTCTGTCATGTAGTGGATTTTATATTTTATTCATAATCTTGTGCTACTTAACTCTATATTATGTAAAGTTGGTGGTGTTTTATGTAATATTGTTAGTTTATTGTCCATAAGTGAAGTGAATGAAAAATAATACCACGGGCCATGAATTCTGGGATGCCACAAAAATTCCCAGAAAAGTTGTAACAAGAGAACCACCATATTGTTATTACGTTGAAATATCCACAAGAAACTTTACTTGAATATCGATCTCCTGACTTTGCCTGGTATCCTGACAAAACATGAACATATCAGAACATTAATGATTATTGAAAGATTAAGATAAGAAATGTCTGAAGTATTATATAGTCGATTTGGTGCTTAAGCCTTTACATTGACTTGGACTTAGAAGAAAACAGACTAAAGAATACATAAGAACTATCCGTATTGACAACTTCAGAATTGGCAGTATGGACTAATTCCTTCGCCTGTCTTATTGGGCGAATATTATTACTACTATTGGTTTGCTCATTGCTGTCATTTGTAATTTTTTATTCTGTGGTCTTGGAAGCAAAACCGAAATTATTTTATTTTACCGAATTCATTTATAATTTTTCATGTGTTTCTATACAATCAATGTACTTCATGTTTACATAAAATAATTGTGTATTATGTGTTTTTTTCTTTATTTTTTTGTTAACACCAAAAGCTTTAGAATTTCAGTTTTAGAAATATTCGGTTGTAATTAAAATAAATCTATTATGTCTAGAGAAAAGAAAGAAATTAAAACATATTTCGGTAGATGCAGATGTTGTCTCGGTTATGGGTATCTGAATAACATGTGGGAGGAGTATGATAACGGCGATCAGGTGGAGATATATGGTGAAATGCTCACGAAGTGTTATGCTTTGTCGGTAAATAAACCTGTTTATTTTTAACGTTGTATTCACGTTTATAAGGTTTCACCGAGTTTGTTAACTTTATCCAAGAATAGAAAGCACTAGCCTTTTTGTATATACCTTGGAGACAGCAGCTGAGGTGGGCAACATATACCAACTACAAAAACAGGCAGTACGAGCCATCTATAATTTGGTGCCTCGTGAATCATTTAAAACTATGTTTCAGGAGTTCCGTATTTTAACTCTGCTCTCACAATATATTCTTGAGAATTTGATGCATGTCTGCAAAAACAGATAACCTGAATTTAGTAAAAGACTGGCATAATGTAAATACTAGAAACAGCAGTAAACTGGTCACTCCAAGTTTCGGGGTCATTAAAACCAGTAACAGTTTTTTTAGGTAATAGTATTAAATTTTATAACAAAGTCCCAAAGTACACTCCAGATGGTAAGATCAAGTGTCATGTCAAAGGGATCTTAATTCATAAAGGCTATTACAGGGTGGAATGTGAATGATGGTGATATCCGGTTGTGACATCTCTCTCTGTGCTCCACCAAAAACGAATGTAACTTTATATGTCTACTAGCCCCTGCCCGCGACTTCATCTGCGTAATAATAGTTACTCTGGGCTAACGCTAACACGCAGTAGAAGCTCTCAAAAGGACGAAACATCCCGATTTTGAAACATTTTTCATCTGTGCTACTCTCCTTTTGGCCTTAGCGTGATGATATAACCTCGCCTAGCCTTAGATGATAGGCCTATAACCATTCTTGAGGAATGAGCTATATAACACTGAGACAAGCGGTAGGAAGCACACATGTACGAATGTTAAGTGATAATGCATATATCTATTTAAATATAACCAGAAGATATTGTAAAAGTTGCACAGTTCTATGATACCCAAAGGCAAGCAGGACACTGCTCCATTTCAACCCGACACAGTGCTTATCCCTGACTATTTGTCACACAAAATTTGCAGACCACAATTTTTAATCCCTGGTGAAAGAGGTTACATTTAAAAAAGTCTGCTAGGTCCTTTGTTCCTTTTTCTTTTCTCGAAATGATTACACTATTGGGCTAGCAAGGCCTTAACAGCTTCACCGTACTACTAAGGTTAGAGGATAAGACCCTCAGTCAATTTTATTTTGGCAACTAGTTCAAGAGTTTACAGTACACCTCGGCTTGGGCTGTTGCTGTTAGGGAGTTTATGCAAGCCAACTGAGTTATTGAAATATATATGTGTACCAAGCATACATACCTTAATAACTCTTACATGTATTTCATGTCCGATTGTTTTTCTAAACTATTTCACTTCAACAAGGGTAAATAAAAACTCTTCCACATTTATGTGTAAGCGTGTATGCGTGCATGTGGGTGGAGGTGATATGTGTAATGTTGTTGCAGTGTTATAAGATTTTGTGTCACTGTATTGGCGCAACAGCGTACCCAAAGGTTCCGCTTGGAAGCAGCGGACCTACGCTTGTCCTTTACTCCATTTTTTATTTGCAATATCTAACATTTTTGTGATAGAAAAAAATCGACAAATTGGCTTGCGTTAATTTCAGTGGGAGCATCCTGAATCGGTAGAACATGATCAAATATGTGATATGTGTGTACAAAAACTCAGAAGTGCTTATGATTTCCGGAAACTGGTGATCAAGTCACAGGCAGAGTTGATGCAGGAGATTGAAAGTGGTAAGTGATGTTAATTATTATTATTAGATATTCTAATTTCTAAAGACAACTAATTATGTAATGCATTATTCATTACTACTATATAATCGATACTTTGGGCTAACGTTAACACCCAGCAGAAGCTCTCAAGAGGAAAAAAATCCCGACTTTTTAAACATTTTTCAATGGCTCCTATTGGTCTCAGCGTGATGATATATAGCCTATAACCGTTCTTGATAAATGAGCTATATAACACTGAAAGAATTTTTCAAATTGGATCAGTAGTTCCTGAGATTACCCCCCTACAACGTCACAAACTCACTAACTTTACCTCTTTATAATATTAGTTTCAGATATATCACAGGAGGCAAACGGATAGACGGGTCAGCTGATGTTAAGTAATCACCACTGTCCATAGACACCAGCAACACCAGAGGAGTGGCAAGTGCATTGCCAGCCTGTCTTTGTGGGGAAGGGAGTGGGGGAGTTGGGCCTCCGCCGCTCTTACTGACCAAACGAAACACAACAACTAAGCAATGCTACTTCCCATGGGTGTTTCTGTGTGTTGGGTGGTAGTATCGAGCTAGCAAGCCGACCCATTCATGCTGAAACCAGTTATAGCTTCAGTGTGACTCTACCACCTGCAAGCTTTGAATTGTTTAATCGTCTTGACTTCTTATTTGGTACAGATAAAATAGCAGAACCGAAATTAAAATTAGAAGTAGTCAAGATAGAAGCAGTAGATGATGATAATAAAGAAATGGAGTCTGTTAGTGTAATGTATGAGGAAGAAGCTTTATTTGGTGAAGTGGATGAACATGATATGGACGGTGTCGACAAAGAGGTTGTTTTCTATGAAGACATTGAGTATTTGGAGGACGACGTATCAGGGGATATGAAGAAGGATATCAAAGGTAATTCTTCTATTTTACTTTAAGGCTACTGTGTCGGCAACTCCACTGCGTGGAAGTAAAGTGATTAGCCGGAGATCTACTTCCTCTTCCTCCCTCCAACCAAAACTCCTCCCTTCCTTAAACACAGGATGCCAATGCACTTGCGATTCCTCTGGTGCTGCTAGTGTCTGTGGATGGTGGTTTTCAATTAAGATTAGGTGACCCACCTGTCCATTTGCCTCCTATGATATACATAAAAAAAAGTAATATACTTAAATCGCGTCATTATTAAAATTATCTGATGTTAAGTGATCACTGCCGTCCATAGACACCAGCAACATCAGGGGATTTGCAAGTGCTTTGCCAGCCTGTGTTTGGGGGAATCTGGAGAGTGGGAGGAGGAGAGGACGGAAGGTGGGCTTTTGATGTTCTCACTGACCGAATAAAACGCAAGAATGCAAGAACTGTTACTTCACGTCGGTGTTTCTGTGGACCGGGTGGTAGTACCCCGGGTGAGCTCACCCATTCATGTTGTAACCAGTAATAGCTTTAGCGTACCTCTACCTCCAAAGCCATATTGGCGTTGGCTGCTCTTACGAGCGATTTTCACTTCACTCCTACCACAGTACACATAGGGATGATCGATATTCATCGTTGTTGAAGAAAGATCGATGTTTTATTTTCGATAACATCGGCGTTATGAATATATTCTTTAGGGTCATCTAACGTTGCATGTACTAGCTAGAGACTAGTTATTTTTTTGGGTGACTTTTTTTTCGTCGCTGACTATGGAAAACCCCCGATAAAGTTATTTTTATAGACATAATTTTAATTGCAGGCAAAATCATCGATGTTTTGCTATAGATGTTTACCGTACATCGATACTATTGAACCGATGTTGACATCGATGTCAACATCGATGTTTTTCTAATATCGATCATCTCTAAGTACACATTTTTTTTATATCAAAGGAGGCAAACGAACTGGTGGGTCACGTGATGTTAAGTGATCACCACCCTCCATAGACACTAGCGACATCAGGGACGTCGCAAGTGCGTTGCCAGCCTGTATATGGGAGAAGGGGGAGGGGAAGGAAAGGGAAAGAAGGAAAGAGGAAGGGACGTGGGCCTCCGGCACTCTCACTGACCGAACGAAACACAACAATGCAAGCACTGTTATTTCACGTCGGTTATCTGTGAGAGGGGTGGTACTACCCCGGAGGAGCCGACCCATTCACGCTGAAACCAAAAATAACTTCAGCGGGGCTCTATCACCTACACATAACAGACAGTTAGGAAACTACCTAAAACGCTCGTACCGGCACACTCACACAAACATGAGCATTGACGAGACCCCTAAGCGGGTTTCGCGGTGCTGACCATAGAATTTCTTTCAAAACCTCTCGTCGATGCCCGTGTGAGTGTGCCATTTTTAAGTATTTATTTGTAGTTTCCCTACTGTCTCTCATAAGTATACTGTGCCCCTACTCCGCGGCCGCTCCGGCTGTAATGCGACATGCGACAGACAGACGAAACAAAATTTGAGGCGTTGAACAAAAACGCTTCCCTTCAAAAATCATATATATAAATTTGCGTATATTTCAACAGAATCGTTGTCATCGGGTCTCGAAGAGAAGAATCGACGGAAGAAAATAAAATGTAAAATACTGCCCAATAAGAGAAACAAGTCTCGTATAGACTACACGAAGGATGACATCAGTGAAGTGAAAGTTATAAGATGCAATAAAAAGATGTCGCCACTCGAAACGGCACAGCTTTGTAAAATACAGAGAAAAACTTTAGGAAGGAAACCGAGGATTGGGAAAAAGGGTGAGTGGATATCAATGATTTTGTTTTTATAATTAACTAGCTGGCTTGGTGGACGTTGTATCAGTCTGATAATTTAAAAAAAATGACAAATTATTTCTAAACCTTCCTCTGAATTTAGTCATTTTTGAGTTATTTTTTAACTTTAGTTTTTGGCAACCAATCTTTCAGATTATTACTGCCATTGTCGTGAAGTCAATAATATTACAGGCGTCATGTGATTATTTCAATATTCCAACAAGATGGTGGCTCCCTTGTTAGAACCTTCCAGGGAGTTTTTGTGGCATCTCGGAATTTCATGCTCCGTGGTGTTATTTTCCATTCACTTGACTTATGCACAATAAACTAACTATATTACGTAAAACACCACTAGATAATTTAGACCAGTAGTCCAGTGAAGCTGTTAAGACTTTGCTGGGTCAATAGCGTAGTCATTTCGAGAAAAAAAACACACCAGATATATAAAATATAGATTATGAATAAAATATAAAATCCACTACATGACAGACTAATTAAGTATTTCTTTTTTTTTTTTTTTTTTTTTTATTGTAGCACGGCAAAGTGTCTGCACTATGCCTGATGGTAAGCACAGTACAATCCAAAAATAATAGCGACCACCGATTGACACACTGTCCATCGCCGGTCGCCACTGTCATGCCGGCCTGTAATAAGCTGGAAATGCACAGGCTTATCCCGAAACACGACCCGTAGAAGCGAATCACTATTACGGGCTTTTTCGCCATATACATGGTGGTTGGGACCCAGTCGGGCTGTAAAACCCTACCACCCCGCTTTCGCCATTGCCTCGTTCGTTATTCAGCAGGGTGCATCACGTGCAGGTGAGGTTGGCTTGGGTGTCTCAAGTCTTATGATGTTCGACACCCCTTACTTTTGTCTCTTTCTGTTACTTTGTTATATTCATAATATTTTAAAATATAATTTTAGGGTATCTATTAGTTTTAATATTTTATATCTCTTTCTGTTTCAATTTCTATGTTTTTGTATTTTTATGTTAAACCGTCAAATATTTAAAATAGTTTGATAGTTGTGTAGTCCGGTGAAGCTGTTAAGACCTTGCTGGGTCAATAGCGTAGTCATTTCGAAAAAAAAAAGAAAAAGTTTGATAGTTAGCTTTTTAATATTTAATTTATTGTTGGAGCATGCCATGGTTGTCTCTATATATGACTACATATATAATGTATCACAATAGTCCTACTTTTTATATATTTACTAGTGTTTTGTCATGTTGACGGCCGTAAAATAAATAAATAAAAGTTCCGCCAAAAACCACTTGCGTAATTTTTGAGTTTATCGCAAACAGACAATGTAGAGGACTTTCTTTTGATAATATATAGTGTTAAATATAATGAGCCTGAGGTTTCATTGAAAGAAAACATTGTGACAAAGCCAGGGTATCTTAGTAGAGATTTTTCTTATCTTAGCTTACTGCCATCCACAACAATACCCTTATGGTCCATATTCCGATATCTGGACAGAACAAATTGTGAAGAAGCCATGGTGGTAAGGAAGAAACTAACTAACTTATATTTTTCATTAAATCACACAAAATTTACTTTCTCGTTAAGAGACGGCGACACAGTCCAGTTAGCTCGCGCTTTTACACATGATATGCGGCTGTCGATCCTACATCATTTAACTGTAGTCCGGCGAAGCTGTTAAGATCTCGCTAGGTCAATAGCGTAGTCAGTTCGAGAAAAAAAAGAGTGCGTGTAACCCTCACACGTGTTTGAAGTAAAACTTGTTATTTAAATTGCGAATTAGCTGATAGATGGCACTACAGATAATGAAGCTTTGATTTAATTTCTTCTTTACTTACATTGAAACCTGATGGCAGCACGGTCTCGCGCCCTTATATATGCAATGAATTCTATTGTATAATGTCTATTATTATTCAATTTAATATTTTTATTTTTGATTGATTTGTTTATAAAGTATGTATTGACAAAATAAATAAAAAATAAAAACCGGATGGTACAGAAACGTGACCCCATATTGGCTTTACGAACTTCCATTACATTGTCTTCCAGCTACCTCCTAGTCGCACCTAAAGGAGTTTTACTAAAAAAAAAAGACATCACTGTAAATAATTTCAATATTTTGTTCATGATTACCATCCTAATACATTCTGCCTAGAATATAAAACATAATTACAATTATCTCTTATTTTGTTCATGGTAATTAATTAAGATATATAACTTTATACTGGGTTATTGGGAAGTCGACATATTCCTCCGTTAGGATGCGATACAGGTGACTATCTGTGATCATTTTAAACCTCACATGCATTGTGGAAAAGTGAACCATTTTTGAGTTGTCATGTTTTTTAGTTTTTTTTCTCAAAATAAGTTAAAAACACATCATAATTAAAAAAAAAAAAAAAAAACAAAATATCAATTTAAATCTTATTATTTTCTTTGATTCATAAAAACGATTAAACACTGGTTATTTGTCAACATTAAAACAACTATCGGTCCAAATTTAAAAATGCGAAACGAGAGTAATAATAGTAAAAAAAAAATTGAGATTTTCGTACTCAAATGCTTTAAAACCAAACAAAAAAATTTGCCGTCACAGGACGCTTGGCAAATATAAAACATCAAAATTGTTCGAATCGAATGTATCTCAAATTCTCAAATTAGACTATAGATATAGGTATGTTCATAGGTATAACTCAGTGCAGTAAAACAGAGTGCACACAGTCGCTTACGCATGACATCACGTCACCACGTCTCACGGACTCGCTACCCCAACAATCAGATTCAGCCTCGCCTATAGATCTTTTACATAAAAAAATAATTTTAGATTTGGCACATAAAATAGCAAAATGCTTATGTGACGAAAATATTCAAATATAAACATTCTAAATCTCCATAAAGAACTTTGTCTTTGCCGTTTCCTGACCGCTCACATTCTTTATTTCTTACACATAGATGACATATATGTTCCAATTTAATAAATATCTTTGGCAGTACGGCTTGGTGTCAGTGGCGGGTTTACAAGCGCCTGTAAACTTTTCAAATTTTGCCGCCTCTGAGGCCTCTACAATTTGATATGCTAGTTCATACTCATATTAAATATATTTTTTCTGCCAGTGAGATGGCAACATTATCGTTTGTGCTCTATATATCTAATTACACTAGACTTTTCCCCTAACTACTATGATTGTGAACTGTGGTGTCGATGGATCTTTCTAGAATTATAAATGTAAAACTTTCTAATTTCTGTAAGACATAGAAAAATTTATCCTCAAATTTGTCTCTAAAATACTTAGCCTCCAGCGTACTGGTAAATCCGCCATTGGATGATGTATAATATAGGATTTTAAACAAATTGCTTCAATGAGAACATAACATTGTATCTTCGTTCATGTATTATATAATTATTTTGTACTAATAACTTTATTCAAATTTTTGTTATTTTAACCTAATCTCTAGGACCGTTTTTTTGATTGTAATTCATCTGTTAAATTCTATTGTTAATAAATGAGCGCTTATGAAAATAATCCCCAAGTTCTGTTTCAACCTTTACACATATCGATGAAACGATAAAAATCCAGTGTCATTATGTTTGTCCATGATAAAATCCGAAACTTCTCAACCAACCTTCATGAAAGTTGGCATTTACTTATAAATTGGTCCAACTTGAGATTTAGGATAGTTTATATATCGATTAATGATCCAAATATTTTTTAATTGCAAATTAAATGATTGTCAATGTTGATTATTGTTATTGATTGTAAGTTTCATCAGTCTAATAGATGGCGCTTTAAATTACTTGTCAAATATAAATATAATATAGTATTATAATTAAATTGAGAGAAAACTCTAGGACTGTTATAAGTATTCCATAGATGCCACCAGATTTTAATTTTGGAAATGGGTATCTCATAATTTTAATTCAACATGTAATAACTGAGTCTCAGCAACGAGTGACACTGTCAGCTAGTAAAGCTAGACGCCAAAATTGGTTCGTAACCGCAGACGGTTTTTTAAATTATGTTAATTAGAAGTTAGTTCATTTATTTTCAATGATTTCGCAAAATTCCCATATCGAACCGTTTTGAAAAGCTTAGATATGACAACATTACTCAGTAACATCGGATTTGTTTCAGACCCCACTTTAAAACTATAGAACCATATGTTGTGAAATATTGAAAATGAATGAATTAACTTATTTGTAGATGGTCCGGATGAAAACAAGACAAAGCTAATCAATAAAGAAGATAGTGAATGTGGTGAAAAGATAAAAGATATAAAAAAAGCTGATACGGAACCCGTACCATCTAAATGTCGTATGGTAGTGAATGGGTTGTTGGAAGAGATGAATAAACATAGAGATAATATAAGATCCGTACTGCAGTGTTCGAACGCCACGATGGTAAAAGCCCACGGATCCAAAGGTTATAATTGCTGTTTCTGCGTCGAAACTTTCCCACAAGCGGCTGATTTGAAGCGTCACAATCTGGAGACGCACGAAGACGCTAGCACGAAAGCTATACACGTGAAATACGTATCAGACCTGATAATCAAACTGGATATCACAGGATTACGGTGCATCATTTGCGGTACAAAGGATACTACCTTAGAATCCTTTATGGACCATTTGAAAAGGACCCACAACAAACCGATCCACAAGGATGTCAAAAACTATATAATACCTTTCAGATTCGACACCGAGAAATTAGAATGCGTGGTTTGCGCGAAACAGTTCCACTATTTCAAAGTCCTCTCGGAGCATATGAACGAGCATTATACGAATTTCGAGTGTCCAGTCTGCGGTCGGGGCTTCATAAATAAACAGTCTCTGAGCACGCACAGTTACCGTCATCAGAAGAACGTCGGCGAGTTCAAATGCTCACATTGCTCGAAGGTGTTCGATACGCGACATAAGAGATCAGCTCACGTCAGAAGGATCCATCTATACCGAGGAAAGACTAGAAAATGCCATATTTGTAACGAGAAGTTCACATCCAGTCCGCAAGTTCAGAAACATATGGTGAAAGTTCACGGAGCGGAGCCATTGGTTTTCAAATGCGGCGCCTGCGAGAAGACTTACAATAATTCCAGATCTTTGAATGATCATAAGAAACGCTATCATCTGATGCTGAGACCGCATAAGTGTACGCTATGCGACATGGGTTTCTATTCAAGGATGGAATTGAACACGCATATGGTGACCCATACGAAGACTAAGGAGTTCCAATGCGACATATGCGACAAACGCTTCGGGACTAAGTGTTGCCTGAGTCAGCATATGCGGTCGCATTACGGCATCAAACGGCATAAATGCGATCGTTGCGATGTAAAATATGCGGCGAGGAGTAAATGGAAATTGCATATGTGGAAAAAGCATAGGGAAGTAGTTTGAAAATGTCTGGTTGAAGGCGTTACTTTGCACAAATCCATCATTACATATTATAGTGGACATTACTATGCACTTCATCCTGGAATTTATGGACCACTACTGTGTCTCGCTGCAACGAAAAGCTTTTCATGTGAAGGTTTAGTTAGGCGGAGGGTAAACCTGATTATTGGCGTGGCGACGCAAAACACGAACATTGCACTATTAACGAAATACTCCAAAACATTTATAACTTTTTTTTTTTTTCGAAATGTCTACGCTGTTGACTCAGCAAGGTCTTAACAGCTTCACCGGACTACTAAGGCGAGCGCTTAAGGCACTCAGCCGATTTTATTTTGGCAACCAGCTCAAGGGTGCACGGCACACCTCGGCTTGGCTGTTGCCTGTTGCATGCAAAATCGCGACCTATTTTAGCTAACCTAGCTAACTATTCATATATGTATGAGTTGTTGAAACGTATATGTGTACCAAGCATACACGCCTCAACAACTCCTCCATATATTTATTATCGGAAGATTGAGAGTTTTTCAGTTCGATAAGGGAAAAAAGTAAACCCTTCCACTTTCATGTGTAAGCGTGTAGCGTGCACGTGTGTGGGGGTGATCGTGTAGTGTTGTAGCGGTGATGTATATTTGTGTGTCACCGTATCGCGCAAGCAACGCACTCAAGGGCTCCCTACCGAGGGATCGAACCTAGGCTTGAGCCGCTGCCGTGGGAGGCGTAAACGGGTAACATTTACAACCTTATCTGTATAACCATACGATTCAAACAGCTTTGTCGGCTACTCGTTCTACTATTATTACGCGGCACGTGGCTACGACATAGCACCCTTTGATAAATGCCGTCAAGTACACCGAGCCTACGCCTAGTAAAATTTTTGTTTTTATATCTATATTTATGTAATAAAATAAATAAACAGTCATTATTTTATGGTACAAATTTGTAATGCTTTCTTTTGATTATGCTATATATGCTGATTCCTGTTGTGATCCCTTTTTTGATGCATATAACTTATATAAAACAGTTTCGATGTTTCACATCTGTCAGGCGTCTTGTGACGGCTCAATTTTTTTTTTACTAAAACAATAAAAATAATTAAAACGTCCCTTGGTCGGACTGCAAGTCAATGATCAATCAATTCCAAGCGGAAGTACGACGTAACGGCTATTATAATATTTGGTTTGAAAAAGGAAAAATAATAGGACCTATTCTTTGGATTTTTGGTCCCAGAAATATTTTTAGGGAACACGGTTTAGTATAAAAGTTGGCTGTATCAAACGATAATACAGCGAGGTGTAAGCTGTGCTTCGCGTTTATGCGAGTGCACATACTTTGACACGCACATTTTTTATATCAAAGCAGGCAAACGAACTGATGGCGCACGTGATGTTAAGTTATCACCCGTCCATAGACACTAGCGACATCAGGGAAGTCGCAAGTACGTCGCGAGCCTGTATATGGGAGAGGTGGGAGGAAAGGGAAAGGAGGAAAGAGGAAGGGAGGTGGGCCTCCGGTGCTCTCACTGACCGAACGAAACACAACAAAGCAAGCACTGCTATTTCACGTCGGTTTTCTGTGAGAGGGGTGGTACTACTGGGGACGAGCCGACCCATTCATGCTGAAACCAGTAATAGCTTCAGCGTGGCTCTACCACCTACCACTTCACCTTTTGTAGTGGTAGCAGCGTCACGTATTTAATTCCTGATATTTTGTTTTCGATTTATTAGTGAAATGGTTGCCAACACAATTAAACGAAAAATAAAACCTCTAAATAGGCAAGTAAAAAATGTTTTCTAATTTCAATAGTTATTTTTAAGATATGAACGATAGAGACATATCAAGTGTTACTACATTATTACATTTAATTATTGATCTATGACTTCCAGTCACACATATGTACACATACTCATCACTCGTACATATCACTGTCACTGTTGTCTTTTAACATTTTTTGCTTATTTAGTCTTACTAGTGGACGCCCAGTGGTCGACATTCGGCCATAGTTAATTGATTCTTTTAAATTACACGACACCATGGGGGGGTGGTATTTCTGGATGATATTGAATTAAATGTATTGTCTGTTCATTATGAGAAATAGTGATATGCCCAGTATCATCGTTTGGAAAAGTAATGGATGCACAATACAATCAAATGGTGAATCCTAGACAAAGATGTTTTTAATACTACCATTAGCATTTGAAAGTAAATTCAGTTTTGTTGCTAAATCAGGTTGAATTGCAACACTTTAACCGCGGAGGTCTTAGTCATGGATTACCTTTATGATCACAATTCCTATTTTGATTATACAAAGTACTATTTGACTAATTTTTTTATCAAATCATCATTTGAAGTAAGTTCACCATAAAAATAGTAAACATTAAAATAATATTTATGTTATAATATTATTGTTGAATGTAGGATGAAAAATGGTAATTTGGAACGTAACGAGTTAAAAAATACGTATAGTCGAACATAGCAACCTCCTTCGCAACCTTTTTTGAAGTCGTTACTCGTACTCGTTATTGACGGCTGTCAAAATGTCTTTTTTATTTACATGTGTGTATATGTTGTGTAAAATTCAAGCAGTAGTGTGAGTAGTGCACATTTGAATTAATTTAATGTACTTCTAATGCATTTTATATAAAATAAACAGCTTTTTGCACTTCTGCGCCATACAAAATTTAACTATGCCAAATTTCAAGTTCACTCGTTCACGGGAAATCGGTTATAAAGGGGTACAAAGATTCTGCTTCACGTATTTAATATATAAATTTCTAAACTAGAAATACCTCTCCTACTTATATTATGTACCAAGTAAATTTATTGTTTTTTGTCTGACTCTACTTTTAGTAATCACTCGCACAAATTCAAATCTCAGCTTACGTCTCGCGGATTGAATTTCAACCAACATAAATGAAAAAACCATAATAGATTGAAAACTAGTTTCCCTGCTCTGGTTTTACACAGATCGAATAAGGAAGAAAATGAAACAAAATCGTCCAATATTACACAACATTATATAAAATAAACGTTAGTCTGAAAATTATGTCATTATTCTTCATATTGTCTTCTATCTCACTCACTCTTTCACATTCTTATACGGAGATTTTACGGCAATTGATTTTTCTTCATATGGATGTATATAATTTATTTAAAAATAAACAAGAATGTAATTCATTTAAATCTTGGACTATTTACGTGAAGAACATTTATAAGCTAAAAGAATATAACATTTTGAATTCTTACTAGCGGGCTGGGAGCACGTAGTCCTTCCTTGATAACAAAAGTCTAAAATTCAATCGCAGCGTCACCTCCTCCAATTGTAAAACAAAACTATTCCCGGATCCACTGGAATACGCACACAAAATTTCATCAAAATCGGTCCAGCTGTTTATAAGTAGTTCAATGACATACACACGTACAGACGTTGTTACATTCGTCCTAATTGTCATAAATTAAAATAACATTAAAATCTGATGCCTATGAATAAACAAGAAACATTTAATAAAACCTAACTTCATAGAACTCTACTCTAAAAAAATCGTCAGCACCTCTTTAACCAAGGTCTGGTAGTCATCTAGATAGGTCTTAGTGTACGGCCTTAGTGCTCTCTTCGTTAGAATGTTGAGCGAGAATGTGCAGAGTTCGTGTCAAACAGATGCATAAACTCGTAGGTGTTCAAATCAAAATATACTTTAAATTTAGGCCCTGAGAAGGCGCTCATGAAAGTCGATGCTACCACCGGTTCGTAAAACAACCCAGTCATCGAGAAGAACCGGCAAAAACTCGATCTGGTTAATGTGTTCATGTTACAAATTTTTACAAAACATAAATAGTTACGTTTTTAGTGGATGCACAGAGAGGAGCTTCATTTCCAGACGTCACAATCGTTCAAATAATGGTCCGACATATAATAAATAGCGTTTAGATATTAAAACCCCATTGACAAGGTTCTTGAACTCATTATCTGTCAAATCGGTAACCTGTTTTGGGCTTTTGTTATAAAACCTAACACTTAAAAAAGCTGTTTTGAGTGGCGGCGAGCGGATCTCTTGGTCGCCGCACAATCCGCTGAAAGCCCGCCAAACGCTTTTTTTTTTCTCGAACTGACTACGCTATTGACCTAGCAAGGTCTTAACAGCTTCACCGGACTACAAACATACTACCCCGCCAAACGCATATTCACTCAGGCCGTACATTTACATTATGACAAAATTACAATATCTTATGTATTATATATAACACTATACGTGTCCTATGCGGTTTTGCGGAGTTCTTTTGTGTGGCTTCGTAATTCAGGGTAATGAAATTAAAATGGGACCGCCTTGAAAGTATTCCTTTTCTGATACAGAATTTCCTAATTCATACCTAATATTACAAAGAGGTAAAGTTTGTGAGGTTGTAGGGGGTAATATCTGGATTTACTAATCCGATTTTGAAAATTCTTTTAACACTAGATAGCCACGTTATTTGTGAGTGTCGTAAGCTATATATAAACCCGAAAAATGAAAAGACTTTTGTGGTAGTCGGATTTGCAAATTAAGTCTGAGAAAAACCGGTCGAGCGAAAATGTTTCTTAGGAACGCTGCCTTAACGGAAAGAGATATATGATCGAGTTCTAGAGAAAAGTTGTAAAGCTTGATAAAAGCTACAAAAAAGTCAACAACAGCATATGTGTAATTATTATTTAAGTCACAATCGTTTTTTTATATTAACAAAATAATTCAAATCGTTAAGTGTGGTTTTATTCCTCATATTATCAGCAAACATTATGAATTCTTATCAATATGTAATGATGAACTCATGGATGGCTCAGCTAGTCGTGTTATAAATCACATAGGAAAAAAAAACAGTGATGTATTTTTACTTCCCAGTCGAAGGGGTTCCTCTGCTGTAGTAGGCAAAGTCTCGTACTTTTTTTTCCTCGAACTGTCTACGCTATTGACTTAGCAAGGTCTTAACTAACAGCTTCACCGGACTACTGCATCGTAATTTCTTCCTTAGCGATGGCCATTTATTCCGTTCCAGTTTTTCTTCGTACATTTCTTCCTCAAACTTTTTATTTCAAATTCCTGTTATTTCATGTGTATTCCTATCTAAATTTCTATACCTTGTTTTTATGTTTATGTTTTCTATTATTTGTAATTTTATTAATTTAATGTTATGTGTTCGATACATTTGTAATTTTCATTTTTATTTGTACTTGGGCGACCGAGCGTAGCTCGGTTCCTTAAAAAACATGTAAAAATTAAAATAAACTGTCAAGTTTGCCTCATAAAATTAACATTTTTTCCAAAAAATAAATATCTCTTCTGCTGTCATACGGATTCGGACTGGGGTTACACGGATTTTCGAAACAACCGATTTCCATCTGAGCTATTTTTGTTTATACAGCGCCGGCGAAATTTACCTTCATATTTTAGCTATATTTTTCATTGCCTAAAATCTGAGCTAAAAAGTTTTCTATGAATAAAATCTAGCTAGATCGACTTATCGTCCTCAAAACTACCTACATACAAAGTTTCACCGAGATCGCTGGCGCCGTTTCCGAGATCCAGAATATATACAAATATAAAAATATACAAGAATTGCTTGTTAAAGGTATAAGATTATGTTTGTTATCATTTAAAACAGATAAAACAACACAACCGAGATTAGAAGTGGAGGTTCTTAAAATGGTAGATGACACTGATGTGAATTTTTTTGCTATAAGCAATGAAGAAGATCCGTCAATTAAAAATACAGATGTATATAATATAGATATGAACAATGTTGCCAGAGAAAGCTTTATCTTTGAAGACGTCGAGTATTTGGATGACGAGATAGCATCGGATTCTAAAGTTAAAATCGAAGGTAATTATCCTCATTTTGTATACTTTGCAGGTTTAAACATGTAATCAGACTCGTCTGGTATTAAATGGTGCATGAGTAGGCAACCATCCCTCTCACACTGTCTGGGATACCTAACCTAGGTAGTGGACTCTATAAATAACCTGGAGCTAGATAACCTTTTCTTTGGATGAGTGCCTTAAGCGCTCGCTTAGTATTCCGGTGAAGCTGTGAAGGCTAGTAAGGCCAAGAGCGTAGTCAGTTTGAGGAAAAAAACCTTTTCAATGAAATCCTATAATTTCCTATATAAATCCTATAATATTTATAACCGGGATAGATTAACTTACCTTTCCACGGCCGTTGCTGATATTAAGGAAGGATAGCCAGAGGGTAGAGCCACGCTGATGCTATAACTTGCCCGGGTTAGTACCACCTGACACACAGAAGACCGACGTAAAGTAACAGTGCTTGCATTGTTGCGTTTCGTTCGGTCCGTGAAAGCGCCGGAGGCCTATCTCCCTCCCTCTCCTTATCTTCTCTTCCCCCCCTCCCTCCACAAACACAGGCTGGCAAAGCACTTGCGACTCCTTTGGTGTTGCTGGTGTCTATGGACGGGCTCCGGCGCTCTCATTGACTGAACGAAATGCAACAATGCAAGCACTGTTACTTAACGTCGGTTTTCTGTAAGAGAGTGGTGCTACCCCGGACGAGCCGATCCATTCATGGTAAAACCAATAATAACTTCAGCGTGGCTCTACCACCTAAAATACCTCTTGTGATATATAAAAAAAGATTGAAATATTTTTTTCCCTCGAAAATTGAAAAAGTATTTACATTCTTGTATAAATCATCACTAGATATTGACATGTACATATTGACAGAAACATTACCGTCAGTCGATGATGAAAAAGACGAACAGAGGAAACTAAAATGGCCCAAGAAACTACCGCCGAACGAGCGCAACAAACGTTACCTACAGTACACGGCGGACGATATCAACAATGCTATGGAAGCGGTCCGCACTAATAAGATGTCGATTCTCGAAGCGTCCAAGTTTTATAAAGTACCCCATAAAACTGTGGCGGGAAAGTTGAGAAGCGAGAAAATGGGTGAGTATTGATCTCGTCGCCTTTGTGTTTCATGACGTCATTGCTCCAATAAGATGACAATTTTGTAGTTAGAACTTGCCAGAAAGTTTTTTCGTCACCTTAGAATATGTATTATGTGTTATGAATATTCTTCGTCCATCTATTTGGTAATCAATCCTCTTTATTGTATTTATTACAGCCTCATTGTTAACTGAATAGTTATTACACACTTTCATGAGGTTACCATGGCAACGCATATAATACTGACATTAACACGCAGCGGAAGCTTCCAAAATAGCCCGATTTTGAGACATTCTTCATCAGTACTCAGCTCCTATTGGTTTTAATGTGATGATATATAGCCTATAGCCATCCTTAATAAATGAGTTATAAAACATTAAACATCTAACACTAAAAGAAACTTTCAAATTGGACCGGCAGTTCTTGAGATTAGCGCGTTCAACCAAACAAACTCCTCAGCTTTATAATATTAGTATAAATTTAAAAGGTTTACAATACATTTTCTATATATCTGTACAGGCTGAATGTTTTGACAGTAGTAATATTTATGGCGGATACTTTGCACTCGATTCTCGTTCTAAATCAATTAAAAAATAGTTGCTTAATATTTGAATTAATTAGAATTGTGACTTATGTTTTCATGGTTGTTTATGAGTATTTGTTTTGATATTATTATTTTATATGTTAAATGTGACCATGAAGTGTCATATCCTAGAATACTGCAAGTGTTTAACTTTTTACCTAGTATACGCAATCAAGTAAGATAAACCAAATAATAACCAACCAACCAAATAAAAGTAGAATAAACTATTTATTAAATAATAATGTATAATGTAAACGAATAAAAAAAAATATACCAACAATTAACTAAAATTTATAAACCCACTTTTATTACAAAAGAAGACACATACATCATTTACCATTATGTATAATTTAAATTCACATAGAAATACACGTGTATTGCATATTTAATTTCTTGTCCAGGTGCTGCAAACGACCCAAAACGCGAGGCAACCTATAACTTTATGAAAGAGATCAAAACAATATTGACATTCACGAACGGGACACCGTACAAGAGCAAAATATCGCAGTACCGTTGTATGTATTGCACCGATGGTACATTCGAGGATGCAGTAGACCTACGGAACCACACTAGAACGGTGCACATGGACGACAGAACGAAAAAAATCGACATCGTAATGCGTCCCCACTGGCAGCACGAGATCCTTAAGCTGGATATTGAGAATCTACTTTGCGTGGTGTGCTGTACACCGATATATGACTGGAACGGTATGTTCCAACATCTAAAAGACAGCCATCAGATTGTTCTGGATCACGCTTATAGCCGTGTCATACCGTACATACTCGGCCGGGAGTGTGAATGCGCATTATGCAAGGAGAAGTTCCTCAGCTACCACCAGCTCGATGGGCATATGAACACGCACTACGATAATTACGTATGCGGCAATTGTGGGGACACGTTCCTCACTCTGACCCGGTTGAAAAGCCACACAAAGACCCATTCGATGGGCACGTGGCCTTGTAATCACTGTCACAAGGTGTTCAACACGGACAACAATAGAAGAAAACACGAGGAACTGGTACACAAACGTTCACTGTTCTACAGATGTGCGTATTGCAGCGTTCGGTTCAGTTCGGAAAAGGACAAGAAGAAGCATGTGATCGAAATGCATATGGAGAAAATGATAGTGACTACTTGTGAACAGTGCGGGAAGACGTTTAACTGGCGACATGATTTCATCCAACATAAGAATAAAGTGCACGGGGATAAGAGATTCGAGTGCTCGGAATGCGGTAAAAAGTATTCGCGGAGGGATAAACTAAAGCATCACTTAATGGTCCGCCACAGAGGCGAGAAACGGTTCTCATGTGATCACTGTGATAAGCGTTACTCCTCTAAAGCGGGATTGTATTTACATCTCAAACGGCATGAAGACGTCTCCGAATCTTAACTATAATAATGTATATTTGGGTTTGTGAAAATGTAGAACCCTTTGCTATCGTGTCATTCGGTCCTTCGAGCCGTACGTACGATGTGAAAGGGCGGCATGAGAGTGACAAATTTCAAACGGTATGAAGACGTTTCCAAATCTTAACTATAATACATATTCCGTTCTGTGAAAATGTGGAACTGTTTGCAATCGTTTCATTCGGTCCTTCGAGCCGTACGTACGATGTCAAAGAGCGGCATAGGAGTAACAATTAGCGATAGATTATAGATTTCTCAGTGGTTGATGATTATTTTTGATTATACTACGCTTATCAAATACAATGAAATAACTCTGTTGTGTAATTTTTTTGTTTAATTAATGATCGGTTATTATACTGAAGAGTTTTAATAATTAAGTTGTTAATAATAACGTACTCGAAATAAAAGTTTGTTTTTTTGTCATATTTTCGTAATCTCTGAAGTAATCGTCGGGCGGTGAAAGTAGGTTATTTTTCATACTAAATACACAGAAAAAACTTAGACCAAATCTCGTCGAAGTGTTAATTGGTAGGTCGAAGCGAAAAGTGATTCGGATTTATATGAGATGGGTTTTCATAAAATCCGAGATATTGCGGGGATTTCGTTCGTTTTTACTATTTCGACATACAATCTATTGCAAATTATTGCTATTATTAAGTATTCCTTATAAAGAGTCTTATGATGACTTCAATTTATAGCGCAAAATAATAGCGCTTTTGCAGTCATGTTAACTGAAACTGACTGCCTATGAATGAACATTCGACATGACGTAACACTTCATCTGCAATAAATTTCTGTCAATTGAGTCAGAGCTTTTGGGTGAAGGAAAACATTGTGATGAAATTGGTTCGGCAAAATGACTGCACGGTACCTGATGGAAAGTACAATACAGTTCATAAATAACGGCGACAGTCAGTGTTAAATAGCAACGACAGTCATCGCTATCATGCCGATCTGCGAAAGTGCTTCTTCAGGCCTCGTTTAAAGGACCTAAGTCATAAGAGGAAGAGAACACACTGGTTGGGAGACGGTTCCACATCCACATTCTATCTATCTATTACCTTTAAACAAGCAATTCTTGTATATTTTTATATATTCAGGATCTCGGAAACGGCGTCGCAGTTTTCCATGAAACTTATTATGTAGTTGGTTTCGGAGACGATAAATCGATCTAGCTTGATTCATTCATAGAAAACCTTTTTTATCTGAGTTTTCAGGTAATGAAAAAATATTGTTAGTATAAAGGTAAATTTCGTCGCAGCTGTCAAAACAAAAATAGCTCAGATTGAAATCGGCTGCTTCAAAAATCCGTCTAACCCCAGTTCGAATCCGAGTGACAAGCAAAAGAGATATCCTTTTTTTTATAAAAAATGCTAATTTTGTGAGGCAACCCGGTTTATTTCAATTTAAAAATGTATCTTAAAGAATCGACCTAGGATAGGTCGTCCAAATGCTATATGAAGAGACAATAGTGGTAGATTTTTGGGATTTCTTACAGTAATTAATAATATGGTGCGACATTATTGTCTAAACGACTTGGATGAAACGTTGATGGACGTAGGTTCGAATCCTTGGAACTGAGTCGAAACTTTCGGTGAAGAGAAACATAGCATGGTGGTAGTGCTTTTTCTAAATCAGCAACTAACTATTATCCTTGGTTGAAAATCTGACGCAACATATCTGTTCGCGTGTTTCAGTACACGCACTTGAGAGTCGGCTCCCCTCTAGGTTTAGCGTGTTTAGCATCTTAGACCACGTCGTCATTTTTTATACTTTTTTTATATCATAGGAGGCAAACGAATAGGTGGTTCACCTGATGTTAAGTGATCACCACTGTTCATGGACACTTGCAACAGGTGAGGAGAGGTGGGCCGGCGCTCTCACTGACCGAACGAAACGCAAAAATGCGAGCACTGTTACTTAACGTTGGTTTTCTGTGTGTCGCGTGGTAGTACCGAGGGCGAGCCGACACATTCATGCTGAAACCAGTAATAGCTTCATCGTGGCTCTACCACCTAGTAAACTTTTAACACAAGACGGCCATAAGTTATAAAAAAAAAAAAAAAAACATATCGCCCCAGTTATCATACTGTGTATATGGTCACACAGCCTGATACTTAACGCATAATAATGTCTTTCCATACTTGCATTTAATGTGACTATAAACAAAACTTAATTACGGTATACAGCGCGACATATCACGTCCAGAGTCACGGGAACAATGAATAAATTAAGAAAGAGATAGTTTAATACTTCGTAATCATTTATTTGAATTTACGATAAACTATAGTTCGTGTGATGGGCTTTCATGTGACCTTTTAGGCTACACTTCTGTACGAACGCTTGCCCGCAGATGGCACACGAGAACCTCCTATCGTTATTATGTATCTTCATATGTTCACTCAACGTCTTCTTCCTAGCATATGACTTCTTACACACAGAGCACTCGAATATCCTCTCACCGTTATGCTTCACCATATGCATACTCAACTGCTTACTCGAGAAACACTTATACGAACACATCTCACACTGGAAGTCTCTCTCCTCCATATGGTCCCGTTTCATATGAGTAGAGAGATTATAACGTCTACTGAACGATTTATCACACACATTACACTTATATTCAATCCGTGGTACACAGTGTACTTCTACGAGATGACGTTGCCTATACACATATTCTGTGAAACGTTCTGGACACTTGTTACACTTGAATCGCTTCAACATCCTGTGCACAGAGTCTACATGGTTCTTATGCTTCAACTGTGTAGCGAAGGTCTTGCCACATATCTCACAAGGAAACGTTCCTCCGATATGGGTGTTCGTGTAATGGACTTTCAGCCTGGCTTTGGTAACGAAGCCTGTACCGCACTCCTTGCAAATGTAATTCCTGAAGTGGATGTTCATATGCCTTTCTATAGCACCAAAAGTCTCAAAACTGCATCCACAGACTTGACAGACATATGTACCGTCCGTAGAGAGTTTGAACGGTACAACCCTGTCCGTAAACTCTGGGTACATCTTCTTCTTGTGGACTCTGGTTAAATGCGACTTCAGCTCTGTTAAGTTTGGTATCTGTCGGCTGCATAGTGTACACTTCAAATCGCTCACATCCACATTCACAATGAGACTCTCCGTGACATAAGTCTTTAGAATTCTGTTTATATCCTCCTTGTCATGCTCCAGAGTATGTTCTCGTAGTTTCGACGAGTCGTCGAATATGTTCGGGCAGTAGAAGCATAGGAAGCCGTTCCTCCCTCGACTTTTGAAAGGAGTCATATTGGAGAACTCTAGAAGAGTTGCTATATTCACAACCTGTTACATGAGAGAAAAAATAATGACCAGTTAAATGCGTACAATAATCTGGATGTTCGTAGGAAGCAAGAAGTGAAATGTATTCTATATCTTTGTAGACATAACATTTGACTACAATCTCATACAGTATTAAATGACAATCTGGCCCAAGTTGGCCATAGACTTAACCTAGAGTGAGAGGAACACATACATTTTCAATTTGTAGTGTAGTAGCTAGACAGTTGGGCGTTAGAATGTGCCGAATCATCTTGTA
Organism: Antheraea mylitta; assembly: GCA_014332785.1. Taxonomy (NCBI): domain Eukaryota; kingdom Metazoa; phylum Arthropoda; class Insecta; order Lepidoptera; family Saturniidae; genus Antheraea; species Antheraea mylitta. Next base: position 653,682 of record JACEII010000128.1, on the reverse strand, counting down.
AGCTTTCATTTTTTTTTTATTGTTGTATGACAAACGACTTGATGGTAAGTAGATTCTAAAATAGCAATTAACGCAAAAAGATCTACAATACATTGACAGTCGCCATTGTCAAGTCGACCTACACTCTTGGCAGCTACATGCATTCATTGATTCAGTAAACACTGTATAATGTATTTTATCTCATTCTCTCGCATGTCAAATCATATGTATGTTTGGCTCGTTTTGATATCGCCTGTTTTCATAGAACTTTAAAACAAAACGGGGTTCAAGAAGTTTTAACTTCAAAAATACACATATAGCTATCACATGCAATATATAAAAATCTCGTGTCGTGGTGTTTGTGGTCGAATTCCTCCGAAACAGCTGGGCCTTTATATTTGGTATCAGAATAGGTCGTAAAGTATATTTTATACCTCTAGATGATTAGGGTGTCCCTATCTAGAATTTTTTTATCCATTTTCTCTTTTTATCATCAAAATATATCTATAACCTAAAATTTTTACCTTCGTAACACTACCCTCACATTTTTTATTCACAATTTTAGTACAACATCCAAATGGTTTAACGGTTCTTCGAATTTCAAGCAAAACAAAATTATTGATGTTGCTGAATGCTAGATGGCGCTACGTCTGCCTCATCGAAATTTCTTCCACACATGCATAAGTCATTCACTAAACCAACTAGGTATGTGTTTGAGTGAGTCCCTGAATTGTTTGGTTTCACAATTGGAATCGATGTGGGTCGCTGTAAACGGGTTCTCGCTTTTTTAAGATTGTTTGAATTTTGAAATACAATGGGAATCGGTAGGTAATCGATTACCCGCAGATGTAAATGCGCGGGTCAGCTAGTTATACTAAGTAAAACATACCTGTCCAACTTTTTCCGTGATGTACACATTACCAGAAATTTTAGTTCTCTTGTTTCCGTTCTCTTTTAAAAGTTTCTTTATCATATTCGGTACAACAATAATTCCTGTAATATGAATAATACAAATATCACTCACGGGCTTCTGCTAGTCTGTTATAAAGACCACTGATCACATAGTTATATTTTTGCTTGTTACCTTTAAGCAAATCAAGGTGTTTGACATAATTTGGGCAGATGTCGTTCAGCATGCGTCTGGTAGGCAGAGGTTTCACAGAATCGTTCTCAAAACGATTCAACAACTCCCTCTCACCTTCAACCAGTACATTGTTACTCTTGCGCGGAGATTTTACTACGAAATCTGTAATAGAATTATGAATATCAATTTATAATATGGTGAAAGGTTACAGGCCTCTCAGGCCATTAGCATAGTCGTTTTGAAAATATGAGAATTTATAATTTGGATATCGAAATAAATATAAGGAAAACAACTATTGAAGCACTACTATCATAGAGTACTCATCATCAGCCTGTAAGAGACACACTGCAGAGCCATAGGCCTCTTCCCGAAGAAAGGTATGGGTGTAATCACGACGACAGTCTATGACGTATTGGTGATTTCAAACTCTGAGAAATCCTCAGTTCTATATTTTACCCACATACAGTAGTACTACAAGAACATTTCTCAGGTTCAGGTTTCCTCACAATGTTTTCCTTCACGGTCAGCCGATACTGTTACTAATTTAAATTAGTAAATGTACGCGATTTCCGAAAAATTCGTTGGCACATACCGGGGTTCGAACCTGCGGACATCGAAATAATAGTCCACCAGTGAAACCATTAGGTCACCACAACTTACGAGTACTACTGTATTGTATAAAAATATTAGTACAGAGTACAATATAGACTGTTTTCATTTTTGCTTTTTAAAAGTTATAAATGGAAATTGGTTATATTAGATGGCAGAGGAATAATTTTTTTTATTTTATATCAAAGGTTCAAAATTTAACCGCTACAATGACAATAACCTCATTAAAATCCGTCCTAACCTAGCTAATTGTTAGGTTTAAAAAAATCCTATTTTTTATTTTAAGTCCTTGTCCTCTGTGGAAAAATCCATAATTCTGCCAGTGTCATGTATATTAAGAACAACTCCTATTATAAATCAACAACAAAAGATTTGAAGTTGATTTCAACCACGCTCATAGATACGATTTTTGGATTTTTGACAGATACAGTATATCAAAGGAAAGAAAAACAAAGGTGTAGACCAAGAGTATGCAAAAATAAATTAAACATATTCTTACCAATATCATCAGAATCATCTACATCAGGTTCGTAATCACTATCTAAATCTTCATTGTCAGATTCCTCTAGTTTTATTTCCATATCTTCACTTTTAATATCACAGTCATCATCAAACATACACTCGTCTGCTGGCACTATAACATTATGAAATATTCCTGAATGATCATATCAGCCTTAAAGACACCCATAGAGCCCATTCCATCATAGACTTGAAGAGGCATTTACGCAAGCCGGCATAACAGCGGCGACCGACGAAGGATGACGTATCCCTCGACAGTCGCCGTAGTTTTTGGATTGCACTGTGCTTACCATCAGTCATAGTGCAGTCACTTTGCGTGCTACTATAAAGAAAAGGATATAGCGAATTCCCGAGTCGACAAGGTCATAGGGCTCTTCCCAAAAGAAGGTATGAGTATAATCATTTACATATCATTTTTCTATATACTTATATTAACCAACCATAAACGTAACTAGCTATTTACCAAACTATATAATTGATATCCGGCTCGAAGGACCACTTCAACATAAACATCAGCCTGTAAAAGGGCCACTACAGAGTCATAGGCCTCTTCCCCAAAGAAGGTATGGACATAATCACCACGCCAGCCGACAACGTATTGGCGATTTCAAACTGAGAAATCCACAGTTTTATGTTTTCCCACATATGTTTTCACACCATTGGTACTGCAAGAACATTTCTCAGGTTCAGGTTTCCTTAAGATGTTTTCCTTCACGATTAGCCTATAGTGTTACCAATTTCAATTATTAAATTTACGTGAATTCTGAAAATTCTTGATACACCCGGGATTCGAACCTGCAGACATTGAATTGATATTCCTCTGGTCAAACCAGTAGACAACCAGGATATTAACTCATGAGTTACTATTTGACAGGGATTCAACAAACAGATTGTGTAACTATGGTAGGTAAACAACACAGTGATGATAGCTGATAATGATTTTGTTATTAATTAGGTAGAATTAGAGGTCCTCTTAGTAAAAATCCCTTGATAAATAATATTTGAATAAGAATATATTAATTTTTTTTTATATTGAAGGAGGCAAAGGAAGAGGCAGGTTAACATCATCATCACCGCTGTCCATAGACACTAGCAACACCAGGGGAGTCGCAAGTGCGTTGCCTGCTTGTGTTTGGAAGAAATGGAGAAGGGGAGAGAAGAGAGGGCCTCCTGCACTCTCACTGACCAAATGAAATGTAACAATGCAAGCACTGTTACTAGTTTTTTTTTTTTTTTTAAAAGCTAAAAACTAGACTGAAATAGCTCAATAAATAGAATAAGTATAGCATCAAGAAATCCTGTAATGACTTGTGATGATAAAAAAAAAAAATAGTATTAAGTAAATTGTAACAAAATGTGATAAAATCTGTGATGAAATAAAATATAAAAACGATAACAAAATTAAGGATAACGTAGTATACAGCAAAATTGTAATAAAAGACAAAAACAAAAAAAAAAAGGAAAACAAGACAAAATAATGTAATAGAAAAAGATGAAATAAAGAAAGAAAAAGCCAAAAGAACAAGGCGAAAATAAATAAAGAAAAGAACAACCAAGGTCTCAGATGACGTCTGAGGAAAGAAGGGGGACTAGAAAAAAAAAAAAGCACTGTTACTTCATGTCAGTTTTCTGTGAGAGAGTGGTACTACCCAGGGCGAGCTGACCCATTCATGCTGAAACCAATAATAGCTTCGATAATTTACCATTAACAAAAACTGTGTGTTTTTCATCACTCTCCGCAACAGATTCTAGTAACTTCCTTTCGGTGTTTACCACCAGCCGCCTAAACTTATAAGCTTCACGTAATCTGGACACGCAGGAGGAACATATCAATGTTGTCAGATTTTTATTAGTAGACAGCTGGAAAATAAAATAAAATGCCATAAAACTACAAGATGTTTAGTAAGAAGGTAAACGGAAATAGAAGAGTGAAGAAGCTATGGATGGATTATGTAAAGATTGATATATGTAATAAAGTTTTTTTTTTGGCGCTTGTGGTCTTTGTCCATCATTTAGCCAGTGTCATGTGGTAAGTGTAGTAATCCTAGAAACACACGTATTGAAAAAAAAATTGAACTGTAGATAGATATTAAAACTAGAGTTAGGTTTTATTATGAGATATTAAAAAAATAATAAAATATTTATTGCCAAACAACATATTCTATGCTTACATATGAGCCGCTTATTTTAAAGTGGCCTAACTCCCATTTATCTTCATATCGAGATATTGAAAGTTTTGCATTTCAATGAATTTAAAAATATTCCTATAAAATACTAATGAGTCATACTGCTTAAGCCTATCTAAGGATGTTAAATTTGAAGTTCTTGTTAAAATAGTGGCAATTTTTAAGTAAATAATTTGCACTTTCTTATCAAGATTGGAGTTGAGCCACTTTCAAAATCAACAGCCAGAACCATTATAGAATTTGAAAGTGTTCAAGTCCATTCAACATAATTTAAGATGTTGCAAATTGAAAAAAAAAAATCGGAATTTGTTTTACATATCTTGAGAACATTTCAGAAACATAATTTATGCAATTCAAAACATTTTTTAACTACACAACATAGAAAATTACAAATATATATTTAATAAATTTCTATTCGCCGACATCTTGTGCGTCTGAAAGGGATTTGAAGAAATCATGATGTTCTGGTGGTATGTATCGTGATAGGTTAATTATGTCCTTAAGTTTTGTTGTTGTAACTTGTCTAATATTTTATACAATGGTGCCGAGATAATGTTTTCGAACCTTCTTGGTCTACCGCGACATGATAATAAATTCAGGGCTCTAAAATTTTCATTTTCATTCATTGATGTCTTATACAAAATGTATCCAACATATTCTTAACCAGTTTACTGACACTCCATCAGAATTCTTTACCCTTTTAAAAATTGTGTCTTCTAATAATTTTGTTGATACAAAATCTTCCTGTCTCATTTCATTTATAATAAAATTATTTTTTTATATAAGTTTTACAAATTAAAACAACCCTAATTAATAGACTAAGTATGTTACAAGTTTTATTTCTATATTAAGCTTATGTTAGAAAATTGCACGACAACATAAAACAACTTACGAAAAGATTAAAGCATTCCATAAATTCATCAATAAAAACTTCTCGGATGCCATTATGGTAGTATTCTTTATTTATATCACGATGTTTGCCTGTAACTAAACAGCATCTACACTTTCCGTATACCCTTGATTCCATATTTATTTTATCTTCATTACAATATAATTTTCATGCCAATACGTTTATGCCTATAACATATATTTTTGTTATTATTGACAATAAATGAGATGCGAGATACGGAAATGTCAATACTTTGACATAGGGATAACGATACTTATCGATATTGAATAGACATCAATGTTTTGTTTTCGATAACATCGTATAAAATACCGAAATGTTAATATATTCTTTATGGTCATCTGACGTTGCATGTACTAGCTAGTGACTAGATAAAAAATTGTCTGGTCTCCCTCACTTTAATTTTGTATTCGAAAGATGTGAAAAATCTATAAATATCCTCCGTACTTGATCTGGAGTTTGGTGGGGTTCCCATCCTTTTTCACAAAAAATTCTCTATAATACAATCATTCGCAGTCATTTGAATTATCGAACATTTCTTTTAGACCCATATAATAAAGCTGCCCTAGACGAATTAAATAAAATACAATATAAAAGCCTCAGAATCATCATAGGGGCAATGAAATCCACCCCGACAAATGTTCTCCAAGTAGAATGTGCTGACCCTCCATTGTACTTGCGCAGGCAATATATCTCTGACCGATTTCTTTTTAAACTTTATCAGAACCCAAGTCATGCGTTAATTTGCCGTTTAAAAGCTCTTTTACAGTCATTTGAATACAGGGGTTATCAATCTGTAAAATCGCTTCCCTGTGTCCTTCAATCTTTCATTAAAATAGACGGAATCATATATCCCATTTTTAAATCTCCTATCAATGCTTTATATTGCACTAACTATTTAGCTCTCATCTTTAGGCCGAATATCATTTTGGACTTTGGTGTACCTAGAGACAATAATCAAGCTATCAGTATTTTTAATACTATTCTATCTAGGGACTGGAGTAGCTGGATCCCCATTTATACTGATTCATCTAAACTGTCTAGTTCTGGCAATGTGGGAGCTGCAGTCTGGATACCTATATACAGAATTATCCTTAACTGTAAATGTCCCCCTCTTACTTCTGTTTTTACTGGAGAAGCTACTGCCATTTTCGAATCTCTGTCATTCATTAAGTCACACAAATTAGAGAGAGCAATAATCTTCACTGACAGTAAAAGTTGCTTACAAGCTATTCTTTCTAATCCCTTTTGTACTAAATCCAGACATACGCTTATTTTAAAAATTAGAGAGTTATTATACGAGTGTCATATTTTTGACCAAAATATTGATCAAAATAGTGATAGCCTGGATTCCAGGCCATTGCGGTATCTCTGGGAACGAATCAGTGGATTCTTGCGCAAAAAATGCTATCCAATCAGGTTCCTTGAACAATTTTAGACTGTATACAGAAGATCTACGGTCTCTAGCTAAAACTAGATTATTAGAAGCATGGCAAAAGGATTGGAATTTTTCTAGAAAATATAAAGGCAAATCTTACGGTTCTTTTCAAAATATAGTTCCCCGAAAACCATGGTTTTTTAAATTCCCATACCTAAGTAAAGCCGTTACTTCCATCATCTGTCTTCTTCGTCTAGGTCATACTTGTACACCAGTTCATTTGTTTAAATTAAGGATTAGGGATCATTTTCTGTGCGAATGCAGCCTTGGCGAAGGTTCTCCAGATCACATATTCTTTAATTGTTCGAGAAACAGACTCTCCCTTTTTGATGTCCTTCCTCCTTATATTCCCCGCCCTACTAACCTTACGTGTATCTTAGCTTTAGTGAATAACAACCCTTTAATTTTACATGTATTGTCATTATTTATTAAAATTAACAAAATTAAACTTTAATCAGATTGTCTATTTCTTAATCAAAACATATTTAAGCTTGCCTTTACGTATATCTGTGGAAAACACAATAACTCGGTTTCAATACAAAATTAATTATCTTCGTTTTTGAATTACATTTTTTAACTCGGTTCCCTTCGTTTATGACACTATCTGGCACAGTCAGCGCACACTCTGTACCTACAATCTACATGACATTGGCGGAATTGTGTATTGCTTACACACGGTGCTATAAATTAAAGAAGAAGAAGAACTATCAAATTTAACTATTTTACATCAGATGATACTAATCAACGTTATCGAATAGTTATTTCTTTGCATTTCCTTGTTTTTTTTTAAAGCTGGCCAACTCCTGTATCAGCAGCGTAACAAACAATTTGGGAAACACCCTGGTAACGCCATCTATTATTTCTAGTATATATTATTTCCTCTTCCCGCTTCCGCATATTTTATGTATTCTATATCAACCCCTTCCTCTCCAAAAAAGAACGGAACAAAAAATACGTCGCTTGCGCCACCTACTCTACGCTAAACCGTTTCCGCGAGAACACACGCTATCGCACGCAAAATGATCATATCTAGTGATTTCCAATTTTATCCGTATAAGAACTACCGGGACAGTATTAATCTGTTTAAATAGTGCTGTAATTTGTGGTGGAAGCAGAACCAGCCAACGACCCGGTAAGTTCCGTTTCTAGCTCCTACCGCTGATTATCTATATTTTCACAACAATTTCCACCACACCCGATCAAGTTAGTTTTTTTACGAACAGTTTTATTTGTTATAAAAACATCAATGTTTTGAGACATCTTTTTTTATTGTACATCGATACTTTTAAACGATGTCAACATCGATGTTTTTCTAATACCGATCATCACTACTGTTTCACGATCACAGACTACTTCGACCAAATAAAAATGTAAAACTTTTATATTCCAGAGCCTACTAACAGAATTCTTATTCGAATATTTCTAAATGTTCGAAACTATTTTTCCATGAAAGATTTTTACATCGGTGATATATTGTCGTAAATAATTAATATTTATTACCGACAAAATAAACATCAGGCGTTTACTGTTCTAGAAAGAAAGAAAGAAAGAAAAATTCTTTATTGTTGGAAAACATTGCATACAGCAAGTTATAGAAAGTTAACAAATACATTAAAATCCAACAATGACACCCCCATTCAGCTACACGCTGCAGTACAACTGGGTGGTACTGCAGCGCTGATTTTCAATGAGGGGCCAAAGTAATGTACGGATGTGTAGTCGGTTTTTTGACAAAAATATTACACCCATACAGTACTTATAATATCTACACAAATAATAATAATAGCAAGACAGAGATATTAAAAAGTTACAAATGTTACTCAATATTACAAAAAATGTGCCTGTAGGAAAAAGCCCAATTACTATCTCGACTGCATCTTGACCACCATAAGCCTGAAAATACGATAAAATAAGTAAAGATAAGTTTAAAGTACGTCTACTAAAATTGTAAACACTCATAAAATTAACGCTATTGGTATTGTTGTTTTTGAACTTGTAACAAAAATTGATATATGTTTAAAACTTTTCTTATTTCTCATATATCTACATGGTGGTGGGATGTTATTCCAGCAACGAGTAGCGGCATATTTAAAAGAACCCCTGAACGCTGTGGTTCTGTGTCTAGGGATCGTCAG
>JACEII010000128.1:616687-634825 GCA_014332785.1 Antheraea mylitta | reverse complement strand
GGTACTCTGTGGTATATATGACAAACAAAGTATAATCTATGGCCATGTAACAAACATTTAATATTATTTGGAATTAGTATATATATTATAGTATATGGGAGGTATAAAATACATTCATAAATATAATAATGGAGGGTAAAAAGACGTATACGAGTTACGGCAAATGCCGGTGCTGTTTAGCCACAGGACACCATAGGGATATCATGAAAGAATATTACTACAAGGGCATACGAGAAGTTTATTTTGATACATTCATGGAATGCTTCAATTTATTCGTAAGTTTATATTCATAAATACTTTACTATAGATATTTATTCTAATATAACTTAGATCCTTACTCGTGTTATTGAATTGATCCGGTGTGGAATTTTTTCGTGAAATTTTTCCGGTGTGGAATTTTTTATGTTAAAACTTTTGCCATATATGATACTAGCTTCTGCCCGCGACTGCGTCCGCATGGAATAGTTACGTGAATTAGTTTTTAGCACTTTGCCGTTTTAGCGACTTGTCACTAGACCTAGCGGATTTTGGACATGTTTAACGCATTTTTTTTTCAATCTAGCGACTTCTAGTGACTGATTGATTATTGATAATATTTCAGTATTTTGGTACTAATTTAATTGTAATTACTTACTGGTAACAACATGAAATGCTGATGCTGATTTTGGATTTTCACTACCAGAATGACGTTCGATCTTGGGGTCGACCAGAATGAAAACAGCAAGAAGAGTCATAATGTGACTAAAACTTGTTTATAACTAATCCAACAAAAGCCCTTTGATTGTTTTATCATAGTGAATTATTCGCAATATAGTATTTTCACGCTATTTTTTACCATGAAATATTATGAAACATTTAGCAGCTTCTGGTGGATTTTTTAATTATGATCTTTCAAAATTTAGCAAATTTTTAATTACCGTCTGGAGACTTTTATTTCTTAAACGGCAACACCGGTTTTTAGGTTTTGTAGGTGGTAGAGGCACACTGAAGCTGACATGAAAGAATGAACTGGTTTCACCGTGAGTAGATTGGCTCGCCCTTTTTTGATTTTCATGAAAAAATTTTAAAAGTGTCTAAGAATAAGTAAAAAAATACATTTCAATCATTTTTAGAAATGTCTGTCTGTTTGTTAGTCCGGTGCAGCTGTGTAGGCCAGTAAGGCCAATAGCGTAGTCAGTTTAAAAAATGTGCCCATCTGTATGAACATGTATCACTCCTAAATTATTACATTCATGATATAACTTCACTGAGAAAATCCTAAGCATATTCCCAAGTAACATTTAGTTCTGCATTCATTAAGATCTATTCACTCTGTCATAAGTCATTGTAATTTTAATGTCCACATGACTGAAGTACAGAAGAGTAGATAAGTAAGAGTAGTAGTAAAAAGTAGGAGTAGTAGTAATAAGAGTAGATAAGGATTTAATACTTAATTAGGTGCCATGTATACAAAGTTCCAAGCAGGGCTAGTGTAAAAAAAAGGTAATTTTTTCGAACTGACTAAGCTATTAACCTAGCAAGGTATTAACAGCTTCGTCTGAATATGAGTGCTTGGGGCACTCAGCCGATTTTATTTGGGCAACTAGCTCAAGGGTGCACGGCACACCTCGTATTGAGCTGTTGCCTGATACATGCAATTCACGACCCATTTGAGCTATCCTAAGCTAAGCTACATGTTCATACTTATATGAGTTATTGTAACACATATGTGTACCAAGCATACATACCTCGACAGCTCTTATGTGTAATTTGTGTTGAAAAAGTAATTTTTGGGATGATTTCCAAACAACATTGTAACTGTAACATTGATATGTTACAGTTGTCAACCAATGAGCAGCTAACTACACTAATATGTTCTTCCTGTGTGTCTCGTCTCCGAGAAGCGAGCACCTTCAGGATGTTGACAGTCAGCACTGAAAGACAACTCCTCTCAGTTCTATCCCAGGGTGAGGACAAGCATACAGTTCAGTTTGTAAATGGTGAGTTATTTTAATGTTGTATCGGGATATCATCCTCTTTGGTAGACTGGCTGAAAAGAATATGTTCTTCAATTCTAACAAATCTATATTCATGTTATAATGCTGGAGAGTTTATTTGATTAAACGCGCTAATCTCAGGAGCTACTGGTCTGATTTGAAAAGATCTTTCAGTGTTAAGTAGCTCATTGAGTTTTTGGCGGGAGTTTAGTCTGTCATGTAGTGGATTTTATATTTTATTCATAATCTTGTGTTATTTGACTATATATTGTGTAAATTTGGTGGTGTTTTACGTAATATAGTTAGTTTATTATGCATAAGTGAAGTGAATGGAAAATAATAACACGGAGCATGAAATTCTGAGATGCCACAAAAACTCCCTGGAAGGTTCTAGCAAGGGATCCACCATCTTGTTAGAATATGGTTTCACACGATGCTTAATATTGGAATGATCACACGAAGTTTGTGATATTATTGACTACATGACAATGGCAGTAATCATCGGAAAGATCGATTGCCAAAAATAAAGTTAAAAAAAAAAAAAAGTAGCTCATTTTTCACATAAGGCTATAGGCTATATTATCACATCAATACTGATAAGAGCGGAGCAACAATGAAGAACAAGTCCAAATAGTTTTTTTCTCTTTGGAGCCATTCAATTATTACGCAAGGAGATTTTTTTTGCAATTTCTGATCCCCCCCTCCCCCTGGTCTACAAAGGTAAGCAATGCTCTTACCCCCCCATGTTTACATAAACATTTATCTAAGTCTGTTTCCGTTTAATAAAGAAATATTACTGATGTAATCACTACCCAGACCACCCCTTGTATGGCCTCTTGAGAGATTCCGTTGTGTTAGGGTTAACCCAAAATACTAGCACCTGCCTGCGACTTCATCCGCGTAGTAATAGTCTACCTTGGGCTAAGGATAACATGCAGCTGAAGCTCTAAAAAAAAACGATTTTGAAACATTCTTCATTAGTGCTTTGCTTTAATTGATCTTAGAGTGATGATATATAGCCTATAACTTACCCGGATAAATGAGCTATATAACACTTAAAGAGTTTTTTTTCAAATCGGGCCAGTACTTCATGAGATTACCCCCTACAACGTCACAAACTCATAAACTTTACCTCTTTATATTATCAATTATAATTATATAGAATATAGATAATTAGCGTTACATTTTAGCTTTAAGTGAGTGTTGTATACTTTTGTACATTAATTTTTAGTACCAGTCGATACAGAGGCCACTGATGATGCCGATATCAAATCGGAAGATGAGGTGAAGGATGAACCGAGGGATGTATCATTTAGTCTCAACTATGACTCAGACTTCTTGGACACTGAAGATTGTGGTGAGCCCCATATAAAATTTTACTTGATTACTCAGCTTTTTTTTCAACTTTATTTTTGGTAATCAATCTTACAGATTGTTACTGCCATTGTCCTGTAGTCAATAATATTACAAGCGTCCTGCGATCATTTCAATATTAAGCGTCATGCAACTCAATAGTCTAACAACATGGTGGCTCCCTTGTGAGAAGCTTCCAGGGAGTTTTTTTTGTGTGGCATCTAAAAATTTCATGCTCCGTGGTATTATTTTGCATTTACTTCACTTATGCACAATAAACTAACTATATTACGTAAAACACCATCAAATTTCAGTCAAATAACACAAGATTATGAATAAAATATAAAACACATTACATGACAGTTTAAAATACCGCCAAAAACTCGCCAAGCTTAATTAAGTATCAAGAAAAAATCTTTTCATGATATATATTTTTACAAAACATGGATATTTACTTTCGTTTTTAGTAAAGAGAGAGGGATGTCCAGACATCACCATTGTTCACATATTGATCCACCCTATTGCCACATTGCCTATAGACTTAAAACAATAGTTCCGAAATCAAATGGGCTTAGACCTATACCAATGCTTTTAGTAGTTTAGGCGTGGAACTGTATTTTCATTCTATACCAGGTGGAAGGTTAGACAATTTCAGTATTCTAGGATGTGACACTTCATGGTTACATCCAACACATAAAATAATAATATCACAACAAATACTAATAGACAAAAAAAAAGAACTTAACATAAAGTTCATTCTAAGGATTTCAAGAGTGTGTATAATAACTTAAATAAACCTAGGTCGAACGAGCGGTGATAAAAACTGCGAACAGCGTCTCGGAGATAAAAACTTTCGATAATAAAACAAACCCTTTTGTTTGTTTAAACTTCGAAAAATAATCCTTTTTTAATTGATTGGCTTCACTTTCACTTCACCTGACGGCAAATAACTATGCTTTAACATAGACGCTAACAGAGGATTGAGTATAGTTTTTGTATATTTCTAGATAATCAGGTCAAATATTAAGCACCTATTTTTTTATATTGATTTACAATGAGCATTGAGTGCAAAGTGTCCTCCTTAAATATTGCTACTGTATAAACATTCACCTGGTATATACTGGTTCGTAAGGAATAAAGGTATAAATTCAATGTAATTCCAGATATACAGGCTAAGGAGTTGCTAGTACGGGACTATTGCACCTTAGTGGAAGGTGAAGCCTCATTACTGTCTCGGTTTGCGAGTAAAACCTTGAAGCCTTTACCCACGAGACGTACCCTGAGAGAAACATGTCCGAATTATGTGAAGCACTTGGATTTACTTAAAGGTACAGTAATCCATGTATATACATAAAAAAAACTGACAGACGAGACAGTTATAAGAACTGCCGATAGTAGTGATAACTCAAAGCAATGTAATTAGTGTGTTCTCCTTTGAATTTTTAAATTAATTGTAGTATTATTTAAAATTCATAATTTATAAATTGAAACTATTATCATTGGTCTGGTTTACACATCTACTGTAACTCTGAGCACTAATTGTATGCAGTTTATTAATTAATTAAACATACGACTATGTGCTCCTCAACCTTTATATAAAACTAGCCTCTGTCCGCAACTTTGTTCGCGTGGAATAGATACACTAACGCGCAGCAGCTCTCAAAAGGAAAAAACATCCCGATTTTGAAACATTTTTCATCTGTGCTCCGCTCCTATTGGTCTTAGCCTGATGATATATAGCCTATAACCAGTCTCGATGAATGAGCTATATAACACTGAAAGAATTATTCAAATCGGACCAGTAGTTTTTGAGACTAACCCTTACAAAGTCACAAACTTTACCTCTTTATAATATTAGTATATGGTAGATATGAATATTAGATGTACACAGGTCCATATACTACGCGTTGCTTGTCTGAAGCAAGCCGCGGAAGCACAGTACAGTCGGTCACGCTTACTAGCATGTCAGCTAATGTTTGGAGGAAATTGTGGTGGCCTTCGGACGCTTTCACTGACCGACGAAAGCAATGCAAACACTGTTACTTGACATCGGTGTTCCTGTGTGTTGGTTGGGTGGTACTACCTCGGACGAGCCTATCCATTTATGCTGAAAGCAGTAATAGCTTCATCGTTGATCACCTACAAGAGTTGTCTTGGTCTAGTAGTAGTGTACCAAAATGTGTAAATGTATATTTGTCTTTAGTATATGGGCGACCGAGCCTAGCTCGGTTCTTTAAGAAACATTTTTAAATTAAAATAAACTGTTTGGTTTGCCTTAAAAAATTAACATTTTTCTCCAAAAAAAAAAACATATCTCTTCTGCTGTGACTCGGATTCGAACTGGGGAACCGATTTCCATCTGAGCTATTTTTGTTTTGACAGCGCCGGCGAAATTTACCTTTATATTCTAGTTATATTTTTTCATTGCCTGAAAACTCAGTTAAAAAAGGTTTTCTATGAATAAAATCTAGCTAGATCGATTTATCGTCTCCGAAACTACCTACGTACTATGTTTCACGGAAATACACGATACCGTTTCCGAGATCCTGAATATATACAAATATAAAAATATACAAGAATTTCTCGTTTAAAGGTATGAAATATAGAGTGTGGTTCTTTAAGAGGTGAGTGAACAAGTTTGTGAAGGTAATTAACAAAATAATGTTCTTTATGCTGGTATAAAACATTGGTATTAGGTATACCAAAGTCAGTTTTGTAGGGATGGGCTTCTTCATCATCGGCCTGTAAGATCCGGATCATAGGCATCTTCTCGAAGGAAGATCTAGGTATAATCGCCACGCTAGCCCACGACGTATTGGTGATTTCAAACTCGGAAAAATCAACAGTTCTGTTTTGCTACAGTAGTACTACAAGAACAGTTCTCAGGTCTAGGTGTCCTCACGATGATTTCTTACACCGTCAGACGGCAGTGTTACCAATTTAACATTAATGAATGTACGCGATGTATTCCGAAAAATTCGTTGGTACATGCCAGAGTTCGAACCTGCCAAAGATATTCCACCGGTTCAACCACTACCACGACTTTGTGATGGGCTTAAATTATATTTTTCTTTTCAGATATGCAAATAGTACCAAAGATGCTGAAGAAATTACTTCAAGAGAACTACCCTAAACTGACAGAGAGGGTGTATGTGACAGAGAAATTTGCACAGATTGTCAACGCGACCACTTTATTAGAGTTCTCAAACATGACTCCCTTCAGGAGTAGAGCTAGGAATGGATTCCCATGCTTTTACTGCAGGAATATATTCGAAAATCTGGACAAACTACGTGAACACATCGCCTGCCATAAGAAGAATGATATAAACCGTGTCTTGAAGACGTATGGAGCCGAAAGCTTTGTTGTAAATGCAGACATTACAGACTTGAGTTGTACCATATGTGGACAGAATATAATGAATATAAACGAGCTGAAGTCGCATTTAACGAACGTTCACAAGAAGAAAATGTACTTAGAGTTCACGGATAGAGTGATACCGTTCAAAATATCCCAAGACAACATCTTCGAATGCCAGATATGCGGCTGTAATTATGAAACGTTTGGTGCTATAGAACGACATATGAATGTGCATTTTAGGAACTACGTCTGCAAGGTCTGTGGAACGGGTTACGTCACGAAATACAGATTAAAAGTGCACGTAAAGAGTCACACGGAAGGTACTCACCCGTGTGAGATCTGTGGGAAAGTGTTCACGTCCCACCAGAAGCACAAGAACCATGTGGATACTGTCCACAGATCTGTGAAACGGTTCAAGTGCACGAAATGCCCGGAACGGTTCAACGAATACTTTAGAAGGCAGAAGCATATGGTCGAGAGACATGGAGTGGCTCCGTTGCAGTATAAGTGTAATGTTTGTGATAGAACATTTGAGAGACGGTACACCCTTTCGAGGCATATGAAGAGAGATCATTTGGAGGAGAGGGACTATCAGTGTGAGATGTGCTCGTATAAGTGTTTTACGAAGAATGAACTCAGGGTGCATATGGTGAAGCATAACGGAGAGAGGATATTCGAGTGTTCAGTGTGTAAGAAGTCGTATGCTAGGAAGAAGACTCTGAAAGAACATATGAGGATACATAATAACGATAGGAGGTTCACTTGTGCGGTTTGTGGACAAGCATTCGTACAGAAGTGTAGTCTGAAAGGGCATTTAAAGACCCATCACTTACAGTTAACTTTTTAATATCATTCTTTTTTGTGAAACACTGTTACAGGTTCATCATGTGTATGATTTTAGTTTTTTTTTTTTTTTCGAACTGACTACGCTATTGGCCTTACTAGCCTTCACAGCTTCACCGGACTACTAAAGCGAGCGCTTAAGGCACTCAGCCGATTTTGTTTAGGTTACATGCTCAAGGGTGCACGGCACATCTCGGCTTGGGCTGTTACCGAAGAAAAACCCGATATGACCTAGCTAAACTATTCTAAGCTAATAGTACATGTATTCATTTTTTAATTATGCAATTAAAAATTTCATGATTCAAAAACACAACATGTTAATCGGAAAGAAACGAACTAAACTACTCAATTCAATTCGAATAAGGGAAAAAAAGTAAACCCTTCCACCAGTTTGTGTAAAGGTGCATGTCTGAATATCTGTGTGTGTGTGTATAATCGGTGTGGCGTGTAATGTATCGCGATAGCAGCATTTTTGTGATCACTCGGGTGATCTCGGCCAAAGACACTACCGAGAAACCACGACGTATGTGCGGGTATGAGACGTGAGGGTCCTGCCTCGTGACGCATGAGGGAGGATTACGCGACGTGGTCGGCCACGCGAAATGAAAAGATCCGGCGCCGGCGTCTAAAAATAGAAATAACGACATTGTTTATCGATTTTAGGGAAAGATAGATGCAAACACGCGAGTTTACTCTATCATATATTGAGGTAAATTATTTTTTCGAGACGGCAGCGACCCTTTGAAGGGTAGTCGCGATGGCGGGGTACTTTGCGATCGCTCTAATGGGACCTTGATTCGGATCATTAGCTGCGGTATCGAACGCGGAGGTCTCCGAGATCTCGTGAAAGATTAATAACTGGGCTGATCAGTCCATGCCGGATAGTAGGACTGTTGATAAAATATCGATATTTTTATTTTAAAATATCTATATTTTTTAGTAATATTTTTTGGGCGATATATCGATATTTTGATATTATAATTCGGATATCGGCGGTCGATATTTTTTTTTAATTCATAATCATTTTCTTAGCCTTATTTCACCTAGGTTGAATTGATACGTTATGTTTTTTTTTTCAGTCTTCTCGGTCAGATATAATCTCGGAATTCATACTTATTACATGTGTCATTTTTAGACACTTTATCCATGCTTTTTTCGGTTTCTTCTACTTTTATATCTATGCACGTTCATACTTAAAACTTTTGTAGTTATAAGTCTTTCATTTCTCATTATGACATGCCTGTATCATGCTAACCTCTTATTTCTTTCTTTATCTTTTCTGTCACTGGTTATGTTTCCAAACTTTACCTGATACATTTTTATTCTCATCACTTCTAGTTACACCAAACGTATTAACAATCGCAGCTCTGCCACGTACAGTTTTTTCTCATTCTGTAACCTAGCACTAAGATGCATGCAGTATAACTGTATCTTATAATAATTTTATACGCCTTCCCCGTGAGTTTCAAGGGCATTCGTGGATCGCATAACCTGAACATCTCTCTCCATTTCGTGCATCCTGCATTTATCCTATTCCTTCCGTTATTGTCTACGCTGCCACGTTTTGGATCAATGAATATGAAGCAGGCTAGTAATAATCATAGTACCTAGTGAAACAGCTGAACACATGAAGTAAATAATATTTTAAAAATCTCTTGCTGAAAAATATTCATTACCATCAACCTGTAAGAGAGCCAATCCAGGGCCACAGACCTTTTCCTGAAAGAAGGTATGGACATAATCACCACACTAGTCCACGGCGTATTGGCAATTTCAAACTCTGAGAAAACCACAATTGTACGTTTTCTCACATATAATAATACTACCAGAACATTTCTCAGGCTCAGGTTTTCTCACGCGGTTTTCCTTGACCGTCAGACGATACTGTTACCAATTTAAATTAGTAAGTGTACACGAATTTTGTAAAATTCATTATAACACACCGAGGTTCGAACCAGCAGACATCGAAATGTTATTCTAATAGTGAAACTAGTAGACTACCACTATTTAAAAAACTTGGTACCTGATGGACTGAAAAATATTGGTAAACATAATTATCTTATTTAGATAAAACAATAATGATGACGATTATCAATATGATTGAATAACGTTTGTTTAAGTGGCTCTTAGAACTGTACTCTTATATTTTAAAACATATATGGTATAAACTGTACAAATATACTAGATTAAAAACTGTAAACTGATATATATCGAAATATCGCTATTTTTTTCCAATATATCGAGGTCCGATATTGATATTTTCATAAATATCGATATATCGAAAATCCGATATTTTTAAAAATATCAACAGTCCTACCAGATAGTATGTGTATGATAGTCACAGTTTTCTTCTTTATGACAATACCAAAAACTGATGTTTTTTTTTCGTCTTAGTCTATGGTTCCTGTGGAAATTTCCACAATTCTGCCAGTGTCATGTAAATTTTTATCAAATCAACGAAAATAAATCCACAAGAGATTCGAAATTGATTTAAACGATTATCATATGTTTATAATGGTATAAAAATGTTAGTTACTGTTATAACTTATTGTCTGTACACTGACATATAAAAACCTAAGACGCAGTCTCGAATAAAAATAGCGCTCAAAATCGGCCGCAAGAACTCACTAACATATATACGTGGTTATGTGTTAAACTTATGATTTTGCAAATGCAATCTTACCTGAATGATTTAAAGCTGTTTTTACACGAACGCGAGACTATTTGAACTGTCTACATAATCCGAAATTATGCAGTCATTTATGTGTGCCGTCTGTGACACGTTAAGTGTGCATCATGGGTTTTCGTATATCAATACTTATTAGTTTAAAACTATTATATTTTTTGTGTGAAACATCTATAGGTGCGGGTAAACCTGATTGTGGCGTGGCGACGCAAAACACGATCTTTGCAATGCGCCAAGTTGAGTTTTTGTATTTAATAAGAATGAATATTTATCTTTTCATTATACCGTAGCTGATTCCTGTCGTAATCTGTTCTTTTATGCTTGTAACTTGTACAAAACAATTTCGATGTTTCACATCTGCCAGGCGTCCCGTGACAACTCAATTATTTCTCTGTGTATTGTCGCATTTGTTAACATCAAACAAAAATAACAACAAGAAGGTTCATTAAAATAAAATAACACGCCTTTTCGTTTTTCTTTTATTTCATAAATACACTCTCTAGTTATAACTACTCCTGTTGGTTAAAAAATTCCAGAACAATCTCAATATTCACTAATCTATACTAATATTATAAAGAGGTAAAGTTTGTGATGTTGTAGGGAGTAATGTCACGAACTGCTGGTCCTATTTAAAAAAATATTTCAGTGTTATATGCTCACTAGCCTTAGTTCCCGTTCTCAAAAGGAAAAACATCCCAATTTTAAAACATTTTTCATCTGTGCTCAGCTCCTATTGGTTTTATCGTGATAAAACGCCTATAACCATTCTCGATGAATGAGCTATATAACACTGAAAGAATTATTCAAATCGCACCAGTAGTTCCCGAGTATACCCCCTACAACATCACAAACTTTACCTCTTTATAATATTAGTATAGATTGATCAAGGATGGTTGTCGGCTATATATTATCACTCTAAGGCCAATAGGAGCTGAGAACCAATGAATAATGTTAAAAAATCGAGGTTTTTTTCATCTTGAGAGCTTTTGCTGCATGTTAGTCCAAACTAACTATTCCACGCAAACAAAGTCGCGGGTAGAGGCTAGTAATATACGAAGCAATAGAAGTATTAAGAACTGATACACAAAGACAGCTTACATATTCTTTTCTAACATATCAATGTAAGCACATTCAATCAAGTCCTCATTCTTCACTCCGAGTTCTATCTGCAGTTTGTTTGCAATTTCTTGGCCTTCTTCTACAGTTTGTTCAGGCTGCAGAACCACTTCCAGTTCCATGAAGTTACCAAGGTTTTTCACTGTATCTATATGTATACGAGTTTGACCTACCATGTATAGTTTTCTGAAATCAATTAATAAATGTTTATATCAGGTTTTGTAGGTGTTAGAGTCACGCTGAAGCTATTACTGGTTTCAGCATGAATGGGTCAGCTCGCCCGGGGTACGAACACCCTCTCACAGAAAACAGACGTGAAGTAACAGTGCTTGCATTACTGTATTTTATTAGGTAAGTGAGAGAGCCATCTTCCCTCCCACTTTTCACTCTCCATCCTTCTCCTACCCCCGGACACAGGCTGGCAATGCATTAGCAACTCTCCTGGTGTTGCCAATGTTTATGGATGGCAGTGATTACTTAACACCAGGTCAATCGCATCGTTCATTTGCCTCCTATAGAGTAAAAAAAAGAAAATCATAAAGTATAATATTAAGTAAA
Source organism: Antheraea mylitta (assembly GCA_014332785.1). Classification (NCBI taxonomy): domain Eukaryota; kingdom Metazoa; phylum Arthropoda; class Insecta; order Lepidoptera; family Saturniidae; genus Antheraea; species Antheraea mylitta. The sequence goes on along the minus strand of JACEII010000128.1, from coordinate 622,935 downwards.
GTTTCATTAATATCGATTCACTCTATCAAAAGTTATTGCTAATGATCACTTGACTTAAGTAAGAGAGAAAAGTAGATAAGTAAATGGACTTAATCGGACATTCAGATGAATTTATTAAACACTGTATCTTTATGAAAACTTTTTGAGGTGGACGAAGTCCTGCACAGCTTGTTTTTACAATATGTTTTATACATAGAAAAAAAAACAAACATCACACAAAATATGTATGAGATTAGAAAAATTATTTCAGTGTTAGATAGACCATTTAACAAGAAAGGCTATAGGTTGCATGATCACGCTAAAACAAATACGAGTGAACCACCTATGAAGAATGTTTCAAAATCTTTTTTCCTCTTCAGAGCTTCCGCTGCGTGTTAGCATTAGCCCAAAGTAACTATTACACCAAAAGTAGCATGCAGAGGCTAGTAGTATTGTATAATCATTATATATTATAAAACATAGTATAAAATATAATAAAATCAAAACCTTTTGAACGGATTTTAATGCAGTTTTCACCTTTAGATGGTATTATTAAGGAAGGTTTTTTTTAATCGCGGGATAATGTACGCCGAGCCCGCTAGTAATAAATGAATTTAATCGACGATAATAAATTAAAGATACTTCATTTAGTTATATGATTAAATAAAAAATGAAATAAAACCTAAACAATCTCACCGTTCTTTTATAACCTTCCCACGAGATCCTAAACATTGTTCTAGCATTTCATGAAGTAACTTCGATTTATCGTTCTCGCTTCTTGTGAATTGTAACAATTCATAATTACAGCATTTCGGACCGATCTCATCATCTCTATCATAACGTACTAATGTTGCTGCGGAGTCTTCGTAAAAACGCATTTTCAATCGACCAGCATTCACTATGTAGAATGTATCATTTTGTTTTATCAATGTCGGAGGGCCGTTGCTAAGTCTCTCAGCAACTTTGCAAATGTTATCGTAGTCCGTTATTCTTGCTTTAATTTCTATGTTACGCATTTTTTCACTATTTGTTTACACAGTGGATTATGACAGCAACAGTTTTCGGTTTCCCGCCAATCAATTACAGATAGGGACACGAAAAAAGTATCGATACTTTGTGGTATCGAGTACATTTCCTTTCGATACTGATACATTTGTTCTCGATTCTTTCTATTCAAAACTTTTACTTACTGAGTTCTTTTTGACAGGTATCGTATCGAATGAATGCAGAAATTACCTATTATAAATTTGACATTGACGTTCTGACATATGCGTATTAGGCCCTACGAAAAGTACTTATTACTTTGAAGTATTGACGCTTTTTATTTGATTTTTTTCGATACTATTCAAAAGTACAGTATCGATACTTTCTGTTCGATACCATATTCCTAATTACAGTACAGTGTTACCTAGGGAAGAATACTGTACATCGATATTTTAACATCAATGTTGAAACTCTAATATCGACATTATATGAACGATGATTTAAGAACAATGTTTTCTGATGTGTAGCGCCACTTGTTGTATTATCCACGCACTACCTTAATCACACCCAAGGAAACAGATGACGCATCAATGTTTTAAAACACCGATCTATCGTTCATAAATATTGATCTTTTATAAACGATATTTTATGTGTAGAGCCATCTATTGTATTATTTGCAGTTGACTTTAGAAACAGGCTACGATGAGCCAAGAAAGAGCCTACTAGGCATAAGATTAACAAAATTATCGTTTTTTGATACTATTTCCTGAAATAAATACCGCTTACATTGTTTTAATTATATATTTTCATCATATCTATCTTTGTTTCATTTTTTTCTAAAACATCTTTATTATCTTATATAAACATCAACAATGTCATTATCGAAAATTAAGCTGATAGAATAGCATCGATGTTCCTATAAACTACTAGCTATTAAGCGTGGTTTTGCCCGCTGTGTTATTTCCATTTGACCTACGGGCGAAGCCATGGTTAACAGCTAGTATAAACTAAAGTTGCATGAATTACATTTTATAAGGTCAGCTATCTGCCAATGAAAGTTTTGTAAAGATCGGTATAACTGTTTTGGAGATAGTGCTACGGGCAAAGCCACGGTTAATAGCTAGTCTAAATTAAAATATACTAAATTACTTGTAATAGTATGCGTTATCTGATGGTGAAAATTCTATGAAAATATGATCATCCATTTTGGAGATAACATTGCAGACGAAACTGCGGTTAATACTTAGTCTAATTAAGAGTAGCCTATGTCATCCGCTGTAATTTCAGATATCTGCCAGTGAAATTCGCGTCAAAATCGGTCCAGCCGTTTCGGAGATTACCCGGAACAAACAGACAGACAGATCGACAAAAGTTTTAAAAATTGCATTTTTGTTATAAGAAGCGCGTATTTTTTTTTTCGATCTGACTACACTATTGACCCAGTGAGGTTTTAACAGCTTCACCGGACTACTTTCATACAGACAATTCATTTTTATTATATGTATAGATATTGCATACCTATCGCTTCGTCGAAAGCTACGTTTTATTTGCTATTTGGTTTACCTATTTTGGAACCAATACCTGCTATTAAATATTATGAACGGCCACTATTAAGTGAATAACTATTAAAATATATCTTATGATATCTCCACTGGTACAAAAAGATGGTTAAAGCTTTCTAGACCTTTTTTCTGCTATTTATATTGCGTTTTATTACCCATCAACTTTACTAATGTGAATTATCATATATATATTATATACATTATTATATATACTAAATATCACGAGATTATTAAAAAAGAGGATTTTTTTATTTTTTACATATTTGTTAAGAATTATTAAAAGAAAACAGAATATCGATACAATTTTTATCTACATAAATTCTTAGTAGATTTGATTGTTCTGTTACAATATTAGACATTTTTCCACAATCTAAAACTTATTGTTTTATTCCGTTGTATGATTAGAATTCGTGACACATTTGCAACAGCTTCACCGAACTACGATTTTTCTCAAACTGACTACGCTATTAACCTAGTAAGGTTTTAACAGCTTCACCGGGCTACGCAATCTTGTAGATCAGAGTCGATCGACCGTAGTCTAATAAATATGACCATATACATATGAGGTTTTAGTATTTGACCACGATTACATCTATACTAATATTATAAAGAGGTAAAGTTTGTAAGTTTGTGACATTGTGACGTTGTAGAGGGTAATCTCAGGGACCACTGGTCCAATTTGAAAAAATCTTCGAATGTTATATGAGTAGCTACTCATTTATCGATGATAGTTTTAGGCTATATATCATAATGCTAAGACTAATACGAGCGGAGCACCAATGAAGATTGTTTTAAAACAGTTTTTTTTTTCTCTTGAGAGCTTCCGCTGCCTGTTAGCGTTGGCCCAAAGTAACTATTCCACGCGAACAAAGTCGTGGGCAGAGGCTAGTGTCTTTTAAAAAAAAGTTCGTACAGATGAAAAAGTAATTTAAAAATACATCTGACATAAAAAATATCATATTATTTGTTATCTTTTAATTTTGTAATAAATCAGGTATTTTTTTAAACTTATGCTGTCAACAATCTGTTGACCTATGCCTTATGAGGTCGACATTCAGTTGTATGGAGCTTAAACCGTTTTGCTTTTGGCTGTTCGAATTTATAGTAATTTGTTCGGATAATCTGTGCTTATATATTATTATATATATTATATAAGAATTTCGTGTTCGTTTATAAATCGCACTTATTTGTGACATTAGTAAGTTTAGATATTTTCCTTACATTATTTTGTTATAATCTATGGAAATTCCCAAGCATAGTGATGTAATATCTTGTGGTTTCCTGTAATGGAGGAAAAAACATGTTATTGTATTTTGATTTCCCGATGGGATCAGGAACGAGATTCTGAAACTCCTTCCTGATCGCATTATAGCTCTATTGGTCGGTGTCTTCAATGCGTCCATGTCCCAGGGTCACTTTCCAGCCGTCTGGAAAAAGGCCGTAGTGATAGGTATTCACAAGGCCGGCAAGAAAGCTACGCTTCCCGTTAGCTATCGCCCTATTAGTCTGTTAGATACCTTAGGAAAACTTTACGAACGGCTCCTTCTGAACTGTCTTCAGTTCTCGATTACAGATTTAAAATTAATACCACCTAAGCAGTTCGGATTTCACGCCGAACACTCTTGCACGAATCAAGTACACCGCCTCACGGAGTACATTTTCTCTAAATTTAACGCCGATCCGAAACGTAAACCGAAACGCACAATTGCAATCTTCTTCGATATCGCAAAGGTCTTCGATAAAGTCTGGCACAGAGGGCTCATCCATAAATTATGTAAATCTCGCGTACCCGATAGCTTAATTCATATTATCCGCGATTATCTCACTGATAGGACATTCCGCTTCAGAGTGGATGGTGAACTATCGCTGCCCCACCCGATACGCTCAGGTATGCCACAGGGCTCCATACTCGCGCCCACGCTCTTCAATCTGTTCATCAGTGACCTACCTCGGTCTCGGGGGGTCGAGGTAGGTTGTTACGCTGACGATACCGTTATTTACACCTCCAGCTGGTGGTCGGACTTTCTTAGGAAGCGCATCGAAAAAGCCGTTCATATTCTCGGTGAATGGTTTCGTCGATGGCGCATAGAAGTTAATCCCGATAAGAGTGCCGCAATACTCTTCGATCCCACGAAACGCGCTAATAAATTTGAACCCATCAGGCTATACGGAATCGATATCCCTTGGGTCGAAGAGGTCAAATATCTCGGTGTTACATTAGACAGACATTTAAAGTTCAATTCACATTTAGACATAGTGCGAAACAAAGCCGTTATGGTCTTGGGTCGCCTCCCTCCGTTGCTTTGTCATAAGAGTAAGATGTCCCTCAGACACAAGCTCACTTTGTATAAGACGTGTATCCGTCCCGTGATGACATATAACTGCCCCGTTTTTGCGCATATGTCCAAAGATAACTTTCATAAGCTGCAGGTTCTCCAAAATCGTGTTTTACGTAAAGTGACCGGTGCTCCGTGATACATTCGGAGAGTCGATCTCCATAGAGACCTAGAGATCCCTTCTATCTGGGCGTACGTAAAATCACTTACGATTAGTTATTTTGAAAAAGCCGCGAATCATTCCAATCAGTTAGTGGTATCCGCCGCAAACTATGAACCCGTACCTAACGCTGCGCGTTATAAAAGACGTCCGCGATGCATTTTTACCGACCCTCCTGATTTAATCACCTCAGCGAACGATCAGTACCAGCCTGTCCCTCGAAACAGAGCGTGTTCACGCCCACGCCCGCGTAACCACAGATCACGCCGCCGTGGGGTTAATTTCGCTCCCGCACACTCGATTAGGCCTCCCACGGCAGCGGCTCAAGCCTAGGTTCGATCCCTCGGTAGGGAGCCCTTGAGCGCGTTGCTTGCGCGATACGGTGACACACAAATATACATCACTGCTACAACACTACACGATCACCCCCACACACGTGCACGCCTACACGCTTACACATGAACCTTCCCTTATCGAACTGAAAAACTCAATTTTCCGATAATAAATATATGGAGGAGTTGTTGAGGCGTGTATGCTTGGTACAAATATACGTTTCAACAACTCATACATATATGAATAGTTAGCGAGGTTAGCTAAGATAGGTCGCGATTTTGCATGCAACAGGCAACAGCCAAGCCGAGGTGTGCCGTGCACCCTTGAGCTGGTTGCCAAAATAAAATCGGCTGAGTGCTTTAAGCGCTCGCCTTAGTAGTCCGGTGAAGCTGTTAAGACCCTCCTGGGTCAATAGCGTAGACATTTCGAAAAAAAAAATGTATTTTGATTTAGTCTTAAGTAATTAATAAGTGAACTTACTAGTGCCGTTTGTCTTTTTTTTTACATTAGCATGCAACTTCGTATGTCTTAAATCATTTCATGGCTTAATATAAAATAAATTTTGTGCCGCGTCTGTTTGCGATAAACTTAAACACGACTGAACTAATTTAATACGGTTTTCAAGAGCTGGTCTCTATTTATATTTTGGTATGCAACATTTGTTATTTGAATATGTATATTTTTTAGAGCAAAAAAACATGTTTAATAAAGTAACGACCATTTAAAGCAGTTTACGATTCTATACCCAGTCGGATATTTTAATTCGATGCAAACATCCTTTGCCTTGCTCGTTGCGGTTACATTAGCAGTATTATTACTATGTGGGTTTGCCTCACTTGCATTGGGATGCAAGTGAGGCAGCAATAGCTTCACAACGATGTTGAAACTCCTTAC
>JACEII010000128.1:535831-616287 GCA_014332785.1 Antheraea mylitta | reverse complement strand
GAAACCTTGAGTTGATATTATGATCAGTTATCAATTTGTCCCCTCATTTGCAAAGTGTCATTCGATAAATAAAAATACTATATGCAGAATAATATTTATTTCAAATTAATACATAAACGATTAATTAATTCCTAATTATAAGAAAAACAGTTTCAAAATTATGCTAAAAATCAAAATGGTGATAGTTCTTATATGATTCTGTTGATGTCAATAAACTAATTTGAGATTTCGTATTGGTATACGTATCGTACTATACCACAATTTGGATATAATGGAGATATATCTCTTTGTTCCACGGCTAGAAACATTTTTTGTTGTGATGTTTATTAAAGATTGTATCACCTGAATATTTTGCCATAACATGAGTTCTCAATTATAAATCATATCGTGAATGTATTCAAAAAGTTACATCAGTGTTGCAACATAAAAAAAAAAATACAACTGTTATAGTATTTTATGTCTCTTATATGTAACAAAAAGATTATTGTAGGATTAAAAAATTGCGTTTAGATGGTCTTCTGCAAGTATTCATCAAACACGTACAAGGCGAGTGAAATGTCACGACTTTTGCTTGCGATGAAGCTCTTGAGGTCACTGATATAACCGGCAAGGTTGCGGATTGTCTTTGCGTTGTCTTCGATGAATTCCTTTTCGAGATATTGAGCGATCTGTGAATATAAAAAACATCTTAGCCAGTATTTCATAATGGTAAAGATTATATAGAGAGCTATGTAATGTTACACTGAGGAAGTATACCTATCAGACCGAACTTTGTCGCAGAATCAAAAATACTTAATTTTATACTTAGGCCCTAAGAAGCCACTTATGATGGTGAAAACTACGACCGGTTTGGACAAACAACCCACTCATAGAGACGAACCGGTAACAAACTCGATATGGTATATCTTTTTAATATATATATATATTTTTATATACATAACATGTCACAATCGGTTTTAGTAGTTGCACAGAGAGGAATTAATTTCAGATATTTTTCGTTAAAAAAATTAATACAAAATATTAAATTGAATAATAATAAAAATCGTACAGTAGAATTAATTATGTATATATGGGTGCGCGACCGTGCTGCCATCTGATTTCAATGTAAGTAACAAATTAAATCAAAACTTCATTATCTGTAGTGCCATCTATCAGCTAATTCGGAACTTAAATACATACACAGAAAACATTATTAGCAAATCTTTGTTGATGCAAATGTCTGTTAAAGTAAATAAAATATAGAAAAGTAAGCAGAAAAAAAAAGTTTTACTTTAATCGCGTCTGGAAAATTCTTTCAATGTTATAGAGCTCATTAATTTATTAAGGATGGTTATAGGCTATATATCATCAGGCTAAGACCAATAGGAGCGAAGCGCCAGTGAAGTATATTTAAAAATCGGGGCTTCTTTCCTCTTGAGAGCTTCCGCTGCGTGTTGCGTAAGCCCAGTTACTTTGGGCGAAGTCGCGGGCAGAGGCTAGTCCCTACATATTATAAAACGAAGTTCTCTGGCACGTCTGTCTGATCGTGATTAACTCAAAAACTAATGAACGGATTTTTAATTAATTTGGTAGGTAAAATGAGTCATGATGAGGGTTTAAGTATACGATTTGTAAAGTTTTTTTTTGTGATTAGCGCGGGACAACATCCGTCGTGCCCGCTAGTCTATACTAATCTTATAAAGCTGTAAGGTTTGTTTATTCGGTTTAACACGCTAATCTCAGGAACTACTTGTCCGATTTGAGAAATTCTTTTACTGTTAGATTGTTCATTTATGGAGGCTATATATCTTCACGCCAAGACTAATAGGAGTGGAGCACCAGTGGGGCCTTTCAAGTGTTACGTATTCGTAAGCAGAATTTTTGTAATTTCAGCAAAAGGTCGGCAAAAGTAAGCCATGTTCTTAATCCACCCCTCGCACGGCACGGGATATTGTGGATTAAAACCTAAAAATGACCATAAAGAATGGAAATGCAAGCGCTATAAAAACAATAACGTCATTAAACCAAACATAGTTAATAATAATTGAACAGTTACTATTTAATAAATTACTATTAAAAAAAATCGCTCACGGATACGACTTTTACGTATACAAAATACTACATGTAAGCAAAAAAAAGGTGCGAACTAAGAGTCTGCAGAATAACGTAACAATAATAAATTTAAAAAAAATCCACCCCTCATAATTATGTAAATATTTATATAAGTATATACAAATCTGTACTAATTCAGTAAATAAATATTGTTGACGTAATCACCATCCAGACCCCCCCCCCCCCCCCCCCCCCCCCCGCCCTTATGTCATCAAAAATAAGCAAATCAAGGACAGCACCCCTCCCCATCGCCTATTAGTGTTTAGGTAATACTTGAGTGACCCTAGTGAAGATTGTTTCAAAATCTCTTTTTTTTCTTTTTCAGAGCTTCCGCTGCGTGTGGTTTAGACCAAGGTAACTATTCCGTGCGGACGAAGTCGTAAACAGGAACTAGTATATTATAAAGCAAGGTTCTCCGCCGCGTCTGTCTGTCTGTTCGGGATAAACTTATAAACTACTGAACGGATTTTCATGCAGTTTTCGTTAACGTATAGAGTGATTCAAACGACTTCCCTCATCTGATACAAAAGACGTCTGCGACATATTTTTACGATAAAATAAAGGTAGCAAACGATCAGTACCAGCCTGTCTCTCCAAACAGAGCGTGCTCACGTTGCCCACACCCAGGTAACCACAGATCTCGCCGCCGTGTTCTGGGGGTAAATTTCGCTCCCGCACACCAAATTAGTCCCCCCTTTGGCAGCGGTTCAAGCCTAGGTCCGTTCCCTCGGCGTGGAGCCGTTGAGTGCGCTGCTCGTGCGATACACTCACACAAAATCTTACATCACTGCGACAACATTACACATATCACCTTCACACCGTGCACGCATACACGCTTACACATGAAAGTGGAATGGCTTAATTTTTTCTCCCTTACCAAACTGAAATAGTTCAGAAATAGTATCCGATACGAAATATGTATAAGTTGTTGAGGTATGTATGCCTGGTACACATATATGTTTTAACAACACATATATGTATGAATAGTTAGTTTAGCTTAGGTTAACTCAGATAGGTCGCGAATTGCATGTATCAGGCAACAGCCTAAGCCGAGGTGTGTCAAATAAAATCAGCTGAGTGCCTTAAGCGCTCGCCTTAGTAGTCCAGTGAAGATGTTAAGACTTTGCTAGGTCAATAGCGTAGTCAGATCGAAAAAAAAACTTACCTCAGGATCATACTTATAGGGCTTTGCTACAACATCGCGGTGGATAGTGAATGCCTCCTCTGCCAACTCTTTTTGTGTATCCAGGGCTTTGGCGATGGCTTCCAACTCACTGACTTCGACTATATAATTCTTAGATACTTCTCTGTCGTAAGTGCCGCGTAGCGCGAAGTCCATTTTATCACCTTAAAAAAAATGAGCCGTCAAGGGACGCCTGGCAAATGTGGAACATAGAAATTGTTTTGTAAAAGTTATTTGCATAAAAGAACAGATTACGACAGAAATCAACTATGACATTACGATAAAGCATTACAAATTTGTTCCATAAAATAATGACGGTGTTTTTGGCGGCATTTATCAAAGGGCGCTAGGTCGTAGGCGCGTAACACTAGCAAAACGAGTGACCGACAAACACATCTAAACTTATGTTTCTACATATAGGGTTGCAAATATTTTTGTTGAGTATTTCGTTAATAGTGCAAAGTTCATGTTTTGCGTGGCCACGTCTCGCCACACCAACAATCAGGTTTACCCGCTCCTATAGTTGTTCGACATCAAAAATGTTTATGTAGTTGGTAGAGCCTCGCTGAAGCTATTTTTGGTTTCAGCATGAATGGGTCGGCCCCTCCGGGGCAGTACCACCCCTCTCACAGATAACCGACGTGACATAACAGTGCTTGCATTGTTGTGTTTCGTTCGGTCAGTGAGAGAGCCGGAGGCCCACGTCCCTTACTCTTTCCTTCCCCTCCCCCTTCTCCCATATACAGGCTGGCAACGCATTTGTGACGTCCCTGATGTCGCTAGTGTCTATGAACGGTGGTGATCACTTAACATCACGTGACCCACCATTTCGTTTGGCTCCTTTGATATAAAAAAAATAAAAAACTCTCACCTCTCAGGGTAATGTGTTTGATCAGTCCAGTCGTCTTCTCCCAGGCGTCATCCGATAACTTCCTGAACAACTTGCTAATACCAGCTCTGTTGACCTTATAGTTGTTGAAGTATGATGCAGACAACAAATACTCGTATGACCGTTCTAGTTGGAGATTGGCGTAAACTTTGAGCTTCTCAGTTTGGCCATAATAAGAATCGCTTTGACCATACGACGCGTTACAACTGGACAATTCTGGATGTGAGAGATTAGCATCATTATATTGTTAGTACTCTTCCGACACGAAATACATATAGGAGTTGTTGAGGCACGCATGCTTGGTACACATACATGTTTCAATAACTCATATACGTATATCTAGATAGCTTAGCTTAGGTTGGCTCGGATAGGTCGCGATTTTTGCACAAGGCTATATATCATCACGCTAAGACCAATAGGAGCGGAGCACAGATGAGAAATGTTTAGAAATCGGGATGTTTTTTCCTTTTGAGAACTGTTACGTAACACGTGTATCTATTCCACGCGTACCAAGTCGCGGGCAGAGGCTAGTTCTTGTCATATGTATTGATAACAGGTTTTCGAAAAGTAACGCTTTCTTCATAAATATTTCTTTAGTTCTAGGAACCAGCGTATTTCTCTGCAGAAATTCTAATACTAACATTTTTTTTTTCGACATGAAAACGCTGTTTACTCGGAAAGGTCTTTACAGCTTCACCGAACTATTGAGACGAGCGCTAAAGGCACTCAGCCGATTTGGGATGTTTGGGCGACTAACTCAAGGGTGCACGGCACACCTCGACTTGCGCTGTTGCCTGATACGTGCAATTCGCGATCTATCTGAGCTGACCTAAGCTAACTATTCATACATATATGAGTTGTTGGAGCATATATGTGTACCAAGCATACATACCTCAACAACTCTTATATATATTTCATATCGGATAATTTTCCAAACTATTTCAGTTCGATAAGGGAAAGAAACAAAACCCTTCCACTTTCATGTGTAAGCGTGTATGAGTGCACGTGCGTGGGGGTGATATGTGTACTGTTGTTGCAGTGATGTAAGATTTTGTGTCACTGTATCGCGCGAGCAACGCACTCAAGGGCTCCACGCCTAGGGAACGGACCTAGGCCTAAATCATAATGGCGTTTCATACAATATAGGTAGACCTTATTAATCATAGTTCAACGGTCAGTTTGTTAGAATAAGTTATATAATACAACTGAATTTATTACAAAACTTGAAAAATTTGAATAATAACAAGAAATGTAATAAAAAAATATAACTTTCATGCTCAATGTATTGTTAAATTACGTATTAATTTATATAAACTTTTTTTTACAAAAACCATGAAATTTACAATTTATTTTTGTATGCGGGACAAAAACAAACTTTAAAAACATGGCATCCGCCATTTTGAGATTTCAATGTTAATTGGGAAGCCGAGGGGTACGCGGTAAAAAGCAAAGCGATCCAAACTCACCTAAACTTGTTACTGAGTATGATGAACATTCCCGGTTGACATTTTGGGAACAGCTGTCGAAACCGAAAACATCGGACAGAGTCAGGAGGCAAGCTACTGCTAATACAAACACCTTCATTGTTCTGGGGAAAAACCAACTAGCATAAGTACACGCATAAGGAATTCAGTATAACAGTTATTACCGTTTCCATTTGTATTTCTAAGCGCGAAAAATTTTAAAAAACCTAGAATCCCGATTGATACGTTTCGCCTGCTATTCTGAGTCGTCAGCGGCAACGACATCACAATAGTTTTATCGACTTATTGTTTTTAATTCGTAAGTAAATACTATAAGTATTATATATATTATAATTCATAAGCATTTTTAATATTTCCTGTATATAATAGAGGTATTACATAATCAAGTTTTAAATATTAAACAATAACAAAATAACGACAAACAATTTTAAGTGTGTTATTTACCGCAAAATGATTAATTAGATAAAAATGTAGGTGTATTGTTGTTTTAAGGAAAATTTTATATTAAAAAAACAAGTGAAATAAGCACAAATAATATAAAGTAATAATTAAAGTACGCACAAACATAAGTTATATGTAAGTATATTATAGATATCTAATCTATACTTAATATTATAAAGTTTGTGAGTTTGTGACGTTGTAGGGGGTAATCTCAGGAACTACGGGTCCGATTTGAAAAAGTATTTTAAAGTTATATAGCTCATTTATCGAGGATGGTTATAGGCCATATATCATCTCGCTAAGACCAATAGGAGTGGAGCAACAATGAAGAATGTTTAAAAATCGGGATGTTTTTTCCTTTTGAGAGCTTTCGCTGCATATTAGTTGGCTCATATTAACTGTCCACGCGAACGAAGTCGCGGGCAGAGGCTAGTAATTAATAAGTCTGTTGACAGGACAATATCATAGAAATAAGATTAATTGAGAAACATGGAAAATACACAAACTAATCATTTAGTTTTCGATGTGAAGTTTTCATTATTTTCCTTTGGTTTAAATGTACATAGCCACAATTGAGCCGTTTTATTTCAAAATCACCTAAATCCAATTTGTCGTTTAACATGTTTAGTTAATAAAAAATATAAAAACGCGCTATAAAAACAATAACGTCATTAAACCAAAAATAGTTAACAATAATTGAACAGTTAATCTATACTAATATTATAAAGAGGTAAAGTTTGTGATGTTGTAGGGGGTAATCTCAGGAACTACTGGTCCGATTTGAAAAATTCATTGTTATATAGCTTATTTATCGAGGATGGTTATAGGCTATATATCATCACGCTAAGACTAATAGGAGTGGAGCAACAATGAAGAATGTTTAAAAATCGGGGTGTTTTTTCCTCTTGAGAGCTTTCGCTGCATATTAGTTAGCCCAAATTAACTATGTCCACGCGAACGAAGTTGGGGGCAGAGGCTAGTATTTAATAAATTACTAGTAAAAAAAAGCTCACGGATACGATTTTTACTTATACAAAATACTACATGTAAGCAAAAGAAAAGGTGCGGACCAAGAGTCTGCAAAATAGCATAACAATAATAAAAAAAAGACATGTTTAGTTTTTTTTAAAGATTTCCAGGGTTTAAACACCGAGAACGAAGTTCAAAATTCATTTGGTTTTCAGTTTTTTTTTATGATTTTCATTATTTTCACGTACAAAATTTGAAGATCTCAAGAAATAATGTAAATGATTAGGAACAGCTGTAATTGGATTTAGCTGATTTATAAATGTAATGACACAATTACATACATACATTTACGTGAAACAGTATTCTCGTATTAATTACTAGCCTCTGCCCGCGACGTCGTTCGCGTGGAATTGATACAATAACACTAACACGCAACAGTTCTCAAAAGGAAAAACATCCCGATTTTGAAACATTTTTCATCTGTGCTCCGCTCCTATTAGTCTTAGTGTGATGATATATATAGCTTATAACCATTCCCGATGAATGAGCTATATAACACTGAAAGAATTATTCAAATCGGACCAGTAGTTCCTGAGATTACCCCCTACAACGTCACAACATCACAACGTCACAAACTCACAAACTTTACCTCTTTATAATCTATACTAATATATAAAGCTGAAGAGTTTGTTTGTTTGTTTGTTTGTTTGGTTGAACGCGATAATCTCAAGAACTACAGATCCGATTTAAAAGTTTCTTTTAGTGTTAGATAGCTCATTTATCGAGGATGGCTCTAGGCTACATATCATCACGTTAAAACCAAAAGAAACTGAGTACTAATGAAGAATGTCTCAAAATCGGGCTATTTTGGAAGCTTCCGCTGCGTGTTAATGTCAGTATTATATGCGTTGCCATGGTAACGCGATAACATTCTATCAAAAATATTTTCATGGTTTATTTTGTATTCCTATTCAAAAAGTTTATTCTACGTTAGTTTTGTTTTCGATTTTTAATTATACGTGTTACGTTTATATCGCAAACATTTCTTAAGTTTATTTTGTGTTGTTATTCAGAAAGTTTAGTAGTAATAATATTCGTCCAATAAGACAGTCGAAGGAATTAATCCATACAGCCAATTTTGAAGTTGTCAATATAATTAGTTTTCTTCTATGTCCAAGTTAATGTAAAGGTATAAGCGCCGAATCCTCTACATAATATAACGTAATTTTTTATCTTCTTAATCTTCAAGACCATAGAATTAATGCTTCGTGGTTTTATTTTTCATTCATTTCACTTATGCAAAATAAACGAACGATATTATATAATACGCAACCAATTTCTACACGATATAGAATCATGTAACACAATATTATGAAAAAAATATAAAATCCACTACATGACAGACTGAAATCCCGCCAAACACTCTTAAAAAACTCTATTCTACATTAGTTTTGTTGCCAATTTTTTATTTGTGATATATTACGTATTATAAAAGTAAAGTGAGTGTAATTTATATTAAAACAAATTATTTTTGGTGAATACAATCTGTGATGCTACAAACATCAACATTTTTTTTAATTCTGTCGATATGTCTGTTTTTTTATTTGTTCCGGGTAATCTCCGAAACGACTGGACCTATTTGAATGTTTTTTTTTTCTTAGAAATGACTACGCTTAACAGCTTCACCGGACTACAAGTAATATTTGAACGGGAATTTTACGAGCAAATAAGTAACTAATTAGCTGTTTTATTTAATATTGTTTGATAATGTGTAGCTTCATATTTTCATTATTTTCTTATATAGTGTGAGCACTGAGGGTGATATATAGTTTAAAATTCCCGTTATGTGGCTGATCATAATTCCATCCCATTCGATGCACTATTAGTATTCACATACATAATGTACACGTTACCTGTTACAGTAGATGATGTGCGTGTGATAGAAATATTTTTGAAACAGTATTATTGTAATTTACACTAGATGTGTAATCACAATTTTAAATTGATTTAATATATTAAAAAAAACGCGCGCGAAGCCGCGGGTAACAGCTAGTATTAGTATAAACTAGTTGTGCCTGCGATCTCGTCTGCGTGGTATCTTATATAGAAACAGCGATTAATAAAGTCATGTGTTAAATCTATTTAACTTATCTACATTTCTTTCGTACTTGCGCCGCGTCCTCGTAACCGATTTTAATAAGCCAAAGACTAAGTTATTCTCGAAGATATGGTTTATGATTTTCTCGGTGTGGTTTTATTGTGGATACAGTACTTAGAAAGTGATTCATGTTTTTTTTTATTTATTGAAGCACGACAAAGTGACTGCACTATGCCCCATGTTAAGCATAGTCCATAAACATCGGCAACGACCAATAGACAGATTATCCATCGCCGGTCGCCGCTGTCATGCCGGCCATAATGACGAAAGGCACCCGGTACTGGATATGCTCAGGCTGATCCCGAAACGCGACGCGCAGAAGCGAGTCACTATGACTGGCTTTTTCGCCATATACATGGTGGTTGCGACCCAGTCGGGCTGTAAAGCCCTACCACCCCGCATACAAAGATACAAACAGACAGACAAACATTTCTAAAAATTATTGAGATGTATTCTATTACTTATTACTAGACACCTGCTACATTTTTTTGTCACGAAAGTCTATAAAAGTACGGACACTTTACATTTACATTATTATTATTATTTTTTACTTTATTTTTGGCAATCATTCCGATTATTACTGCCATTGTCACGTATTCAATAATATTACAAGCGTCGTACGATCATTTCAATATTAAGCGTCGTGTGAATCAATATTCTAACAAGATAATGGATCCCTTGTTAGAACCTTCCAGGGAGTTTTTGTGGCATCTCAAAATTTCATGCTCCGTGGTATTATTTTCAATTCACTTCACTTACGCACAATAAACTAATTATATTACGTAAAACACCACCAAATTTACACAATATAGAATCAAATAACACAAGATTATGAATAAAATATAAAATCCACTACATGACAGACTAAAATCCCGCTAAAAACTCCTACATTCTTATTATACGCGGTGAGAAACGTGTTTCTTGCTTTGTTGACTTTAGTGTTTGGTCACATTTCGACCTGATGCGAAATTACTATCTAAGATAGTGAAATTTAAGATGTGTTCTCGAGTGCGTGTGCCGGAACAAAGCAACAGGTGTTTCGTGATAGATTTCCAACTCGAGTATTGTTACAAGTTATGGCTTAATCAACCTGCCCTTCTTGTTGCTTAGTTTTGTTTGTTCCTTCATTCGATATGATCTAACTGTCGAGAACAGAACTTTATTAGGCGCGTTAAGCGGTATTTTAGCGGGATTAAATCCCGCTAAATTCTTAAATTTATAATTTCAAATGACATGTACATAGTAAGCGTGAACGACTGTACTGCGGTTTACGGCAGACTATCTACGTGTAGTACAAGAGCTTGTGTTTATCTAATTTTGATATCTTGAGATTGTGCAGCTCATCATATGTTATATAAATTAATAAAATATACAAATCATTCATCATTAAAAACTAAGTTTCAGGAATTCGAGATTTTAACTCTGCCCTCCCAATAAATTCTTGAGAATTTGATATACGTCCGCAAAAACTTAGATAATCTGGAATTAATAAAAGACCGACATAATATAAATAGTAGAAATAATAACAAACTGGTCACTCCATGTTCTAGGTTGACTAAGACCAGTAATAGTTTTTTTAGGTAATGGTGTTAGATTTTATAACAAAGTACCAAAACACATTATCGACTTGCCAGATAATAAGTTCAAGTGTTATGTCAAGTGAGTCTTAATTCATGAAGGCTATTACAGGGTGGATCAATGTGTGAAAGATAGCGACTTCTGGAAGTGAGGTCTCTCTCTGTGCATCCACTAAAAACGAATGTAATCTCATATGTTGTCTATGTCGTAATTATATTTAAAAAAAATGTATTATGAAAAGATATACCAGATCGAGTTTCTTGCCGGTTCTTCTCGATAACTGGGTTGTATTCCGAATCGTTGTTAGTTTTGATGTTCATAAGCGCCTTTCCAGGGCCTAAATTGAATAAAGATTATTTGATTTGATTTGATTTGAAAAATATATAATTATAATTCGGAATGCCAATAGATGTGAAGGAGAGACTACTGATAATAATTTCAATTTAAGAATTATGAAATATAAATAATTCATGCTGTAATATTTGTAATTATTTGTATTTGTAATTTTGTGTATGTCATAATAATAAATAGGCTTTGTCTGAAAACCAGCGCTGCAATGCTTCTACATGCAAGCCTGCAGCTAATGCTGAGACAAAATCCTTTTCACCTCATGGAACACGTCTCGTTTCACTTTAATCTGTGCTTATTGTATATATATAAATATGTATATATATATAAATCTGTGTTATATCTGATGAATAAATCTATCTTTCTTTCTTTCTTTAATAGTTAATATTAAAAATTCGAAAGAGAACACGCCTTAAATTTTATTGTTTTGATATTTCACTTCTGTCGGCAGTGCTTATGACTTTTTTTTTAATGAGAGATAGCCATGTATTTTTCTATATCGTTGAGACACGTGTATGTTAAATTTCATTACAATCTTTCCAGTAGTTGAGGCGTAAAAGCGAAACAAATAAACAAACTCATATTCCAATTTGTAATATTAGCAAAGATCGTTTATTATTGCTAACACTTAAACCTGCCATCTATTATAATGAATTGCAACAATTTTAACGTTTCGTAGGTCTTTTATATGAAGTTAGAACTGTACAAACATAGATGGCGTTATCCACCAATTAAATAAAACTATTTTTCAAGATACATGTTATCGGTTAATTAAATACATTAAAAGTTGCGAGGAAGACTTATAACGTATGTGCAACGACTTGATCTCTTTTTGTCTTTGTAAGTATATTTTACTGCTTACTTTTTAAATAGAAATTCATTTTTGTAATTTGTCTCTTTATTAGTTATATATCGCCATCTACAATGTAATGTTTTAAACTTTAGTATTTAGTTATGTTTAGTAATATTATTGTGGTATTTATAATTTAAATAATATAAGATACCTATATATTTAGATACATATATGATTTCCTCATTAATCTGATAAAATATATAGGCACCTTGTAGTCTTAAGGAAAATACATATAACTAAAATCGAACAAAATACATACAGATAATAAATATTAATTAACATTTAAAATATATACAAACTGTAAACAAATATTGCCTATTATTTGCTAATTATTATTCCCGGATTTAACAATGTAAATATCATATCTATTTCCTGTATTTTCAATACATATTTTTCTTATTTACAAGTTGTTTACAGTTACTAATTATGTTTTAACGGATGTATAGAGAATGAGTCATTTCTGGATATTACCACTGTTGATGTAGGTAATCATTAATTCTATAAAAAAACTCTGTAGAATAATAACGAAGTTCTGTAAAACTTCATTTATCTAATCCTTGAGTGCGTTGCTTGCGCGATACGGTGACACACAAATATATATCACTGCTACAACACTACACGATCACCCCCACACACGTGCACGCCTACACGCT
This sequence comes from Antheraea mylitta, assembly GCA_014332785.1. Taxonomy (NCBI): domain Eukaryota; kingdom Metazoa; phylum Arthropoda; class Insecta; order Lepidoptera; family Saturniidae; genus Antheraea; species Antheraea mylitta. Next base: position 603,640 of record JACEII010000128.1, on the reverse strand, counting down.
TACACATGAAAGTGGAAGGGTTTACTTTTTTTTCCTTATCGAACTGAAAAACTCTCAATTTTCCGATAATAAATATATGGAGGAGTTGTTGAGGCGTGTATGCTTGGTACACATATACGTTTCAACAACTCATACATATATGAATAGTTAGCTAGGTTAGCTAAGATAGGTCGCGATTTTGCATGCAACAGGCAACAGCCAAGCCGAGGTGTGCCGTGCACCCTTGAGCTGGTTGCCATAATAAAATCGGCTGAGTGCCTTAAGCGCTCGCCTCAGTAGTCCGGTGAAGCTGGTAAGACCTTGCTGGGTCAATAGCGTAATCATTTCGAAAAAAAAATCATTTATCTAATCGAGCACACATAGTCTGTATAGACCGTATAGATGTTTTGTACGGATACTCACGCCATCTGTTGGTGATGGTGACAGAAATACGCAATTTTCTTCATTCCAACAACAGCATAGCTAGAAGTTTTTGGCGGGATCTATCTGTCATGTAGTGATTTTGTATCTTATTTTATTCATAAGTACCTTGACGACCGAGCCTAGCTCGATTCTTTAAAAAACATTTTCAGATTAAAATAAACTGTTAGGTTTGCCTCACAAAATAAGCATTTTTTCACATAAAAGAAATATTTAAAAAATACATTTCTCTTATAATTATTATAATAAAATTTGAGAGAGTTTTAACAAGATGGCCACTGTCTTGTTAGTTCATTGAAGTTATATCAATAAACTTGTAATATCATTACTCATTTGACAATGGCAGTAATGGTCTACTAAGTAGAAGACTGGTTGCCAAAAATAAAATAGAAGAAGAAGAATAATAAAATTATTTATTTAATTAAAATAAATTATTAGGTTTGCCTTACAAAATCATTATTTTTTACAAAAAAAAACACACTCGGATTTGTAATGGGGTCACACGGATTTTTTAAGCAACCAATTTCCACCTGAGCTATTATTATTTTAACAGCGGCGGTGAAATTTACCTTCATATTCTAGCTATATTTTTTCATTGCCAGAAATCTCAGTTAAAAACGTTTTCTATGAATGAAATCTAGCTAGATCGATTTATCGTCCCCGAAACTACCCACATACTAAGTTTCACGGAAATTGATGACGCCGTTTCCGAGAAGCTGAATATATACAAATATAAAAATATACAAGAATTGCTCGTTTGAAGGTACTAGATAGATAGATATATATATATCTATATAGATATTGTGTTATGTGACATCTGTAATACTGTAACTCTCCCTGTGTTAGTTTCATGTCTAAAGTCACTAAAATTCGTTATTAGCACGTTACCAGCAGTCTACGAAATGTCATTGGGTACTGTTAAAAACTACAATAACCCCTTGTTAATTTTTTAAGACCCAAAATGGCAAATCATATTTATTTTTAATCTCTCGACATCATAAATTGTACATCTCACGATATAGTAAAAAAGTTCGTACAACATGATTAACATTTTACCTCAATATCGATTTCCTAACTTGTCCTGATAATTTTAAAACTATCTTTGTCTTTATCAACTCCATGCTTGGAGGTATTTGTACAATTTTCGCGCGTTGTGAAAGGGGGCTAGACGGAAAAAATTCTTACGAAAAGTTGTCACGACACTTTTTGCTATAGTAAGCTATTGTAACTGTGCGGCGTCGCATGTTTCTCTGTCTGTCTCTCTCTCTCTTATAGAAAGCAAGCCAGATATTTTCATTTCTATTTCGCATTGAACAGTGTGGTGTCGCGACGATTATTTTTGTTGAGTGTATACAGGTTTTTTGTAAATAATAAAAAATAATAATAATAATGAATCCTGACAGTGTTTCTGCACAAGTTCCGGTTATTACAATTCCTTCACTAATTAATCGAAAGGAACTTCGTTCCATCCGGGTGTTTTGTTTTATGATTCGATGATTAAGAAGATAAAAAATGTACGAAATATTATATAGAAAATTTGTTGTTTATGCCTTTACGTTAACGTGGGCATAGAAGAAAATTGGCTAAAGAATATACAAAAACTACCTCCTTTAGGTGGTAGAACCAAGCTGAAGCTATTACTGGTTTCAGCATGAATGGGTCGGCTCGACCGGGGTAGTACCACCCTCTCCCAGAAAACCGAAGTGAAGTAACAGTGCTTTCATTTTTGCGGTTCGTTCAGTCAGTGAGAGCGCCGAAGACCTATTTACCCTACCCTTCTTCTCCCCCCCCCCCAAACAAAGGCTGGCAACGCACTTGCGACTCGCTTGGTGTTGCAAGTGACTATGGACGGTGGTGATCACTTAACATCAAGTGACCCATCTGTTTGTTTGCTTCCTATGATATAAAAAAAACGCTATATTGACAACTTCAGAATTAGCAGTATGGATTCATTTTTTTTTCCTCGAAATGACTACGCTATTGACCCATCAAGGTCTTAACAGCTTCACCGGACTACTAAGGCGAGCGCTTAAGGCACTCAGCCGATTTTATTATGGCAACCAGCTCAAGGGTGCACGGCACACCTCGGCTTGGCTATTGCCTGTTGCATGCAAAATCGCGACCTATCTTAGGTAACCTAGCTAACTATTTATATATGTATGAGTTGTTGAACCGTATATGTGTACCAAGCATACACGCCTCAACAACTCTTCCATATATTTACTATCGGAAAATTGAGAGTTTTTCAGATCGATAAGGGAAAAAAATGTAAACCCTTCCACTTTCATGTGTAAGCGTGTAGGCGTGCACGTGTGTGGGGGTGATCGTGTAGTGTTGTAGCGGTGATGTATATTTGTGTGTGACCGTATCGCGCAAGCAACGCACTCAAGGGCTCCCTACCGAGGGATCGAACCTAGGCTTGAGCCGCTGCCGTGGGAGGCCTAATCGGGTAAATATGGTTTCACTCCTTCGCCAGTCCTATTGAACGAAAATTATTACTACTACTACCTTTATGGTTTTGGACACTCCAATGGTTAACATGAACGCAGCTGCAACTAAAATCTAAATAATGTAAAATACTAAACGACACAAAATATCTAAAACTTTAATGTCAGTTATATCTATGCAAATCTGAAATATGCAATATTCGCACTATATAAAACATCAGTGAGATAATTTATTATCGTCGTCTCATAGACGTAAGCCGAACGTATCTTTTCAAAATGCCGCAGAGAGAAGGTCAAAAAGGTTTTATAACATTTATTCAAAAGCGTTAAAACTACCGTTTTTTGTATATAACTACTTCAGACATGACTTTTGAGAACAACGCCATCTTTGTCCGACGGAAGTAAAATACATTATAATTTAGTCAAACTGATTTCTATTTAGTTATTCAGTCCTAATAATCAGTACTAATAATCATTACATTCATTTAACTAATAATGATTTAATTAATAGATTAAATAATATCAATAAAAAAATCATAAAATCATTTACATAAAAAAAAAAACAAGGCGTAACGTATATACGAACTGCCATTTTTACGAATAGTTAAATGACTATATTTTTTTTAACACAGATAAATCAATTAAGCGTTCACTTCTATTTGAATAATCCCTTATGTGTTAATTACATTACATTTACATGATTTTACTACTATTTTTTTTTTTTTCATTAAAATCACCCGAAATTCGTGACACGGCACAAAATATTGTAATTGTCATTTGTAGTGTCCTATGAGAAATTTAAAATTACATAACCTAAAATAAGTATGTATGTAATGAAAGCATCCCTTGTATAAACAATAACCTAATGAAAGGGTTGACACGATTTTAATAAAAACTAGCCTAATCATTCAGTCATCAAAATTTGACGACAAGTCATTTAATTTCTGTATTTTCAATATAGAAGAAAAAATCCAACATTTCCCAAATTTTACCCTTATAAACAAACCTAAAGCTTATCAATAGCTGATAAACGAAATAAAATTGAGAGTTTTCTCTCATTGACCGAACGAAACACAACTATGCAAGCACTGTTATTTCACGTCGGTTTTTTGTGAGAGGGGTGGTACTACGCCGGACGAGCCGACCCATTCATGCTGAAACCAGTAATAGCTTCAGCGTGGCTCTACCACCTATCATCATCATCAGGCTGTAAGAGGCATACTGCAGGGTACTGTTGCGGTTTTAGCGACTTTGTTGCTAGATCTAGCGGATTTTTAACATAACGATTTTTTTTCAATCTAGCGACTTAAAAAAATTAACGACTTCTAGCGACTAATTAGATATTGAAAATATTTAAGTATTTTGGTACTATTTTAATTGTAATTACTGGTAACAACATGAATTGCTGATGTTATTTTTGGAATTTCCCTACTAGAATGAAGTTTGATCTCGAGGTCAAAATCAAAATCAAAAATTCTTTATTCAGGCCTTAATGAGGCACTGAAGAACGTCAAAAATTACCGCCGGTTCGGAAAACAACCCAGCTATCGACAAGAACCGGCAAGAAACTCGATCGGGTACATTTTTTTACATACATTTCCAATACATCATACAGCTTATAGTGGATGCACAGAGAGGAGTCAACTCCAGACATAACTATCGTTCACATACTGATCCACTGTATAATATATATTTGACACCTGCTTGACGTGGCGCTTAAATTTACAGATAGGCAAATCGGTAACATGTTTTGTGACTTTATTGTAAAACCTAACACTGTTACCTAAGAAACTGTTACTGGTTTTACTAAGTCTGAAATATGGGACGACCAGTTTATTACAGTTTCTAGTATTTATATTATGGTCGACCAGAATAAAACAGCAAGAAGAGTTATAACGAGACTAAAAGTTGTTATAACTAATCCAACTAAAGCCTTTTGTTCGTTTTATCACAGTAAAATTTTCGCAATATAGTATTTTCACGATATTTTTTACCATGAAATGTTATGAAACATTAGCGACTTCTGGCGGATTTTTTAATTATGTATTTTTCTAAACCTAGCGACATTTTAAATGACGTCTGCAGACTTTTTTATTTTTTAAACGGCAACACTGTCATGTAGTGGATTTTATACTTTACTAGCTTTCGCCGGCGACTTCGTCCGTGGGGTATAGTTACTTTGGACTAACATTAACATGCAACGGAAGCTCTCAAAAGGAAAAAAATACCCGATTTTGAAACATTCTTCATTGGTATTTAGCTCCTATTGGTCTTGGAGTGATGATATAGCCTATAGCGTTTCTTGGTAAATGAACTATCTAATGCTGAAAGGATATTTCAGATCTGATGTGTAGTTCCTGAGATTAGCCCTATAAGCTCACAAATTCACAAACTTTACCGGTTTATAAATCTTATAGTATGGAAAACAAAGTCTTCCGCCGCCTCTATCTGTCGGTCTGTTTGCGATAAATTAAAAAAAAAAAACTAGCGGTAGAATTTCATGCGGTGTTCAGTATTAGACAGAGTATTTCACGAGGAATGCTTAGATATATAATCTGTGAAAATTGTTTATAAATTAGTTGTAATATAACGAATAATGTTGAAAAGTGTCTGAAAAAGTCAAGCCGGCTGGGAGATTTCGTCGAAAATTCTGCCTAATCCCTTTGATATACCACGGTAGAGATAATAAATGACGCAAACAAAGTCGGGGGAATCAGCTAGTAAATGATAAATCAAACCTTTTAAAAATAATAATTTAGAACAAGCGTACAAATTTATTCACTTACCCGAAGCAATAGTGTCTTAGTAGAATATTTATTGCGGACCGCAGTATAACAGAAGGAGATTCCCAACTCGAAGACTGACGTGTGTCGAAGTAAGAGAAGCACGGAAGAATAAACGGATACTACATCTTAGAGGGAATTAAAAATTTACAATCCCGGAAAAGGGAACTTTATCTAAATTTTATGTTGCCAGGTTACGGAGTCTTCCCAAATTTTGGAGTAAAAAAAATATTAAACTAACTGTGCCCGCAACCTTGTCTGCGTGAAATCTTATATTAAAAATAGTAACTAACAAAGTCATCTCAATGTGTTTAGTCTAATTACTTATATAGTTTTCTTTCGTATTTAAATTCATTAAATAAATAATTTTTGATAGACCATTTCTGATTTTAATGAAATAAAGAATAAATATTACTGGAAAATATCTTGTATGACTTTTTTTTTCATGATTTTTATTATGAACGCAGTACTTAAGCAGTATGCGTGTTCAAACGAACAGACAGACACAAAGACATACAGAAAATGTATGAAATATATCTTACTACTAACTAGCCTCTGCCCGCGACTTCGTTCGCGTGGAATAGATACTTGGGGTTAACGTTAACACGCAACGGAAGCTCTGAAGAGGAAAAAATAGCCCGATTTTTAAACATTCTTCATTTGTGCTCTTCTCCTATTGGTGTCAGCGTGATGATATATAGCCTATAACCATTCTCGATAAATAAGCCTTTATTTATCGTATAACAATGAAATAATTATTCAAATCGGACCAGTAGTTCCTGAGATTACCCCCTACAATGTCACAAACTCACAAACTTTACCTCTTTATAATATTAGTATAGATTCCTAGACACCAACATTGTTTTAAATAAAAATTCCAAAACTAGACATGTTCGAATTACATCCTAATTATATGTATGGATAGATATTTGTATTCTCTGGCTAGAATTTTAGCATATATTTCGTCCCATATACGGGTCAAGTTATGAGCTTAACGGTAAATAAAAACAACACAAATTGTTGTTATAATTTGAAATCTAACCATTAATTATGAACAAATTAGCGTGCCCGGTAGATGTTATCCTGCCCTGATAAAAAATGACAAATTACATACCTCAGCTTTCCTACTGAATTAGTTTATCTACTAGTGAAAATCTTATAAAAATCCTTTTAGTAGTTTTTGAGCTTATCACGAATAGACAGACAGACAGACAGACGTGGCAGATAACTTTGTTATATAATATGTATGTTATATAATATGTATATTTGTTATATAATATGTATATTTGTTATATAATATGTATATATAATATAATATGACGAAGATTATTTAGAATGGGAATTACTAGAAAATAAAACGTTGTATCCATCTTAAATTTCATTTTTCTACTTTTACGAGACAAAGCAGACAAAAAAAAAACAGTATGCTTTAGACCACACGACTGAACTAAAACTATATATTTTATATACGTATATTAATTTTCTACAAATATTTAAATTAATTATGAGTTTTCACTGATAATACGAAACGTAACTCTCCCTCTCTCTCTCTCTCTTTCTATCTTCACTAACTCGTATCTCCCTCTCAACTTCCGTTCGCGTCACCCGATCACACGTTTTCGTAACGTTCTCGTCACGCATTCACCAGCTTACTCGCCAAGTCAAACGAGTGTAATCATGTTTTTATTTTAATAATTATGATGGAAATGGATAATCAACAGCAGAATACTTTTAATAATATATCCATTCCGTGAAATAATGAATTATAGGTATACCTAAAATCGGCTGAGTACCTTAAGCGCTCGCCTTAGTAGTCCGGTGACGCTGTAAAGGCCTCGCTAGGCCACTAGCGTAGTTAGTTCGAGAAAAAAAAAATAGGCATAACATTGTCTTTTATCGTTGTAAGTCTTCCGACAACATTTTGGGGAATTTTCCGTCACGTATGGGGTAATTCTAGCTTTAATTTAGGGTAACATTGAAGTGCTACTTGAAAACAGTAACCGTTTGTGCTCAAACTGATCATTCCTCAAAGCGTACTTCTTAATAACAGGTGTATACTTTATCCTACAAATAATACTATCGACGGGACATATTTTCTAAAACAATATTGTTGAAATATAAAAGTCACCTCTTTTGGTTTATTAAAAATATTATTAGAATATTAATTTAGAAAATAGTTATTCAAATTTAATTGTAAAGATGAAGATTACATTTATTTCAATCGCCGGTCTCCTGGCTGTATGTTCATCTGCCATCGCTTCACAATGTAAGTAATTTTTTTTTTAAGAATAATCGAACTATAAACTGTCAAAAAGAGAGTTTTTGGCGGGATCTCAGCCTGTCATGTAATGGATTTTATATTTTATTCATAATCTTGTGTTATTAGACTCTATATTTTGTAAATTTGGTGGTGTTTTACGTAATATAGTTAGTTTATTGTGTATAAGTGAAGTGAATGGAAAATAATACCACGGAGCATGAAATTCTGAGATGCCACAAAAACTCCCTGGAAGGTTCTAACAAGGGATCCACCATCTTGTTAGAATATTGACTGACACGATGCTTACTATTGAAGTGATTGCACGATACTTGTAATATTATTGACTACGTGAAAATGGCAGTAATAATCTGAATGATTGATTGCCAAAAATAAAGATAAAAAAAAAACTGTCAAAAAACTTAAAATGAGTGATTAAAATAATCACATTTTCAATATTTATGTACCAGCAATCAGTCGGGGCTTTTATGTATTAATTTTGACTTTACAACTTTCTATATTTTTTACGCTATGATGTCCACAATACTTTTTGAATCAAATTATATGGAGCATAAAATTTAAAATCCACCATCTTTGACCTCAAAACTGTTCTTCGATATCCCTAAATTTTTCACTCTTTTTGTAAAGGAAACATTTTCAGATTTCTTTATTAAATATTTTAACACACAACCAAAAAAGTTACATATTTAAAAAAATGACATTTTTTACTCTTATTCCTTTTCTTGACTTATTGGGATGTGTTATTTTGAAAATATTTGTTATTTTTCTTCTTGTTTTGGCTTCGCAGAAGCACTTGCCAGTGTCAATGTTTTCTTTCAATGGATGTTATAGTGAAAATGACGTTATAATAAAATAAAAAAATATTACAATAATATTACAAGCGTCGTGTGATTATTTCAATATTCTAACAAGATGGTGTGTAGCATGCGTACCGCCGAAATGCCTATTGGTGGCTTTCTGCTACCCTGGGGGACCCCGGAGGGTCTTCGAGAACTCAAATGTTTTCGTTCAGATCCAGCTAACGACAGTAAAGATATAATGCACGTACCTCGTGATATTCTTTGTGTTGCAGCTGGCCGCTGAGCTTCCACGGATGTGTCTTTATGTTAGATTTTGATGATATTTACGATGCTGATGATTGATTTGATTGTTGTTCCGATATTTTGCTGATTGATATATGAATGCCGACTTTTCGATTAGAAACAACAACCACCCTGCTTGACACCTTTTCTTTTTCTTTTTTTTTTATTTGTTGACGTTGCAGTGCATGACAACCAAAAAGTTGGCGTTTCGATACAGTTTTAACTAGATCTGAACGTCAACGATAGATTTGTATAAAAACGATTTTATTATATTCATGGTAACGATACATGGTGGATCCCTTGCTAGAACCTTCCAGGGAATTTTTGTGGCATCCCAGAATTTCATGCTCCAAGATATTATTTTCCATTTCACTCATTCCTCTTTTTCACTTATCCACAATAACCAAACTATATTACGTAAAACGCCACCAACATTACACAATATAGAGCCAAATAACACAAGACTATGGATAAAATATAAAAACCACACATGACTCTCTTAATATATCAACCATTGATATGCAAAAATTCAAGATGCATACTTAACGTCTCACAGCCGACACACAAAAATAAGTGTATTTTTTTTTTCGAAATGACTACGCAATTGACCCAGCAAGGTCTTAACAGCTTCACCGGACTACTAAGGCGAGCGCTTAAGGCACTCAGCCGATTTTATTTTGGCAACCAGCTCAAGGGTGCACGGCACATCTCGGCTTGGCTGTTGCCTGTTGCATGCAAAATCGCGACCAATCTTAGCTAACCTAGCTAACTATTCATATATGTATGAGTTGTTGAAACGTATATGTGTACCAAGCATAGACGCCTCATCAACTCCTCCATATATTTATTATCGGAAAATTGAGAGTTTTTCAGTTCGATAAGGGAAAAAAAGTAAACCCTTCCACTTTCATGTGTAAGCGTGTAGCCGTGCACGTGTGTGGGGGTGATCGTGCAGTGTTGTAGTGGTGATGTATATTTGTGTGTCACCGTATCGCGCAAGCAACGCACTCAAGGGCTTCCTACCGAGGGATCGAACCTAGGCGTGAGCCGCTGCCGTGGGAGGCCTAATCGGGCGTGCATAATTTTGAATTATGCAGTCATTTCAAGTAATGTCGCGTCGCATTCATCCTTGTAAAAACAACTTTAAAACGTTCGTGTAAGGTAGGATTTGCAAAACCATAAATTTATCGCATAACTATAACCACGTATGTATATTAAAAAGTTTTTGCGGCTGGTTTTGAGCGCTATTTTTATTGGAGACTGTGTCTTGGGTTTTTATATATCAGTGTGTTTTATGTAGAGAGGAAAAGCAGCAGCATAAAATAGTCTGCCCCAGGTCTTCACAGCTTGAAAACATGCATTTTGAACGTGTTTGAACGTGTAAGAAGATGGTAGTTCCCTAAAACATTAATAACTCTACATTCATACTATAGCTTATTCTAACAGGTCATCTGGAGCCCGTGGAGACACCTTCTCAATGGGTGACAATGCCGGTCACCTGTCAGAAGAGTATGCGGCGGCAGATTGAAATGTTAGTGTCAGCTTCGATACATTATCTCGGAATGGGTGCTCACTTCTCTCGTGATGTGGTGAGTTGTTGATTGCTTTCTTTTGACGTGATAACCTCTTATAAATCGATTACTTTCGGCGGCACACACTGCACGAGCATGAGTCATTGTCAAGCTCCGCCTGAGCCGAGCGTGTAAGCGTGACCGCGGAACAAGCTATAGAGAAGCGCGATCGGCCTAAGTATTCGGTTTGTCGCGCATGTATCTATACATAGTATAATCTAATTTAATTCATAAAACTAAACAATTCTTCGTTAATGTGTTCTTATGACGTTTTCACGTAAAATTACGGTCCGTAAACTGAAATTACAGACAACCAATTTTTATGTACGTTAGGTTTTCCATCATCAATATACGAAGACTTGAGTAACGAGCTAGTTGTCCCCTATTTCACACTCAGTAAAGCCAGTAATAGCATATTACCGATTTAGTGGACTGTGAGTTTAAGCGCCATGTCAAGCGGGTTTTAGTGTCGAAAGGCTACAAATTTTTATATCAAAAATATTATTAAATTATATTTTGATTTCTAAGAACTTTGTTTTACTAAGACATAAGATTTACAGTTTATCTATTTATTCTGTTATATAGGAAATAAAAAATATTAACTATTAAAAAAAATGAGGAGTCATGGGATGCCTGGCAGATGTGAAACATCAAAATTGTTTTGTATAAGTTATATGAATAAAAGAACAGATTACGACAGGAATCAGATATGGCATAATGAAAAGATAAAGCATTATAAATTTGTTTCATAAAATAATCACTGTTTATTTATTTATCACGTTAATATTAATTTTTGTTAAATACGAAAATTCAACAAGGCGCAGGCGCGGTTTGTTTGGCTTTTATCAAAGGTTGTCGGCGCGTGCCGCGTGTCACTAGTAGAACGAGTAGCCGCCAAACAATTTGAATATTATCATTATACAGATACGTTTCAAATGTTTTTGAATCCTATACCTTTAAACGAGCAAATCTTGTATATTTTTATATTTGTCGGAAACGGCGTCATCTATTTCCGTGAAACGTAGTATGTAGGTAGTTTCGGGGAAGATAGATCAATCTAGTTAAATTTTATTCATAGAAAACTTTTTTAACTGTATTTTCAGGCAATGAAAATATATAGCTCGAGTATGAAGGTAAATTCCGACGCCCCTGTCAAAAAATAAATATGGAAATCGTTTACTTCGAAAATCCGTGTAACGCCAATTCGAATCCGAGTGACAGCAAAAGATATATGTTTTTTAATATATTTTTTTTTTTTTTGTAAAAAAATGTTAATTTTATAAGGCAAACCTAACAGTTTATTTTAATTTAAAAATGTTTTTTAAAGAATCGAGCTAGGCTCGGACGCCCACGTACTTTTTCGTTAATAGAGCTATATTCGTATTTTGCGTCACCACGCCAGCAATCAGGTTTACCGTGCGCTTATACATGTTTCAGAATCAAAATCAAAAATACTTTATTCAGTGTAGGCCCTAATAAAGCGCTTATGTATGTCAAAAACTACCACCGTTTCGGAAAACAACCCAGCGATCGAGAAGAACCGGCAAGAAACTCGATCGGGTACATTTTTTTTACACATATTTCCAATACATCATACAATAGTTTATAGTGGATGCACAGAGAGGAATCACATCACATCAAAATATGATTATTTTAAATCTGCATAGATATAATGTGTCACATTGTCATACAAATAATATCCTATTTTATAGCGATCATAGACAAAGCTTTGTGACAATAGACCTACATGGTACAACGCATTTTTTTAAACATAGCGTCCGCCTTTTTTTATTTAAATCTTAATTCGGAAGCCGAGAGTTTAAGCAACGTCGGGCGCGGTCATTGGTACTGGTTGGGTTACCATTATTGCCTTTTTGTTGTATGTACTTTTTATAAAGAGGTTTACACTTCTTTCGTGTGGTCATAAGCACACACTTTTTTAGATTAGATTTTTTTAGTATTCTAAATTCCTTTTTTATTAAATATCTTAATATAAACCCAAGTATTTATATTTGCTGATCAGAGACGATTTTTTTAAACATTTTGTTCTAGGTAAATCGTCCTGGATTCGCGAAACTGTTCTTCGACGCGGCAAACCAAGAGCGAGAACACGCTATAAAGTTGATTGATTACATGCTCATGAGAGGTGAGCTTACTAAAGATATCAGTGAAATTATTAAAATCAAGGTAAGTCATAAACTGTTGTGAGGGATTTTGATAAAATCGAACAAATACATGTTAGTATTACAGTATAGTAGGTGGTAGAGGCACGCTGAACCTTTAGGCCTCCTACGGCAGCGGCTCAAGCCTAGGTTCGATCCCTCGGTAGGGAGCCCTTGAGTGCGTTGCTTGCGCGATACGGCGACACGCAAATATACATCACTGCTACAACACTACACGATCACCCCCACACACGTGCACGCTACACGCTTACACATGAAAGTGGAAGGGTTTACATTTTTTCCCCCTATCCAACTGAAAAAATCTCAATTTTCCGATAATAAATATATGGAGGAGTTGTTGATGCGTGTATGCTTGGTACACATATACGTTTCAACAACTCATACATATATGAATAGTTAGCTAGGTTAGTTAAGATAGGTCGCGATTTTGCATGCAACAGGCAACCGCCAAGCCGAGGTGTACCGTGCACCCTTGACCTGGTTGCCAAAATAAAGTCGGCTGAGTGCCTTAAGCGCTCGCCTTAGTAGTCCGGTGAAGCTGTTAAGACCTTGCTGGGTCAATAGCGTAGTCATTTCGAAAAAAAAAGCACGCTGAAACTATATATAATAAGGTTTCAGCATGAATGGATCGGTTCGTCCGGGGTAGTGCCACCCGACCCACAGAAACATCCACGTGTAGTAACAGTGCTTGTTACATTTCGTTCGGTTAGTGAGAGTGCCGGAGGACCACCACCCCTCCTCTGTCCTCTCCCCAACTATTCCATTCCCCAACTACGGCTTGGCAATATCTCCCCTATAGTTGCAAGAGTCTATAAACGGTGGTGATCACTTAACATCAGGTGACCCATCTGTTCATTTGCCTCGTATGTTATAAAAAAAATGTATGGATGTTAAATCGTGTTCGTAAAACGATTAAGATTTGTCTCCTTATTCTAATCTCATATCTATGAATTTGTGTTTTAAATAAATACAGTAACAATCATAATTCATTAAGGAGTAGTAGTCCGGTGAAGCTGTAAAGACCTTACTAGGTCAATAGCGTAGTCAGTTCGAGAAAAAAAATAATAATTAAGGAGTCTGTTAAACGACGCTGTTTTTTTTTAAATTTGAAACGTGAAAATGTCTATATACGGAACCATATAATATAGTAAGATATAGTAATAGCTATATAGATAGACATATCTAAATAATAAAAAAAATGAATGCGTCACACGCGATTGACATAATACTTTTTAAATATTTGTGTCAATAAACAGATTATAAACAAATCATTTATAAAGAATAATAGATTGAATAACAATAAAAATCATACAATAGAATTAATTATGTATATTTAAGTTTCGAATACATAATACGGGCGACCGTGCCGCCATCTGGTTTCAATGTAAGCAAGTGACAAATTAAATCAAAGCTTCATTATCTATAGTGCCATCTATCAGCTAATTCGGAACTTAAATAACACAAGAAATATTATTAGCAACTCTTTGTTATAGAGCAAATAAAATATAGATAAGTACGAAGTGAGTACTGTGATAAATAACAAATTAAATTAATTATGATTTAATAGAAATGTTGGTTATATGTAGTTATTATCTAACCGGATGGTACAGAAACGTGACGCCATATTGCCGTAACGGACTTCCGTTGTATTGTCGGCCATTTACCTCCTAGTCGCGCCTAAAGAAGTTTAACTTTAAAATCCAGTGTCATAATGTTTTTTTTTATATCATAGGAGGCAAACGAACAGGCGGGTCACCTGATGTTAAGTGATCACCGCCGTCCATTGACACCAGCAACACTAGGGGAGTCACAAATGCGTTGCCACACTGTGTTTGCGAAAAGGGGCGACGGAGAGAGGGGATATGAGAGAGTAGGGGAGGGGGGGAGAAGAGGGAAGGGTAGAGGAGGAGCTCTCACTGACCGAACGAAACGCAACAATGCAAGCACTGTTACTTCACGCGAGTGTTTCAGTCTCAAGCCAACCCGTTCATAGGAACAGCTAAAAAACATCAGTAATTCTCCATCTACCATGATCTTTTGGGGTGGAGAAATATTGATATGAGCGTCAAAAATTATTTTTTTATATTTTGAAAAGGTCTAAATATATTTTTTAAAAGATTAGAGGAAACGGTAAATTCATGTTTCGTAAGTTATTCAATAAAACCATCAAGATATAAAATAATTTGTAATAAGTGCTAATCTCATGTTAAATGTATAGGAAAATATGTATTTAGGCACGGTTGAACGACGTCGGATTTTTAAAATTAAGTATTTCTAGGCTATAAACTAACGATTTTAATGATAAACTAGACAAAAAGCCAACAGGCAGGAAATAACGAGATTTCGAATGTGTTCACATGATAAGCCCCCGCAAGTCCAAGAATTGGCTAACGGTGTAGCAGCGTTGGAGGTCGCCCTGAGATTAGAGAGTAGCGTCACGGACGGCATCATAAATGCCATCAAAACTTGCGAGGAGGCTCGTGACTTCAACGATTACAATGTAAGTATAATATAAAGGATGATCCATTAGTTATGTGAAGCGTTTTTCCGTGATAACCCCTTATAAATCGATGAACGCCGGCTGTACGCACGAAAAAGCATAGCCCATTGTCACGTTCCGTCTGAGCCGAGCGTACAAGCGAGAGCGCGGAATAAGCAATAGAGAGAGGCAATCCGCCTAAGCGTTCGGCTTGTATACCATCTATCTACATATATATACATGTATAAATGGTGTTACGAACAGCTGAGCTTAATATGTCTCGTATGTAATGTCTTATGTCGCAATGTATCTCATGTAAAATGTTTTGTGTTAAAGTTTCTTATGAAAAATATATCATGAGTCATAACGTCTTACGATAACTACGTAAGTAAAAGAGGAGCTAATAATTCCTTTTATAAAGGTATGTGTACATAATACGAACAAAGAAACTGTCGTATCTCTCAAGTAAATGGTCTTCTATGAATAACGTGTCACTATGTAATATTTGAAAATATCGGTTATAAGTATGTGAATATAACCGGCAAAACAGATTATTCATATTATTTGCAGTAAACTATACGGAACCATCACTAAAAATGTACGATTTTATAAGAAATATATCACTGTATGGTAGAACGCACCGCCCGTAAGGCACGCATAATGTACTACATGTAAATCTTTAATCGTATAGGCAAAAAATGTGTTTATTTACCGGCTCTTAATAAAAGATTACTGAAAGTGAAAGTATTCTTTTGTAATAAATATACAGTACACGAAAACGTTATCGAAGTTAATTGATGTTTAATTGAAGAATCCTGAAACAGACCATTGACCCTAACAAATGGATTCCGTTCGGTTGCACGCACTGTACGCGCATGACGCATTGTCACGTTCCGCCTGAGCCGAGCATGCAAGCGAGAGCGCGAAACAAGCGACAGAGAGGCGCGAACGGCCTAAGCGTTCGGCTTGTATAGCATATATTCAAATATAGAATAATTCAATTCATAAAAGTATGCAGTTTTTCATCTTATGACGTTATCATGTAAAATTATCGCCTGTAACCGACATTACAGACAACCAATTATTTTATAAATTATTACGGTGGTATAATTACAGCTTGTGGACTACCTTAGAGGCGAGTTACTGGCCGGACAGTATACGGGCATACGTAATCTCTCCGATAAGGTTACGACCATGAAGAAGATGCTCAATCAGAACGCAGCTCTTGGAGAATTTATCTTCGACAAGAAGTTGCTCGGCATGGATATCTAAGCTGTGTAGTCTTTATTTGTCCAGTTTAATGTCAATACTCGTATTAGAATATATAAACTTATATAATTGTTTAATGATCTGATGTTTATTTAATTAATATCATTCCTATAATAATTGTATTTACGAATATCAATATACTAGCAACTTGCAAGCTACGCTCACAGACTATTAGTCACTGTTGCCGTTTTAGCGACTTTGTCGGTAGATCTAGCGGATTTTGGACATGTTTAACGACTTTCTTTTTTAAATCTAGCGACTTAAATAAATTAGCGACTTCTAGCGACACAAACGAATAATGAAAATATTTAAGTATTTTGGTATTAATTTAATTGTAATTACTGGTAACAACATGAATAGCTAATGTTGTTTTTGGAATTTCTCTACCAGAATGACGTTCGATCTTGGGGTCGACCAAAATGAAAACGGCTAGAAGAGTTATAACGTGACTAAAAGTTCTTATTACTAATCCACCTAAAGCGTTTTGTTCGTTTCATCACAGTGAAATACTCAAAATACTGTATTTTCACCATATTTCTTACCATGAAATATTTAGCGACTTCTGGGGTTTTTTATAATCATGTATTTTAAAAATTTAGCGACTTTTTATTTGAAGTGTGGAGACTTTTTTATTTCTTAAACGGCAACACTGCTATTAGTCGTGGCTACGCTATCTTTTAAGACGACTGGGACTTAATTTAGTTTCTGGAGAAGATACGCCATTTGTTATAGCTGTTAAAAAAGAACCCGCCATTTTGAAAATATCTTTATGCTCATCTGTATTAATTAACACCTGTTTAAATTATGTAGAGAATAAATATATGCGTTTTATTTTCTTATTTTAATAAATAATCATTAATATCTATCTATACATGCTCTTTTATTTTTTATTTCACTACAAATGGTATTGAAACAAATCTAGGAGAAATCAACCAAATGACTTTTTTGAGCGTAAGATATGTCGAGATCCATCAATTGAATCATAATTATGCTATCAAAAGCGACATTCTCCAATTTTCAACATCGGAAATAAAGAAAATAAAGATTATATTGTTTAAGTAAAATGTTGACCTTTTTGTTTAATACACTTCAAAGTTTTTTTTTCAATAATTTAAAACGATTAATTTACTCATATTACACACATGAAGGTGAATAAAATAGAATAAAACCCAGGTTTTTTTATAAAACAAATTGAGAAATTATCAACTTTTCACGGATTAGTGTAAACACGACGTTACTATATACACTTAATATAAATAATGTATCAAGAGGAAATAAAATAACAAAGCTTACACACTGTAAAGTTATTATACACATATATACAAAAATATATCAAAAAATTAATAATTTTTTTCTTTAAACAATTGAAGTTAAAATTAAGAAATATGTACAATAACAAGAGCATGGTAAAACCTGGCTCTAAAATTAAGCAGGCATTTTGTTAGGGAATATAAAAAATAACTATTATTGTAATACAGCAAATGTGTAACTTGTCTACAAATCTGTAAAGTAAATTAATTTCTGTAAATCAAATGAAACTTTCGAATAAAAGCGTCTAGTAGCACAGCTGTCACTAAAGATGCACATTATTCAGAAAAACCAATGACATTATGAGTTATTGATAAAAACCCATCATGGTGTATTATCGATATTATCATAAAGAAAACATCGATGTTGAGACAGCAATGCGATTGATGTTGAACGACGCGACATGTCAATGTTTTATCGATGTTTTAGAAGAAATATGTAACAAAGATAAATATAATGAAATTGTAAATTTAATAAATATGACTAATACTTATTTCGCATAATATAATTAAAAAACTATAATATTAGCAACTTTATGTTTAGTAAGCGGTATTATTCGAAGATTAAAAATATTGACATATATATCATCGTTACGTGTGACTGAGGAAGAGAGTGGGTAGCAAGTATAGTAGTTGATACTACACATGACGAAATAACGTCCTTAAAACACCAGAGGGTGTTTCGAGGGTTTTGACATAACTGTTAAAACATTGATGTTTATACACAACTAGCGGGTACTGTGGACGCTGTTCCGCCCTTATTATAAAAAAAAAACTTTTTTTATTTTATCTCTTACAAACAGACAAATAAGGTAGAGATTTACAGAAAAGACTTTGTTTTATAATTTGTAGAGATATATCGATATTTTAAAACATCGATATATTATTTGTATCCCTAGCTGTCACATCTGTAGGTTTGTTTATAGTTGGGTTATACGGTCTATAATACAAAATTTATTCTCTAAATCTACTTGAATTCATCAATTAGATCAATGGACGAGGTAAACATAAATAGTTGGATATCACAGCCAGATGTGTGTAGATGCTGTTTATCAACAAGCGGTTCATGGGATCTAACTGCTTTGTACTTGTCTGAGGTTGGAAACAAAGAAATTTTTAGTGAAATGCTACAAGACTGTTATGGAATTGCGGTATATTTTATTTTTTCTATTTCCAATTTTAAAAGAATAAAGTTTTTTTTTTAAAGAAGAGAATAACAATATTTATATATCTGAAGACTCGATTATTTGTTTTTGTTTATATTTTAAATACAATTTTTCTAAAAAAATTTCACCACTTTGAATATAGCATTAACACCTGTATTAGTGAAAAACCATAAAGATTTAAGCGCCATACAAACGAAAATAGACCTTATGATGCAAAGGTTAGCAAACAGTTTGGCAGTATAAGATTTAAAAAAATACTGGATTTATTACAAGATTTGAATAATTATAAATGATGTAATGTGAAATTCCAATTATTATGCAAAATGTATTATTACATAATTATTTAATTTTTAAGAACTATTTTTTGTACTAAACCACGAAATGTCCAACTTAGCTATTGTATTTATACTTTTAGGTTAGAAAAAATATTTTAGATTAAATACTGAACTAAATATACATTAAACTACTACAATATGAATATATCAAATTAAATATTGAATAATTTAGACAAATGAATATGATAACAATAGTTTTCAGCCAATTAACTTTACTATTATTCTTTTTCCTTATTTCATATAAAACTTATTTCAAGAAAATATACAATATTTTATCGATCATAAGAAAAAAAAAAACGAAATATATTTTAAATTAGATATAATTTTTATGAAAATAATATCAAATACATGATAATATGAAAACCATATATAATCTGAATATAATTAAATATATTATTGTGACCATAGATTTATAGACTCATATGGTATATGTACTAAATATCTTTGCCGATGGCGGGAAATTTAATTTTTTTTTAAAAAGTGCGCTGGTACCAATCTATCCCAAAGCTAGTATCCAGGTTAATTCGGGCAAGAGTTTCAAAGAAATCAAATCATAAAATACTTTTGGTACTTGTGTATTAAATGCACAGCGCTCGCTCAACCGCTTTCGCGGTCGGCTCGCGTTATCGTTTTTCGCAGTCTACTCTCACCAAACCAGAATGAAAGATCAAGTAGTGTTTTGAGGGGTGCATTTGCAATTCGCATTTTTATATAAAGGTTGAGGGGCAGGAGCAATGGGTGAAAGAGGTGATTTTTCCTCCCCGCTGAAAGTCTTTGTTATTGAGATATTCATAAGGGTACTTTATTTTAGGGAGATTTTGGCAAAATCTGAGTCTGTCACGTAGTGGATTTTATATTTTATTTATAATCTTGTGTTATTTGACTATATTTTGTGAATTTGGTGGTGTTTACGTAATATACTTAGTTTATTGTGTATAAGTGAAGTGAATGGAAAATAATACCACAGAGCAAGAAATTCTAAGATGCCACAAAAACTCCCTGGAAGGTCTAACAAGGGATCCACCATCTTGTTAGACTATTGAAATGATCACACGACGCTTGTAATATTATTGTACTATAACGTCAATTGAAATAAAATATTGACACTGGCAAGTGCTTCTGTGGAGCCAAAAGAAGAAGAGATATTCATAATCAAAGTTTTGAGGTTATATGTCACCTCCAAAAAATCATCAGTAATTTTGGGTATTTTTTTTGTTTCTTTTTTCAACCTCTTGCTCTTTTATCTCAGTTTTCCTAGGTTAAGTTAGACTTACTTAGAAAAAAGACAACTCGAGCCGGCCACTGTAGCGGTCGACGAGCCGAATTCATTGAATACACAAGTATCATACTTTATTCAATTTATGCCCTAAGAAGCCACGTATGAATGTCAAAACTACGACTAGTTCAGACAACCTAACAGAGTCGTCAAGAAGAACCGGCAAGAAACTCTATCTGGTTATTGTTTCTAACTTCTTCTTTTTCTTGTTTTGGCTCTGCAGAAGCATTTGCCAGTGTCAATGTTTTGTTTTAATCAAGATTATAACATATTTTATTGTATAAGTATCACGTGATTATTTCATTGTTTCAACAAGATGGTGGCTCCCTTGTTAGAACATTCCAGGGAGTTTTTGTGGCATCTCAGAATTCATGGTCCATGATATTGTTTTCCATTCACTTCACTTATGCACAAAAACCAAATTAAATTATGTAAAACACCATCAATTTTACAAAGTCAAATAACACAAGATATATTAGATGTAATAGAGTGATGTGTAGTGGTATAGCCAAGCTGAAGCTATTATTGTTTTCAGCACAAATGGGTTGGCTCGTCCGGGGAAGCACCACCCTCTGACAGCAAACTGACGTGAAGTAACAGTGCTTGCATTGTTGTGTTTCGTTCGGTCAGTGAAAGAGCCGGAGACCCACTTACCCTCCCCTTCCTCCTTCCCTTCCTGCCGCTCCCCCCCACCCTTCTTCCAAATACAGGTCGGCAACACACTTGCCACTCCCTTGGTGTTGCAAGTATCTATGGACGGTGGTGATCACTTAACATCAGATGATCCATCTGTTTGTTTGCCACCTATGATATTAAAAAAAAAGATATATAACAACCCAAAATCCTGCCAAAAACTCTGTTTTTAACTTATACGAATATAATCAGTCTAATTAGTAATGTTTTATTCCAGCTTACCTGTTTAAAAGAGTGGGAACCAAGTAGGTATGTTTGTGAATTGTGTGTGGGTCATCTGAGAGAAGCATGTGCATTCAAAAAGCAAGTTCTGAGTGCGGAGAGACTTTTTATTGATTACTATTCTAATAAAAAAGGTACAGTTGTATAAAAAAAATATAAATGTTTGTTATTATTTGATGATATTGAGGCGGTTTTAATAATTAATGGAATTATAGCAAATGTTTTTTGTGTAAATACCTTACATTTTTATATAATTACTACATATATAGAAGTTTTTTTTAGGGGAGTTTTTGGTGGGATTTTAGTCTGTCATGTAGTGAATTTTATATTTTATTCATAATCTTGTGTTATTTGACTCTATATTTTTTAAATTTGGTGGTGTTTTAAGTAATACAGTTAGTTTATTGTGCATAAGTGAAGTGAATGGAAAATAATACCATGAAACATGAAATTCTGAGATGCCACAAAAACTCCCTGGAAGGTTCTAACAAGGGTTCCACCATCTTGTTAGAATATTGATTGACACAATGCTTAATATTGAAATGATCGTACCACGCTTGTAATATTATTGACTAAATGACAATGGTAGTAATAATCTGAAAGATTGATTGCCAAAACTAAAGAAAAAAAAAGTTTTTTTTTAAACTGACTACGCTATGTGTCTTGCGAGGCCTTTACAGCTTCATCAGACTACAGGTATATAGAAGTAGTTTAAGAAGTAGTGGGGGTAGGTTTGTAAATTTTTTTATATATTTTAAACATCTCAAAAAAGAGTCTGTACAGGACTGGACTGATGTAAAACTTCTTCAGCTCCATCTATATGTATGTATAGTATATTACATTAGACTGGTTAAAAAAAATGGACTATTTTTTTTGGTGAAATATATCGAAAATATTGTAAATAAAAAAAATCCTATGAAAACAACAGTCCTCTATATTAATATTAAGACATTCTGCTTGGTAAATTTTAATTTCCTGTATAATTAACATGGGATAGCTTGTTTTTTTTTAGTTTATAACTATTTAATGGTTCATCACAAAAGCTAGATCAAATCATTTTCTTGTGTAAATTTGAATGTTCTACAAAAAGCGATAAACCAACACATTTAGAAGTTATCCAACTTTGAAATATAATTTATGATATTTTCAAATTTTTTAAAGAAACTATCAAGTTTATCAAAAAATATTGCTAATTACATAATGCAAGCATTATTATCGAATAACCCTATTTTTTTAAACATTTTTTTTATTAGTTGAATTTGTGATATAATCTCAAGACAAATATGTCAACATGATCTTAATTTAGCGCCGTCATTTTAATTCTGTAAATAATATATGTAAAACTTATTGGACAATAGAATTATTATTATTATATTACTCAATTTTACATCACACTAAGACCAATAGGAACGGAACACCAATGAAGAATGTTTTAAAATCGGGGGTTTTTTAGTGTTAGCCCAAAGTAACTATACCACTTGAAGGAAGTATATAGCAGAAGAAGCTAATATTACATAAATTTATTAAGTAGGTTTAGCCTGAAAAGAATATAACCGTAGACCTGTATAATTCTAATTATTTGTACAACGGTGTCCAGAGTACGAGAGAGTGTAGATTTTCTATGTGAATGTGATCTAATGAAGCCTAAACCGGATTCCGAGAGGGCATGTATTGCTCTAGGATGAGGTTATTTTTATATCATGGGAGGCAAACAAACAGGCGGGTCACCTGATGTTAAGTGATCACCGCCGTCCATAGACACTAGCAGCACCAGGGAAATCGCAAGTGCGTTACGAGTCTGTGGTTGTGGGGATAGGTAGAGGATGGTGAGTACGGGGGAGGGGGAGAGGAGGGTCGACGTCGCTCTCACCGACCGAACGAAACGCAACATTGCCAGCACTGTCACTTCACGTCGGTGTTTTTGTGTGTCGAGTGGTAGCACGGGAGCGAGCCGACTCATTCATTCGGAAACCAGTAATAACTTCAGCATGGCTCTACCACCTACAGTATGAGTACATTACAGGGTGAGGTACAGATGCTGTCAATCATAAAAGTACTGCAGTTCTTTTATGGTTTAGGACTAGGCAGGAAGCTTTACCAATATGGGGCAATTACAATAGATCACTGGTTGCAGTGATACAGGACTAAAGTCTTGCATAGACTTTCAGGAATAAGATAATTTTGATAGTATAAATAGATTGTATTTTTAGATTTTACTGAGGAACACATTAAAACTGAAGACCAATCGACAGGTGATAGAAATAGCCCCTTCTATTTTGCTGATGATGTACAAAATCATGGTGAGTAGTTATAGGATTTTTTTTTTTAATCAAGGCAGAACAACGTCGCTCCGGAACCGCTAGTGACTGTATTGAATCATTTAATTCACAGATGAAAGTAGAAAAGCTATTAGTGAATCTCGAAACTTCGATATGAAAATGAGTGTAAAGAAAAGGAGATCCATCGTGCGAAAGAGTCACTCGAAAGTGAAAAAGAAGAGAAGGACAATGAAGGTGGATGAGACAGACTCAGACACTCCAATATCTGTGTTAATAGAGAAGAAAGTTGGTGATCCTAGAGTCAGTTTTGATTTTGTAGAAGGTGGGGGTGAGACATTGGATGGGTACAAAAGTGAGGCAAAACAGATTGAAATTGACGGTGAGTTGTTGATGTGGAGTTTTTATTAATATTATAAAGCTGAAGGGCTTATTAGCTTGAATAAACTAATATCACTACTTGCAAATGGAAAATTTTTCGACCCGACTAGGGATGATCGATGTTGAAGAAACGTCGATGTTTAACTGGAAAACATCGATGTTATGATGTCATAACATCGATAAATCGATGATTTGATTTCGATAACATCGATGTTATGAGAATAAAATAGAGACTAGATAATTATCAAATTTGTAAGTTGTACGAAGTTACTTCTTTGCATGATCTTTTTTTTTCCTCGCTGGCCATTTCCTGTACTAGCAACGGAACTGACAATATGGAAAACACCCGATAAAGTTTGTTTTTTTACAGATAAATTTAATTGCTAGTAAAAACATCGATGTTTATCGTACATCGATACTTTTGTTCCGATGTTGAGATCGATGTCAACATCGATGTTTTTTTAATATCAATCATCCCTAGACCCGACACTTTTTTACCAAAACGACCAAACGAGAACAAGACAATGAACAGTCGAGACGACAATTGATTATTTGTGACACTTAGCTAATTGATTTATATCGACTCGAGAGCCGTATGTCATTAAAAGACAGCGATAACATGAAATCGCGAGTTATGTCTACTGTGGTTCCATCTCATCATATAGGAGGCAAACGACCATGCGGGTGACTTGTTAAGTGATCACCGCCGTCCATAGACACTAGCAACTCCAGGGGAGTCGCAAGTGCGTTACCAGCCTGTGTTTGGGGGAGTGGAGAGAAAAGGAGAGGAGAGGAGAGGGGAGGGCAGATGGGTCTCCGGCGTTTTCACTGACCGAACGAAACACAACAATGCAAGCACTGTTACTTCACGTCGGTTTTCTGTGAGCGGGTGGTGCTATCCCGGACGAGCCGACCCATTCATGCTGAAACCAATAATAGCTTCAGCGTGGTTCTACCTCCTACTAAAATGTAATACAGAGATTCCTTTTATCGCAAATAAAAAAGAATAATTTGATATTAATTTCCAATATTAAAAAAATTACATCATTTGAAAATGAGCGAAACCAGTAGGTGGTAGAGCCCCGCTGAAGCTATTTTTGGTTTCAGCATGAATGGGTCGGCTCCTCCGGGGTAGTACCACCACTCTCACAGAAAGCCGACGTGAAATAACAGTGCTTACATTGTTGCGTTTCGTTCGGTCTGTGAGAGAGCCGGAGGCCCACGTTCCTTCCTCTTTCCTTCTTTCCCTTTCCTTCCCCTCCCCCTTCTCCCATATACAGGCTGGCAACGCACTTGCGACGTCCCTGATTTCGCTAGTGTCTATGGACGGTGGTAATCACTTAACATCACGTGACCCAGCAATTCATTTGCCTCCTTTGATATAAAAAAAAAACAATTAAAGCATTTTGTAATATTTTACGTTATTTCTAAAGATCGTATACTTCGTACATGTAAAATATGAAAGATCAGCCTCTCTCCTCGACATCGTCCGCGTGAAATAGTTATTTGGGTTAACGCTAATATGCAGCGGCAGCTCTCAAGAGAAAAACCCTGATTTTGAAATATTCTTCATTAATCCTCCGCTCCTATTGGCCTTAGCGTGATAATATATATAGCCTATGACCTTCCTCGGTAAATAAGCTATATAACACTGAAATAATCTTTCAAATTAGACTACTAGTTCCTGAGAT
Organism: Antheraea mylitta; assembly: GCA_014332785.1. NCBI lineage: Eukaryota > Metazoa > Arthropoda > Insecta > Lepidoptera > Saturniidae > Antheraea > Antheraea mylitta. The sequence continues at coordinate 577,781 of JACEII010000128.1, read as the reverse complement.
TACCGCATACAACGTCACGAATTCACAACCTTTACCTCTTTATAATATAAGTATAGACAAAAAGAGAAAATAATAAGGAAAGCAAGATTTGAATTTCGTTTCTGTTTATAAAAACTGGAAATCATTAAAAAATTAAACAAGATATATGAAAGATTTAGGTCATTTTGAAATGTAACTACACATGTATTTAATAATGATCACACCTATTTATTATTTCCATTTTTTTTTAGGAAAGCTGCCTCATCAGTCACACAATATCCATAAACAAGTGTCAGAGCGTAAACGAGTAATGTTGACGTGCGATACCGTACTCAGAAATACGACAGCATGCCCTTTCAGACACCACAAAAGCTGGTTTCAATGTTTCTTCTGTACACAAGACTTTATGGAGATAAATCAACTGAGACAGCACACTTCAGAAACTCACGCCGACGTCGAAGCAGAGTTGCGAAAGATAAAACGTTACCCACGGTCGTTACAAATAGAGATTTCGAACCTGGAATGCCGCCATTGTGATTTGACACTGACAGATATCGATACGATGCGACGCCATTTTGTCGACGTCCACGAAAAGGTTATATACAACGAGTGCATTGCGGATTATAAAGTGGATGCGAGTCCGTACACTTGTCATTTATGCGGGAAACAGTATCACGTTTTCCGAACATTGACGACGCATCTGAACGAGCATTACGCGAACTGTATATGTGATGTCTGTGGCAAATCCTTTCTCAACACAAAGCGTTTGAAAGTCCATAAACGGACCCATGAAAATGGACAGTATCCTTGCAAGGAGTGTGGAAAAGTGCTCAAAACTAAAACATCCAAAGCGAACCACATGGAAAGCGTTCACTCGAAGCGTATCATCAAATGCCAGATATGTTTCAAACCGATGAAACACTACAACCATCGTATAAAACATATGTCAGAAGATCACGGCATCACGCACAAGTTCAAATGCCCGATTTGTTCCAGAGAGTATAACATAAAACATTACCTAGCGACTCACATAAGACAGACACATGGGCATAAGAATAAAAAATGTACGGACTGTGGTATGGCCTTTATAACTAATCACGGTCTAAAGAAACATATGTTGAAACATATGGGCGTTAAAGCATACACTTGCAACGTCTGTTGTAAATCTTATGCGAGGAGTTATACATTACGGGAACATATGAGAGCTCATGAGAGTGAAAGAAGGGTTCTAGGGCCTGCTTAATAAAAGGCACCCTGCCTTTTAATAACAACTTCAGGCTTTTGAAAGAAAAAAAAACTGTAAAACTTTCAGTGGACTGTATTTTGACTAATCTTCACAATGTATCGTATATTATGAGCCGGTATCGAAACTTTTTTTTTAATTGACTATGTTATTGATCTTGCAAGGCCTTTACAGTTTCACCGAACTACTAAGACGAGTGCTTAAGGCACTCAACCGATTTTATTCAGGTAACCAGCTCAAGGGTGCACGGCACAACTCGGCTTGGGCTGTTACCGAAGCAAACACGATCTGACCTAGCTAAATTATTCTAAGCTATTCATACATGTATACATTTGTGAATCATGCAATTAAAAATTCAGTAACGAAATCTTTTTTTTTTTAACTGACTACGCTATTGGCCTTTACAGCTTCACCGGACTACCAGTAACGAAAACCGATTCATCCTGACCTTTACATAGTTATCCTCACATCTAGTAAGTGGTGTGTGTCGTAATTACGACACCACTTAACCATACATCATCTACTTTTTCATATTTTATTTTACATATTACAAGAGTCCCCGTATACCATTATAGACATTACAATTTAATACAACTGAAATTCAAATCATGATGCATGTACGTAGAAACATTTAAAGATTAAAAGAGATATGAAACTGTTAAACTCATTTGTCCTCAACAGTGTCTAGAGTGAAAAAAGAATTCTAGACCCTGTTAAATATTTAAAAAATCTAAAAAGAACCCATGAGAATTAAGGGAAGGTTATAGGGCTTGCTTTATATAAAACAAGATTCACAAGAGACTCGCATCTCATTATCCGGACCGCAGCCGTTAAATTAATTTATAAGGCCCAGCCACTGAGATTAATTAATTTATGGAATTGATTAAGTAAAATGTATGTATTATAACATAATATATAAAGTTATATACCATATACAAATACACTTTTTTTTATTGTAGTATTGTAAGAAATTAACTATTGGGGTTATTAAGTAAATAAATTATAATATTCCCGATTGGAGCCGAATCTGTGTAATGCATTATAGATATCGCAATTGTAAATAAAAAAAGGTAGTAGAGCCACGCTGAAGCTATTATTGGTTTCAGCATGAAGGGGTCGACTTGTCCGGGGTGGCTCACTCACAGAAAACCGACGTGAAGTTACAGTGCTTGCATTGTTGCGTTTCATTCGGTCAGTGAGAACGCCGGAAACTCATTTTTCCTCCCCTCTCCCTTCTCCTCTTACCTCTCTCTCCATTACCCCAAACACGCGACTCCTCTGGGGTTGCTAGTGTCTATGGACGGCGGTGATCGCTTAACGACAGGTGACCCACCTGTTCGTTTGCCTCTTATATGATATATAAAAAAAGTGTGATTTATTTAAAATTTCAATAATTTCGACCCGTGCTTCCGTGCTTCCGCCTCTTGGACGAAAATAAGGAAAATTCTCTTCCAATGTTGACCTTTCTGATAAAGAACGCGGAACAATAATTTAGATACAAGTAAAATGGGCCATCGTGACCAATGATATTATATAATTTTTCAAAACCAACAAAAGGGTTTATTGTCCGTTTTATTATCGACAGTTATTAACTACGGAACGCTCCTTACAAATTTCGTCAACGGTCACTGAACCTAGGTTTGTAGATATACTTTTGAAAGTCTTAGAACAAACTTTAACTTAGATTTTCTGCGTTGTTTATAAGTATTTGTTTTGATATTATTTATTTTTATGTTAAATGTGACCATGAAGTGTCATAGCCTAGAATACTGCGAGTCTTTAACCATTCACATGGTATAAAATAATTACATTCATAAAAGTATGCTATTTTTCATCAATGTTTTCTTATGACGAGTCGCCACGCCAAAAGTCGGTGTGGCTTTCCGCTATATACATATGACATTGAGAAAACTCAAGGATAGATAATTGCAAACCTTATACTTATAATAATATTTTATAGTAAGGTCTTGACTGTACAATTTGCGAGCCTGAACATAAAGCAATATTCAGGTTAGTAAAAAACATCGATTTTTTAAATTTTCTACATTAGCAGAAAACTTTTGTAAGCTCTGGGTTTTGGTACGTTCCTTATTTTATTATTTGCAACATTACACGTAAAAAGATTTGATTCTTCTATATGACAGAAAAAGCTCTATTCTTTGTTCCGTGTTAATATATACCTATATTCAAAACTTGCATACCGTTTCGCAGACAAAGAGGATGATTGGACTACTTCAATGTTCTTAAGACGAAGTTTTGTATATTAGATTTAGCATATACTTAGGAATTTAACACTTTTATAGCTTCTTGGTAGATCCATTTTCCATTCACCTCGCTTGTGTACAACTATCGACCTATGTGTTACATAAGATGCTACCAATATTACAGAATATAAGGTAAAGAAATTCAAAATTTAAGTGGAAAAGTAAGTTTTTGTCTGTTTGTTATACTTTCAGACCTTAATTACCTAATTAATCATTGTGAAATTATGCATACATGTATTCAGGGGTAGAGGAAAGGGATTCTTACAGAAAAAAAAGCTTCTGGAATGATAGTTCATCTCTATATCAGTGTGAACGACTCCGCAGACAAAAGCTAGTAGAAAATAAAAACTCAGAATGACAAAGGACACCGATAAAACTAAATCTAAAAAAATCACACTTAACTATCAATATGACATAACATATTTTTTCCTTATTAGTCTCTGGCATAAATATTAAAACATAACCTGTGACGATGATAGCTCAGACTATGGTGATATATTTGCAACTTTGTAGCGTCCCCTTAATAGTCTGTGCCCTGTGGGTGACATATTTATTGTTTACATGTATCAGCTGTTGGATTTTAACGATCAGCTTAATAATAAATGATGAATGTTACAAAAACAGAACAAAATGTTCACCGAGATAGAAATATGTAAGATCAGTTATCACCGTAGTTGCGATTATATAAATCCCTACCTTTACTTTTATATTGACAAAAAACCAAATGAATCCTCTCCGTGACGCAATTCAGCTATAATTTCTTTATTTCAGCAAAGAACCACTGACTAATGGAGAGAAATATGAAGGTATTTGTTGTTGTTGCCGTCAAACGGTATGTCGGAAAAATATGTGGGCAGAGTATACATGGATGGGATGTCCCGAAGTTTACGGCGATATGTTACAACAGTGCTTTTGTTTGGATGTACGTCTTTTATTACCTATTTTTGAGCTTTGATATGATTTTCTCACATCTCTGAACCAGTGTTTGTGTACACTAAGCTTTGTATAAGGCTAGTTGGTAGCCGCGACTTGTCTGTGTTGCTTATTATCCGTACTAATATCATAATACTGACGGGTTTGTATGTTTAGTAGGTTGAAAGCGTTAATCTTAGGAACTATTGGTCCGAAATTAAAAATTCTTTGAGTGTTAGATAGCTCATTTATTGAAGAAGGGTATAGGTTATATATCATTACGCTAAGATCAATAAGAGCAGAGCAACAAAGAATCTTCAATGCGAATATGTGAATTTTTTTGAGTTTCCACTTCATGTTAGCGTTAGCCAAAAGTCACCATATTCCATGCGAACGAAGTCGCTGACAGAAGCTAGTCAACAATATATCTTAATATATATATTTCTTGTGTGCGTGTGTATGTGACTGAACTCCTCCTAAACGGCTGGACCGATTTTGAAGAAATTTCATGTGCGTGTGACAGTGGATCCGAGAAGGGTTTAGATTCACATTTGGACCCGGTAGGTGGCTCTGCGGTTGAATTTTAGGGATTTTTTAATTATTAAAGCAGGACAACGTCCGCAGGGACCGCTAGTACAGAATAAAACACATTAAAAAGAGTTTAAGCAAAAATAGACTTTGCTCATAATACTTATTTAGTATTTGCAGTCCTTATTGAAATCAAATAAAAAGTACTTTATTCAATTAAGGCCCTGAGAAGGTGTTTATGAATGTAAAAACTATAACGGGTTTGGAAAACAACTCAGACAAAGAAGATCGGGCAAGAAATCAATCGGGTGTATCTTTTTAACACACATATATTTTCAATACATTAATGTAACAACAGTATTTAGCGGATGCACAAAGAGAAGTATCGATTCCAAATATCACCATTATTCACATACTAATACACTCTATAATAGCCTTTTGTTGGTATGGTATTTTTAATGAACTCCAAAAGGAAGGAATTTCCCAAATCAGCTTATTTTTTATATCTGTTAGCTCAGTTAATTTCAACATTATAATGTACTAGCTCCTCCACGTGACTTAATATGCATAGTAATAGTTACTTTGGGCTAACGCTATCACGCAGTGGAAGCTCTCGTGAGGGAAAATATCCCGATTTTGAAACATTCTCCATTGGTGCACCCCTCACTTTGGTCTTAGCGTGATGATATATAGCCTATAACCCTTCTCGACAAATGAGCTATATAAAATTGAAAGAATGTTTTAAATCTGACCAGGAGTTCCTCTACAATGTCACAATTTTATGAACTTTACCTCTTCATAATATTAGTATAGATAAGTTAAGTGGTACAAAAGCTACTGGTTGTTGGTATGGTATTTTTAATGAACTCCAAATGGAAGAAGTTTTCCAAATCACCTATTTTTTTTTTTAATATCTGTTTGTCCAGTTAACTTCAAAACTATAATCAATAAATCTATGACATGAAACAAGTTTCTTAAATTAAATATACATTCGAAAACCACCTTGAATATAGCTATAAGTTCTCATTAAAACTTGACAGCTAATTACTAACCAACTTCATGGTGTTGCTTTTAGGTGTCAAAAGGATCATTCTCTGTGCGAATGTGGCCTTGACGAAGGTTCTCCAGATCACATATTCTTTAATTGTCCAAGAAACAGACTCTCCCTTTTTGATGTCCTTCCTCCTTATATTCCCCGCCCTACTAACCTTACGTGTATCTTAGCTTTAGTGAATAATAACCCTTTAATTTTACATGAATTGTCATTATTTATTAAAATTAACAAAATTAAACTTTAATCAGATTGTCTATTTCTTAATCGAAACATATCCAAGTTTGCCTTTATGTATATCTGTGGGAAACCCAATAACTCGGTCTTAATACAAAATTAATTATCTTCGTTTTTTAATTACATTTTTTAACTCGGTTCCCTTCGTTTATGACACTATCTGGCACAGACAGTGCACACTCTGTATCTACAGTCTACATGACATTGGCGGAATTGTGTATTGCTTACACATGATGCCATAAACTAATAAAGAAGAAGAAGAAGAAAGAAGTATACTTTAAAAATTGACCAATCCGATGTAGCCATTCTGAAGTGATGTTCTCCCATAAATTTCTTAACTGATTCTATGTCAATAACATAGAAGATTCTTAAGAACAAACTATAATACATAAACACTATTGTTGGTAGAGCCATGCAGAATCTATTACTAGTTTCATTCATGAGTCGGCTGGCCCGGGGTACTACCACCCTCTCACAGAAAACCGATGTGAAGTAATAGTGCTTGCATTGTTACGTTTTGTTTGGTCAGTGAAAATGCTAGAGGCGCACTTCTCTTTCCTCTCTCATCCCTAGCTCCTTCCCTCCTCTCGCTCCTAGCTCTTTCCCTCCCCCTGAATCCTTCCTTCAAATACAGGTTGGCAATGCACTTGCGACTCCCCTGGTGTTGCAAGTGTCTATGGACGACTGTGACCGCTTAACATCTGTTCATTTATCTGCTATGACATAAAAAAAAACGATTTTCCAGATGATCCTACAGCAAAATAATAGGATGTATATATGCGAACTTTGCATCACTATGCTGAGGAGTGCTCTCTACTTCCGACGGCAAGTGGTTAGGTGTTTTGCAGAGATTCTCAAGCAAATTGCAAGTAAGCTCTACTTTAAATAGAATTTTACTTTGACTAGATAAACGCCCAGATTGGCCAGTTAGGTTTAACGGAGGTTTATCATATGATTGTGTGTTTAGAATTCGAATTTGACAAGTTATTGAACCAATAACGTTATTGAACAGATAAATGTGACTCAGAAACCGGGCAATAGTGATGTTAGCAACATCTTTTGGTTCGCTAAGTAAAAGTTGGTTGAAAATAATTGAACCCCAATATAATAATTGTATTCCAGCAAAGGAAACTGTTACAGCAGAATCAAATAGATTCTGTTCCATAAAAGAAGATAGACCATCCAAAGAGGCGTTTGACAGTAATTTGGAAAATCAAGGTAATTTTAATAATTATCTGATTTTATTTATAACGCTGATCAATATTGATTAGACATTTTTTTATAGCATAGGAGTCAAATGAACGGGTGGGTCACCTGATGTTAAGTGACCACCGCCGTCCATAGATTTTATTATCTCTTTTTTTTAAGAAAAAGAGGTTAAAACCTTAAAAAAGAGGTTTCTAGCGCGAAAAGTAGCCAAAGCTTAGTCGAGCCAGTATCACATTATGTATGATTAACTGTGAGCGCAACTCCATTCTCATGGAACCTAATGAAAAAAAAAACTGATAAAGTCATCTGAATGTATCAAGCCCATTTACTTGTCTATATTTCTGTCGCCCTTAAATCTTGTCGTAAAGTTTGTGACGTTGTAAGGAGTAATATCTGGATCTACTGAACTGATTTTGAAAATTCCTTTTCCAATAGAAAACCACGTTGCTTGTGAGTATTATAGTCTATATATTAACCCGGAAAATGTAAAAAATTGTGGTAGTCGGATTTGCAAAGTAAATTGTATAGAGAATGGTGGAACGAAAAGGTTTCTTACTAACGTCGCCTTAACTATGAGAGATATATGTTTGAGTCTAGAGAAAAGTTGTAGAGCTTGATAATGCCTACAAAAAAGTCACCGACAGAATATGTCTAACTATTATATTTAGGTTACAAAAAGTAATTTTTCAAAAATGTTTACCGCACAATGTAATGGGCACGGGTCAGCTAGTTTTCTTTAATTAATATCGATATTATACTAATATAGCTCATTCCTATTTATTTACGTTGCAATTTTAGACGAGATTAGCGCATACATTGACGCCACAACAGAGGAAATGGAGGAAGTACATAACGATGACGACATCAAGCTTTGTGAGTTACATCATTTATATATCAAATGGTTATGTATCAGAAAAGATAATAGAGAATTTGAATCGATTCCTTCAATTGATATGAGTGTTATTATCAAAGACTAGCCTCTGCCCGCGACTTTGTTCGCGTGGTATAGATACTTTTCGCGAACGTTAATACGCAGCGGAAGCTCTCAATATTTAAACATTCTTCATTGGTGCTCCACTCCTATTGATCTTAGCGTGAATATATATAGCCTATAACCATTATCGATAAATAAGCTATATAAAATTCAAAGTATTTTTCAAATCGGACCAGTAGTTCCTGAGATTACCACCCTTTTTTTTTACGTGGGGAAATCCCTTATGGATACCCACCCTCCCGGGGGAGAGGATGGGCTATGTCCGGCTTGCACGGACTAAAACCCCACGGTGTACCGTCAGACCGTAGTGTTGGGGCGGCAAGGGATCGTGCTAAGCTATTCCCCTTAGATAGCCGCCCCAAAGGTCCGCGCGGCGGAAGGTTGCCGCCGCGCTCCTACCTATAGAGAGGCAGCTGTGTACACGCCAGCTGCCTCCCCTCGTCTGCCGGACCTGTGCAATGAGGGGATGAGCCTGAAATTACCCCCTACAACGTCACAAACTTTACCTCTTTATAATATTAGTATAGATAATTATCGTTATGAAACTGTAGTACGGCTTTTTCATAATATCTGCTTGGTTAGGTATAACTATTAAAATTAATCTATAGTAATATTATAAAGAGGTAAAGTTTGTGACATTGTAGGGGGTAATCTCAGGAACTACTGGTCCGATTTGAATAATTCTTTCAGTGTTATATATTTATCGAGGGTGATTATAGGCTATATCTAATCACACTAAGATTAATAGGAGCGGAGCACCAATGAAGAATGTTTAACAATCAGAGTTTTCTTTCTTCTTGAGAGCTTCCGCATTGTGTTAGCGTTTACCCATTGTACGCGAACGAAGTCGTGAGCAGAGGCTAGTTGTAAATAAATTGATATGAAAAAATAAATTTTAAGCCGTCGTAGGACGTCTGGCAGTTGTGAAACATCGAAATTATTTTGTACACATACCATTATGTTATTATCCATATAAAAGGGTAGTTTACCAGTTAATAAATATGGCATAATGTTAAATAATATTTTGAAGAAAAATATGACTATTTAATCAATAAATATGCCACGCCAGACGTTCGGGGCGGTAGTTATAAAGGTATGATGTCAGTCATAGATGACGTGCTCCTTGTCATTTATGCGACCAGCCAGTGAGAGATGAAGAGACGGAGATGTGAACGCTCCGACGATCCGGGCGAGACTGAAACCTACTTCTTTTTTTTTCAAACTGACTACGCTATTGGCCTTGTGAGGCTTTTACAGCTTCACTGGACTAATAAGGCGAGTGCTTAAGGCACTCAGCCGATTTTATTGAGGTAATATGCTCAAGGGTGCACGGCACACCTCGGCTTGGGCTGTTACCGAAAGAACCCGATCTGATCTAGTTAAACTATTCTAAGCTACATGTATTCATTTGTGAGTCATACAATTAAAGATTGCATGATTCACAAACGATAATATCAACTTCGTTATTGCTACGCCTTTTATTGGCTATTATTTATGTCAGTACAAATACTATTTGACCATAGAATAGACATTTGCGCTGATAAACATATATTTATTCTATACAACATTCCAAAATCATATAGCGTATCGCTATGCCGACAGTCGCTTTTACCTTTTTTTTTTATACCGGGTGAAATCCCTTATGGATATCCACCCTCCCGGGGGAGAGGGTGGGTTATGTCCGACTCGCACGGACTAAAACCCCACGGTGTACGTCTTCCGCTATGGTTGGGGCGGCACGAGATCTCTATAGACTTCATCGTGCCGCCCCAGCGGTGTGGCCCAGCAGCAGAAGTGCCGCCGCCGGGCCTTCGTCTTATAAGGAGACAGCCGGGTACACACCGGCCGTCTCCTTCTCGTCCGCCGGACCTGTGCAATGGGAAGATGGTGCCCCGACCCACCTCCCCTAGGTCCGGCTACACAGTCGCTTTTACCTGCCGGTATGGATGTCTCGCTTCAAACATATGAAATAAAAAAATCTACAAATGTGTTAAAAACCTTCATTTTTTTTTTCTGTAATGTGTCTGATGGTCACTTCTCCAATACCGGAAAGCAAGCGGGAAACTACTTCCATTGTACCCAACGCAGTGTTTACTCCCATTACTCCCCACACAAATTGTTTCGGGTTTAAAAATTTTAAAACCCTTTTACAAGGATTTGCACTCCAAAAACAAACAAAATTGAGTTTACCAAATATATATTTATTATTGCAGCTTCTATTCGTGATCGTTTGGCTAAGACACGACCTGATACTATTCCATTTTGTAAGTATTCTTTCAAGGTTTTTTAATAAATAGCCTTTGCTCATGGCTTCACGCATATTGTTGTAAACTTGATCTATTCTTAGGGCACAACATATCTTTTGATCTTTCTTGTGCCTCTGACAATTTGTATGCATTGCATGTATGCAAAATATTTTTATAGATTTTAGTATTTAACGTCAATACTGGGGTTGTCCATAAAGATGTAAGTTCCGTACAAACGAAAATAGACCTTATAATTTGCTCGTCAACAGACTGTTAGCAGTACAAGTTTAAAAAAATACCCGATTTATTACAAAATTTGAAAAACTTGAACTTTAACAAATTATGTAAAGAACAACTATATAAAAAAACCCCATTTTGAGATCTTGGAAATCTTAAAGCGTAAGAAATAAAGAAAATAATATTCGCGTTTGTAATGTTAGTAAGGAACTAAGGACTCTAGCTATTCCCACGACCTATGTACATTTCAAACCAACTCGCGGGCACTAGGTAATTTGGAATCGACGTTAAAATTAATTAACCTGATACCCATTAATGAAATGAACGTGCCCAAAAAATTCCAGATACTTTATAGGGTTTTAGCGTTCGATCACAATCTCACCTGATTTTAAATAATGTGGTCTAAAGATAGTAAATACGCTAAATCTAGAGGAGGATTGACTCTCAAGTGCAGCTGCCGGAATACACCAACAAGTGTTTTGCGAGAGATTTTTGATTTTAGTAACTAAATGGACAAATCTGTTAAGTTCAATATATTTTAACTTCTTTTTTTTATCTCATATAGGAGGCAAACGAACAGGCGGTTCACCTGTTGTTAAGCGATCACCGCCGTCCATAGACACTAGCAACACCAGAGAAGTCCCACATGCGTTGCTAGCTTGTGTTTGAGGGAGTGGAGAGAAAGGGAGAGAGGAGGGGAGATGGGTCTCCGGCGCTCTCACTGACCGAACGAAACATAACTTGCACTGTTACTTCACGTCGGTTTTCTGTGAGCGGGTGGTGCTATCCCGGACGAGCCGACCCATTCATGCTGAAACCAATAATAGTTTCAGCATGGCTCTACCACCTACATAAGTTGTTACTTATGTAGTTGTACTTACAACTAATGTTGTTAATAAGTTGAATAATGATGCCTTTATATGTTTTTTTGATGAAAAAGAAATACACATTGGTCCTACTTTTCCGCAGTCGACAAAATAAAGAAAAACAGTAAAAGGAAAAGAAACTACATTAGAACTAGGCAAAATATATGCCTCATGCTAGAACATTCCACCCTTATACCGTTCAGATCGAACAAGGGTTACTTCAACTGCTTCTATTGCAGTAAACAATATGTTGTATTTGATGACTTAAAGTCGCATATGGCGGAGATACATAACGATATGAATTCCAAAGGGATAATGAAGTGCATTTTAAGACCGGATATAATTAAAGCTGACTGCAGTAACATTACTTGTAAACTGTGTTTAATGAGATTAGTAAAGGTGGAAGACTTAATAGAACATTTGACCAACGTTCATAATATAGTTTTTAACTACGACAATAGGTTAAAACCGAAAGATTGCATCTTACCATATAATCTCAGCGACGGAAGATACCGTTGCAGCGTTTGCGGGAAGGAATTCCTCTTTTTCAAAACTCTTTCCAAACATATGAACGACCATAGCGCGAATTACGTATGCGAAGAGTGCGGAAAATGTTTCTTTCTACCGGAGAGACTTAGGGCACACAAGCTTAGGCATTTGGATAAATCTAGCATAGAATGCGATCAGTGCGGCAAAGTCTGCCCTTCGAACATTATCCTGAGGAGTCACATACGTTACAACCATAAGAAAGTCGTCTACGTAGGTTCGATATGCGACGAGACTTTTAAATCCTTCAAAGAACGGCTGAAGCATATGGAGACCGTTCACGGGAGGAAGCTTAATTTGAGTTGTGAGTTCTGCGGAAAGGGGTTCAAGACGCCTTGCAGTTTGAATGTTCACGTGAGGAGCGAACATTTGAATATAGTTAGTGGGAGCAAATTCCCTTGTGAATTTTGTCCAATGATGTTCAAGTCTCGGTCGGCTTTGAAATGTCACGGGGTCGTTCATTCCGGTGAGAGGAATTTTGAATGCAACGTCTGTTATAAGAGGTATGGAAGGTCAAGGACCCTCGAGGAACATATGAAGATTCATAGAAACGATAAGAGATGGTCCTGCGCAGAATGCGGACAGGCGTTCATACAGAAGTGCAGTCTTCGAAACCATATCAGAGTGCATCACAGTAGTCAGAATGGTGATCTCTTGATTCTCTATAAGATGAAGCCAATATTAAAATGTTAACAGTAAAATTCGATTTTTTGAAAGTTAACCCTCAAGTTAAATGAGATAAGTGGAAACATTTAATTGCGAAAGTATCAATTTGATACAGACGTGTTCGTAATATTAAGGCATCACAATAATCTGATTTATATATTCTTTATAAGAGAAATAATAATGAAAAAAAAAATGTTTTTAAAATATGAAATAAAATAAAATGCTAAAAATAAATCTGTTTTTTTTTTCAAAATTAACCTCGACCGAGTTACATTGAAGATTTCATTGTAGGAGTAATAGTATAATGTCAATTAAAATGCTAAAACTATGGATTCTGGCTTGTTACAAAAATTTAAAGAAAAAACGATTTGTTCCATAATAGCTGCAAAGTATTTTTTTTTTTGCAACAGGAAACAAGTTTGGTTTTTTTTCATATTAGTTTCGACCTTAACAAAAGTGTGTTCATTTTAAAATTCAACAATTTCTTCTTCCAAGATACCTCGTTCGTTGTACGGAAAAATATCAGGATCATCATTTATTTAATACAATAAACAGTTTGCCTTCAGCGATGTTCTTTTGAGTTGGAGAAGTTTGGGGCAAGCGGAGTTGTGCACATACGTAGAAGAGGATGAGTATGACACTATTTACCAAGAAATGTTATAAATAAAAACAATTGTTGCTTTCAATTTGTTATGTTTTCTCCTCTGTACATAAAAGGTAGAATATTGTAAACAACTCGGACATTATCGCTAGCATCAGCTTGCCATTTATATAACTCGAATAATTGTTAAGTTATTTTTGATGAAATTTTAAATTACTTTTTTTTTTAACTTTATGGGTTAGTGTTACTGTTGGATGAATACATCGAAAACTGCTTGATGACAGTTTTTTGAAGTTATACTTCTTTTCGCTCGTTAGGAAAAAATCATGAGAGAAATTTTAGGATTTTGTTTCTTTGTATTTGTTGTTTGTATTTTTTTGTATTAAAACTTTCAATGTATTAAATACCTTTTTTCTATTGTTAGTGTCGTTTCTTCAACAAACGTAGAATAAGGCGAAAGATAATATTTTTGAAAAGATTTTGATCTTGTTACGCCAAAGAAATATAACTTCTAACGCGTGTAGGAATTTTTTGAAAGTGAATACTTCTTTAGCGGCGTTGTGCACTTTTTTTGGCATGGGTAAAAAATGTGAAACTCGCCTCAGGACACGTGACCTAATCGTAAATTCGTAAGACGGAGGGAGAGAAGACCAAGAGGGCGCGACGTAGGAGAGGAAGTAATATCTCTCCGTCTACCGTGCGCCGAAAATATATGCCTGCTCCTGTTGTTCCGTGTAAGATCTTCTATGTAATATAAATCGTTATGTTTGTGTTCGATAGCGTAATAAATGAATATTGTATTTTACCACATAAATTATAGTACTTATATAATAAGCAATTCGTGCGAAATGATTCCCTAACCATCCCAAAAAATTCAAAAATGCACAACGTTAATGTTCAAGTTTTCACTTCTGCCGGCATTCTCGAAGTGCAACCCGTATTTTTTTAATTTTATTGAGGGCAACGAAGAATTGTACTCAACTGTAAATTTCAATTTGAGGTTAGTAGTTGTAGCCAGGTAGAATTAGGCCTTGACACCATGAAAAAAAATTTACCTTTTGGTAATAATTCTCAGTACCTGGGCGACCGAGCCTAGCTCTGTTCTTTGAAAAACATTTTTAAAGGAAAATAAACTGTTAGGTTTGCCTCATAAAATTAGCATTTTATTTCACCAAAAAAAAAAAAAAAAAATTAAAAAAGAAGACAATAATTTTTGCTGTCACTCAGATTCGAACTGGAGTTACACGGATTTCTGCAGCAACCGATTTCCATCTGAGCTATTTTAGATTTGACAGCGCCAGCGAAATTTACCTTTATATTCTAGCTATATTTTTTCATTGCCTGAAAACTCAGTTTAAAAGTTTTCTGTGAATAAAATCTAGCTAGATCGATTTATCGTCCTCGAAACCTACACACAAAGTTTCACGGAAATAGATGAGGCCGTTTCCGAGATCCTGAATGTATAACAATAAAAAATATACAAGAATTGCTCGTTTAAAGGTATTGGATAGATAGACAGATTCGTAGTTTTTAAATCATATTTTTATTCGAATCTCAATTAGAAACACAACGTTCAACACGATTCCGGATGATGTTTCTTCATGTGATAATTTAGACTAGCTTTTTGCACGAATCCTTGTCTACATAGAGAACATATCTTGTCCTTAACTTTAGTGTGTATTTTCTCGTGCAACCTCAAAGTGTTTAATCTTGGATATTTCTTATGACAGTAGGAACATTCGAATTTCCTATCGGTCCCGTGCGCAATCTTATGCCTTCCAAGGCTGATGCGGTCGAAGAACTTCATGTCGCACTGGTCGCAGGATACGTTCTTCTCGTTCATATGGACCTTCCTCTGGTGTACGATGACCTTAGCCGAGACCCAGTTTTTGTAACCGCAGACACCGCACGTCGGTATCTGAACACCGTGGGATTCGTGCTGATGCATGCGGAGGTTCCGTCTGGTAAATTTTAAATCACAATCGGGGCATTTCTTTAAAATGTGATAATTCTTTTTGTGGAGTTTCAACGAATTCTCGTTCGGGTACTCCTTGGAACAAATGTGACAGACATAACTAAGCACCTTGTCCAATCGTACATTGAATATGGGACCCACTTCAATGTAGTCGTGTACCTTGACGACATTATCGTTACTTGTGAGGCGTTCCTTGAACTTCGAACTGTGTTTGTCACTGATGTGTGACGTCATACCTTCCGCATCTGTACATTCTAATCCACAGTAGCGACATACGTATTCCTTGCTTTCACCGTTTCCGACTATCTTGAAGCATTCGTGGTAATCATAAACTGTGTTGTCTGAAACAAAATAAATAACGCATAGGAATTAAAAGCCAATATTGAAAATTCTTCTTTCACAGAACAAAGGCGTACCTACTTGGCATCTAGATCCAAAATAGGTTCACAACATAAGGCACTAAATGATGAAATGTTCCTGCGGGATTGATGTTAATTCTCCGAAAAGACATTCGCGGAAAATTGACAGTAATAATGAATAATATCTTAGAACTTTAATTTTTCTTTATAATTTTATGATTCATAATATTTCCTTCTAATATGTACATTAATTATAATCCAGTCTTGTTATATATAGCCGGGTGCTAAGCAAAGAAAGTGACGGATGAGAAAAGGTTACATGTAACAGAGACGCGAATGTTAAGATTGATGTGTAGTATAACCAGAATGGATAACAATAAGAATGAGTATTTCAGAGGAAGTTTGAAAATATCACCGGCGACAGAGAAGTTGAAGAGTAAGGCCAACTGTCTTCTTGCTGAATTGCTCGGATACCACTTCCGCAGCGATATGCTGATGCGACAAATACCTCAATATAGTGCCTATATGTTATTTGAAGGGAAACGAGTGAAACATTAAACGAGAAAACTATTATTTAAATTACATTAAACAGTCTTGGAGGTCTAGTAATTTGACCGGTGATGTATAATTTCGATATCTGCAGGTTTGAATCCCAGCATGTACCAAAGATTTTTTTGGAATTCTGTACGCGAATTCCAAAAATATCTTTGGTACATGCTGGGTTTCAAACCTGCGGATATCGGAATTATATTTCACCGGTCAAACTACTAACGTCACATTGGTAACACTTTTTTTTCGATCTGCGTGGTGGTAGGGTTCTACAGCCCGACTGGGTCGCAACCACCATGTATATGGCGAGAAAGCCCGTCATAGTGACTCGCTTCTGTGCGTCGCGTTTCGGGATCAGCCTGTGCATATCCAGTACCGGGCGACTTTCGTCATTATGGCCGGCATGACAGCGGCGACCGGCGATGGACAATCTGTCTCTCGATGGTTGCTGATGTTTTTGGATTGTACTACGCTTGACATCAGGCATAGTGCAGTCACTTTGTCGTGCTTCAATAAAAAAAAAATCCGACTACGCTATTAACCCAGCAGGGTTTTAACAGCTTCACCGGACCACTAAGGCGAGTGCTTGCGGCACTCAGCCGATTCTATTTGGGCAACTAGCTCAAGGGTGCACGGCACACCTCGACTTGGGCTGTTGCCTGATACGTGCAATTCGCAATCTAAGCTACCTATTCATACATATATGAGTTGTTGGAGCATATATATGTACCAAGCATACATACCTCAACAACTCTTATATATATTTCGTATCGGATAATTTTCTAAACTATTTCAGTTCGATAAGGGAAAGAAACAAAACCCTTCCACTTTCATGTGTAAGCGTGTATGCGTGCACGTGCGTGGGGGTGATATGTGAACTGTTGTTGCAGTGATGTAAGATTTTGTGTCACTGTATCGCGCGAGCAGCGCACTCAAGGGCTCCACGGCGTGGGAATGGACCTAGGCTTGAACCGCTAATCTGGTCATTGGTAACACTATCGGCTGACGATGAAAACAAATAGGGTGGATAGTGTAAGGGGTGTCGAGTAACATCTTAAGACTTGAGACACCCAAGCCAACCTCACCTGCGCGTGGTGCACCCTGCTGATCAACGAACGGGGCAATGGCGATAGCGGGGTGGTAGGGTTTTACAGCCCGACTTGGTCGCAACCACCATGTACATGGCGAAAAAGCCCGTCATAGTGACTCGCTTTTGCGCGTCGCGTTTCGGGATCAGCCTGTACATATCCAGTGACTTTCGTCATTATGGCCGACATGACAGTGGCGACCGACGATGGATAATCTGTCTTTCGGTGGTCGCCACTGTTTTTGTATTGTACTATGCTTACCATCAGGCATAGTGCAGTCACTTTGTCGTGCTTCAATATAAAAAAAAAACATCGTGAATCTGAGAAATGTTCTTGTAATACTACTGTAACGATCATTGCTGGTTCTTTGTTCCAAGAATGAAATAATATACGCGCTTTTACTATTTTATTGTTAGATACACACAACTGCACACGTTTTAGAGAAAACTGTAGTGATACCAGATTAATGAATTTTTATAAGCGGTAATTTATTTATTGGTGTTGCTGACAATTAACTGTACCTGGGCGATCGAGCCTAGCTCGGTTCTTTAAAAAGCATTTTTGTATTAAAATAAACTCTTAGGTTTGCCTCACAAAATAAGCATTTTTCACATAAACATTTATTTAAAAAAGACTTTCCTTTTATAATTATAATAATAGAATAATTTATTTAATTACAATATATTGTTAGTTTTGCCTTATAAAATTATTATTTTCTACAAAAAAAACCATCCGAGCTATTTTTGTTTTGACAGCGGCGGCGAAATAGACCTTCAAATTCTAATATTCTAGCCATATTTTTTCATTATCTGATATCTAAGTTAGTTATTATCTAAGTTTTCTATGAATAAAATCTTGCTAGATCGATTTATCGTCCTCGAAACTACCTACATACTAAGTTTCACGGAAATCGCTAGCGCCGTTTCCGAGATCCTGAATATATACAAATATAAAAATATACAAGAATTGCTTGTTGAAAGGTACTAGATAGATAGATAGATACATCGTGGGTTGGTGTGGCAGCGGCCAAACCTACCTTCGGGAAGAGACATGGTCCTGGAGTGGGTCTCTTACAGGTTGACGATGATGAAACTTATAACTTAAATATTGTATACAAAAAATTAAGCTGTCACAGGACGCCTGGCAGATGTGAATGTTGACGCCATTTATCAACGGGTACTAGGTTGTTGGCGCGTGCCGCGTAACATTAGTATAACGAGTGACCGACAAAACAGTTTGAATCTTATGTTTATATAGATAGGGTTGCAAATGTTTTTGAGTAAATAGGTCAAAGTTTGTATTTTGCGTCGCCACGCCAACAATGAGGTTTATCCTCTGCTCTATAGATGTTTCAGATCGACAAATAGATCCGACTAGATCGCGGGCTACAAAACATCAAATATTACCTATGGATTGAGAGAATATTCGTCATTATTTTTGCATCACACTGTTTTTATATTCAGATACATTGCCGTATTTTGTTTTCGATTTAAAATGAGTCGTGTGAGAACCCTTTTTGATAATCAAAAATACTTTATTAAATTTTGACCCTGTGAAAGCGCTTATGAACATGCTGTTACCATTTTTATAAACGCATTCTCCGGGCCTAAATTGAATAAAGGATATTTTGATTTGATTTTGTACCTCAAAATACCATCGGTTCGGAAAACCCAGTCATTGAAAAAAAAAAACCATCAAGAAACTCCTGATTTATTTTTTCATATATTTACGAAATATATAGTTACATTCAATTTTAGTGAATGCATAGAGTCATTTCCTTTAGAGTCGAAGTACCTATCTAGTGTTTGGGGAAATTACATGTTTTGTAACAGTTCTGTAACATATAAGTAGCAAAACTTCTAGACGTTTCATTTTTCCTCACTGGTTAACATCGAATACTGCGGTGACAGACCTCAACTGAGGTCCTATAATGCGGATAAATCAAATATCGCCACAAAACCGTAGTATGGCTGTAAGTATTTTTTAAATCCGCCTAGCTAGCTACTACCTACTGTCCACAATGTCCCTAAAAACTTATAGGTATTTTCTAGGCAGCTACCGTCGAGAGGCAGTGGTCGACAAACTCGCCAAATACAAACAATACATAATTGTTTTTTATCCGACGAAAAAAGGTTCTCAATTCGTCGCGTATATTTTTTTTATGTATGATCACGCATAATTTTTTACAGTATAGTCCGATTTTAAAAATTATTTTTTATTTGAAAGGGTATATATACTCTGAAGTTGGTCCTATATACATGTAAACATGAAAAAAGCAACCCCAAGGGTAGGACAAACAGGGCATGATTTATAATTCAGCTTCTGAGTTGTGTATTACAAATAAATTAAGCATGCAGTAATTAGTAAGATCATAGCCACAAAAAAATTAAAAAATAAAAACTTTTTAACAGAAAATTAAACCGCCGAAAAAACTAAAAAGCAAAAAATAATAAACCTTTTACTTTATTCATCTTAATACCTAAGTTCTTGTTACGGACAGCTAAGCCTCGTAATGTTTATCATATAAGATACATAAAAATACCTTAGGTAGAGCAGGCATTATGACGTTAAAGTCTTGCGAGGCTTAACAACGTTAAGTATTATGAATAGTCATAATTTCTCATGTAAAGTTTTGTATGTTTGAAAGTAGATAAGTAATTATGTTTGGAATATTAAAGAGTCTTACGTCGTTTATTATCATGTCTTATGTAGTAATAAAGTTCTTATGTCAATGATATAGTGTTCTATGTAGTATTAATGAGTATTATGTCGCTTAATGTCTCGTACATAGAATATCTCACAATAAACTCGTATGTGTTAATATATAATGTTTATGTTAGTGTAACTCAAGGCATAATGTTTTAAAAAGAGTAAACAATGTGTTCTTATGTATATTACTCAAGTAAATAGCCTTATGTAACGATTAAAAATATCGTTAACAATATTTAAATTTAACCGGCAAACCGATTATTCTTATTATTTGAAGGAAATTGTACTGAACCATCACGTAAAATGTATCGTCGATTCATGTAAATTGTAAATGTGTATGGTAAATTGCGGCGTCCTTAGGACACAAATAATGTACTAAGTGTAAGTATGTAATCGTGTACATATATAAGAAAAAATGTATGGAAAACACTTCAAAACATGATTAAAGAATTGTAAATTATTCCTTATAAATATACAGTCCACTGAAGTATTGAAGTTTTACTGCCTTCTCAAAGCCGGAAGGGGACCTTGACCTCAATAGTTCTTAAACTAATGGAAGTATATCTAAACATTTTTGAGTCGGCGCCAAACAATCAATGAACAAAGGTCACTAGTTTACTTAAATTCACACAAATCAAATTAAAAATGCAATGCGAAATCTCCAGCGGTAACGTGTGTGCCCGTTCGGGTTGCTTCGTAAGCGCTCGGCACGCAAAGGGTACACACACGCGCATCACGCTTTACGTAATTAATTAATTTGCTTGATTGGCGCCGACTTAAAATTACTTAGGTATACTTACATTAGTTTAAGAACTTAGTTATTAAGATGAATAAAGTAAAAGGTTTATTATTTTTTGCTTATCAGTTTTTTCGGCGGTTTAATTTTTTATCAAAGTTTTTATTTTATAATTTTTTGTGGCTGTGATCTTACTTATTACTAAAATTATTTTAAGTTAAGTTTAGCTTTATTGGACATTTTTATGACAAAAAATTATAGTGAAAAGTATACTCAGGAACTTGCTTTTGCTGATTTTTTTTTTTGCTAACGATTAGTCCCGCTATACTTGCATTCTAAAAACGTATTTGAAAGAACAGCAGCCATTTTGCTAGTTAACGTCTGTCTATTTAAGGTCACATTATCATGTACCAAAAACTGTGATTCTAGAAAACAACAACCGCTTATGACGTCATCTGTTTTCAAATTTACGTTCGCTCGTGCATAGAAAAATAAATTTCAACTTTTCTTTCCTCCATGTCGACTCCTCATATGGAATCTCAGACTAGCTCTCTGTACATAAGCGATGCCACAGAACCAACAAATGAACGGTTTTTCACCAGTATGGATCCTACAATGAGTCCTATAACATTCCTTCCTCGCGAAATCCTTCCCACAAACGTCACATTTGAACACTCTCTCTTGAAGGTGAGTTATCATATGGTCCTTAAGGTTAGATTCCGTATGAAACGTTTTCGAGCACATTGTACAAGCTTTTGACCTCTCTCTCAAATGCACATTTCTCTGGTGACGTATCAGAGAGCTCTTTAAAATAGTTCTCAAACCACAAATCCCACAAGTAGGCATCGGTACCCCATGTTTCTCGTTCAGATGGAATGGATATTTCTTCCTAGCGAATTTCGAGTCGCAAAATCCACATTTCCTCTCGATATGTACGTCGAGCATGTGCTCGGCTAAGGTATTCTTCCTTCGAAACTGCCTAAAGCAGTGTTCACATTGGAACTTCTCGGGTATGCCCATAAAATGTGATCGACACATGTGAATTCTCCTTTGGCTGTGATACATAAATGTTTCCGAGCATTTGGGGCATTTGATGAACTTCTGCTTTAGATGCGCTCTTGCGACGTGATAGCGGAGGTCTGATATACGGGAATATGAGACCTCGCAAGCTTTGCAAGAGTACTGTCTTCTTGGATCTGTGCCAATAGTTAGGTAGTCTTCGATACTTGTTCCACCTAAAATAGGAGATATCTTTAACACACGAATTTACAAACATATTTCCATTCCTTCGTCAATCTTGTAGTACAAAAATATACAGGATCGGTGCAATAAAACACTTTTACTGAAATAAAATGTTATATTAAAATATACAAATACACTACAAAATCTGCCGTTTATGACTTGTTCTGATGTCTTAGTAGTAAAATCTTGCAGGCTCAAATGCATTGAAAATTTAAATTGTGATAAGTATTCTAGTATATAGTATCCTCTCGCTACTTCTTCTAATGTTGTCACAGAATTTCTCTAATTCACTGCTGATCCTCTTAACTTTCGACTATCTTTTACGTCCAAACACTCTCAGTTTCAACAGTTCCCAAATTCACTTGGGAGTCACTCCCATAAGGAATTCATTTTATTCTACCCTCATTGATAATATGTCCGTAAATCCAAACATTCCTGTTTTAATAGGAATTCCCTATGGTATTGGATTTTGCATAGTTTTCAATCTATAATCTTCTGAGTTAAACGAGTTAAGTCGAACCTCTAAGTTGCGAGAGAAATGTGGAACCTAAACAGCTACTATTCATACCATCTCCGGATGCTTCTTCGTGATATGATACTTCAAACTGGTTTGTTGAACAAAGCCCTCATGACACACTGAACATATATGCCTTCTGTCGTCCAAATGCATCATTATATGAGTCTTCAAATTCTTCCTCCATTTGAACGCTTTACCGCAATATTCACATTTATGGCCTCTCTCTTCCGAATGCTTGATTTCGTGTTGTGTTAGATTCGCTTGGGATGAGAACATCATATCGCAATGGCGACATCTGAACCGTTTCTCTCCCATGTGGAAATTTTTCTGGTGACGTAACACTTGGTTCGGATAGCCGAACTTCTTGCCGCAAGCCCCACACGTCGGTGCCGGTATGCCATGTGCCTCCTCCAAATGAGCGGCTCTCAAGTAAGCTGGCACTTTAATGTCACATAAGTAACAGCCGCGTAACTTCGGCCTCAGTTTTAGATGTACGTGTTGGTAATGCTGTTTTACGCACGGTAAACTCTTGTAAACGCGTTTGCATACGTTGCAAGTGAAGTTTTTCGATCCTTCGATCATTTCGAGCGTGTAATAATCGTCCTTTATCCGGTGCCGCTCGCCTAAAAAAGAGTTTATTGAGTTGCATTAGTTGCGATCCCTTTTTGTTTAATGCAGCGAACGTTTCTGCTACAGCAGAGTTAGGGTAAAGCCAAATATCAATTCTTCATAAAATCATCACATAATCTTCGTTTATTCTGCAACTATTCAATCATTCAAATGCTTCTACTTCTGTACACATTCTGACCCCCCCCTTTATAATATACTAGCTTTTGCCCGCGACTTCGTTCGCGTGGAATAGATACACTAACACGCAGCAGTTCTTCAAAAGAACAAACATCCCGATTTTGAAACATTTTTCATCTGTGCTCTGCTCCTTTTGGTCTTTGCGTGATGATATTGTAGCCTATAACTATTCTCGGTGATTGAGCTATATAACACTGAAAGAATTATTGAAATCGGACCAGTAGTTCCTGAGATTACCCCCTGCAACGTCACATCATCACAAACTTTACCTCTTTATAATATTAGTATAGACGAGTAGTTGGTAGGAGCGAGGATGGACTAAACACTTTTGATGTTACGAACCTCATTATGGTGTCTTAATACCGCTTACAACAATATAAAACTATACTGATATGGTTCCTAGACAAAGGGCGATCTTTTTTGGCAAATTAAATTGCATATGGCTGGATTACAATTTACGTTTTCGGATTACAAATATAATGCGACCGCACTGCATGCATTGCTCAAGGCAGTCTTCTTATTCAGATGTATTTTTCCCTAAGTGCTATTAGTTATTACTATATGCTATCAAAGGTATTATAACTAAAAAAATTGAGCCATCACGGGGCGCCTGGCTGATGTGAAGCATCGAAATTGTTTTGTATAAGTTATATAATGAAAAGATAAAGCATTACAATTTCGTTTTATAAAATAATGACTGTTTATTTGTTTTATTACATATATATTCATTTTTATTAGTGTTGTGTTTGGCGGCATTTATAAAAGGGAGCTAGCATGCCGGCGCGTGCCGCGTAACACTACCGCGAACGAGTGGTCAACAAAACGGTTTCGATCTTATGTTTATACAGATAGGGTTACAAATGTTTTTTGAGTTTTTGGTTAATAGTGCAAAGTTCGTGTTTTACGTCGCCACGCCAACAATCAGGTTTACTCTCCGCGTATACATGTTCTACATCAAAAGCTGTAGATACGTTACCTACATGATATTTTGACAAAACAAATGAAACTATAACGCACACATACGTAAATTAATATTGTAACGCCACACTATCTTAGATAAGACGTCCAAGATGGCATATTTTCAATATCGGTTGTGAAAAAGATATCTTACCTTAGTTTATAACCGTGGGAATAGTTTTTGCTTAGATTCGAGGGGATTTACGGGGCAGCCGTCAAAAGTAAGTTATCTAGCTAGATTTTTACCAAGCCGATGGCGGAGTGCTTATGATTTTTTCTCGAACTGACCACGCTGTTGACCCAGCAAGGTCTTAAAAGCTTCACCGGACTAAGGAGTGCTTATGATGTATCTACAGCTTTTTAGTTGTAATATCATTATATACTATTCATGGGCGCTACTAGGTTTTTTTTAGGGCAGAGGATCTGTATTTACACATTATATGTACGTATGTATATAGACGCGGTAACACTTAACGATGGGAGACGTGAAGTTAAACCGCCTGTGCCGCTCAGTATTCCTATATAAATACTAGAGGAGAATCGTTAATTTATTGACAAGCTGATAAACAAAGTTGGATAGCAACCTAGACGCCTAGTGTTCAGTCAAATAATTTCCTTAAAAAAAAAAAAAACTGTTGACAATAAAGTCGGTTTACGGAAGATAATATAACGTGAAAACGTTATAAGAAAATATTAGTGAAAAATTGAATACTATACTAACTACTATACTAATATTATAAAGAGGTAAAGTTTGCGAGTTTGTGACGTTGTAGGGGGTAATCTCGAAACGACTAGTCCGATTTGATAAATTCTTTCAGTGATATATATGTAGCTCATTTATCGAGGAAGGTTATAGGCTATATATATTCACGCTTAGACCAATAGGAACGGAGCACCAATGAAAAATAATTAAAAATCGGGATTGTTTTCCCTCTTGGCAGCTTCCGGTGCGTGTCAGTGTTACCTCAAAGTATTCTACGCAGACCAAGTCGTGGACAGGGGTTAGTTCTATATATATATAAATTCTATATATATATGGTCTCATTATTCCATAGTTATTATTATTGTACGGCTAACGTGTCCTAACTGTTAGACTTAAAACAAAGATAAACTTGAATGTAACTAATATCTCAATCGATTTTGATAATTAAACTTAACGATATCTGCTGAACTATATTTTTTAATTGATAAAAGGTCACCTAATCTTTTAATATAATCTGGTAGATTGACGCAGTATTTTGGTTCTAAAATTACAATAATGATACCGATATTTAAATGGGAAAAAAAAATAAACAACTACAAGTATTGTTAACGAATTTTTCCATGGACTATCCTTTTAAATGTGCCCAGTGTGTTTGCTTTTATTCTAACAACGCAGTCTTGTTATTTGTACTAATCAACTGATGTTTCCTTTCTAAGCTATTTTGGTTAAAAAAACCCATAACACGTTATCCGAAGCCAGATGTTTTTACCGCGGTTTTAACATTTACATTCTACGGAAAGTTCGTGGACTTCAATCTCTCAATTCATTACTTAGTTTCTGTATAGTTTCTGATCCTCCAAACGTTATTATCATTCTTGGTACATCGATGGATCTTACTAGATTAATTCCTTCTAAATTATACTTTAAGGTACATTGAATCCTGAATGATTTCTCATACAGTGCTGTTTCAGTGTGGACTTTTGTACAAACGCTCTCTTGCATACTAAACAAACGTATCTTCTATCACCAGCATGTATCTTCACATGGTCCTTTAAATTATTCTCCCAACGGAACTCCCGGCTACAGACGTCACATTTGTACCGTCTTTCGTTCGAATGCGTCACCATGTGCAGTCGTAAACTCAATCCGTTGAAGAAACTTTTCTGGCAGACGTCGCAGATTACGTGTTTTTCACCGAGATGCACTTTTCTCTGGTGTTCCAACATTTGGCAAGGGTAACGGAATTTCTTGCTGCACACACCGCATCTAGGAGCCGGTATACCGTGTTCCTCTTCCAAATGGTATGCTCGAAGGTAACCGGGTATTCTTTTATCGCAATTCGGGCATTTCCTCTCCCGCGGTCGCCTTTTCAGATGTACGAATCTATAGTGCTGAGAGACGAGCGGTTGGGACGCGAACACTCTATCGCAAACGTTACACACATGTTTCCCGTTTACAATTCTGTAATAATGTGCCCGTGTCTTGTTGTCTCCTAGAAAAGAAATTGCCTTGTCAGTCTTCCTGTTTCTTCTAGTATATTCTATTATAGGTGAAATTTTGTTTAACATATTAGGTAAAATCGGAGATGGCTGCACTGGCAAACACTATTTGCTCTCAGCCTGGCACTTCAGTATTGTACGGACACCATCGTGGCACGATAATCGGTGCTCCCTCGAAGTTATACTATTTGTGATAGTGATCTGATATCGATTAATCGATTTTTTAGGCATAGAAAAATCCAACGGACCATTATCTGAGATATG
Organism: Antheraea mylitta; assembly: GCA_014332785.1. Taxonomy (NCBI): domain Eukaryota; kingdom Metazoa; phylum Arthropoda; class Insecta; order Lepidoptera; family Saturniidae; genus Antheraea; species Antheraea mylitta. The sequence goes on along the minus strand of JACEII010000128.1, from coordinate 550,797 downwards.
AGATTGGATTTTTTCTAGGTAGATAAAGGTAAAACTTTAAAATAATTTATAATTTAAAAAAAAATGTTCATCGAACAGGAACAAAAATTAAGAAATAGATTTTTGGATAATCGCATAATTCGGATCGATTTAAAAATCGTTTTTTCTTTTAAAAGAAATAAAAGAAGAAAGTAATTGCCATCCCTAATTTGTGGTATAATATTTGACATTGGCGAACTCTGTGAACACTTACAAACCCGACGATGAAAACAATATGGTAAGGAAGCCTTTTTCTCGATCATAGAGGAATTCATTTTGGAGGTTATCTATGTTCAGCTAATTTAATACAGTCCACGGCCTAAAATTGTTACTCTGGCTTGTGGGGTATGGCAGTTACTACCGCAATATGATACCTATATAGGCACACAAGTATATGTACAAAATGACAGCGTGTTGTAGCAGCCAGTCAAGCAGTCATTGTTACGCTCGGCACGGAGACGCACGCGCGTAATAAACCAGTGGCCGTGCATTACGTTTATCATTCAATTTCCCCAGTAATCAATAATAAGAACACAGATAATAACAGTATAGTGTACTATATAACATAGGAGACTAACATAACTCCTAGAATTTTATTAACTCAGTGTGGGTAGAAAACGGTAAATGGAACTAAGGGTCAGAATTTTATCTATTGTATTGTAGAGACATTTAATACATTTGCCTTAACGAGAGTGAAGAAAGCTGCATAAATTTGAATCTGTGATACTATTACGATGGAGAACATTAGAAATGGTTACATCTGAGAAATCTTTAAAGGTGATACAACAATCAGGTGTAAATAAGAATATGTGTTAAGGTGAAATGAAAATCACAGATCTAAAAAAAAAATATGAAGTCAGACACGGCTATAGGAGAATATGAAAACCAAAGAAATGATGGATAGATTGTGTAGGAAATTATATGTGCAGAAAGTTGTGAATATTGATATGGCAACCCATAGATAAGGTTCGAAGGACCATTTTTGTGATATAAGAGCAAGAATAACGCCTATGTCCATATACAATTTATATGCATATATATCAGATTATAAACATGTTATACATGAAAAACTTTATTTGAAATTAATCAGAATTATACAAATAATGGTAGCCTTACTAGCATAACTATTGCATCGTTGATTTGTAGTCCGGCGAAGCTGTTAAGACCTTGCTGGGCCAATAGTGTAGTTATTTCGAAGAAAAAAAAGCATCGTGGATTACGTAGCATAAAATAAAATGTGATATAATCAAAATAAATTATTTATTTCATTGAACAATTTTACATTTACACTAATGTTTAAAACATCTCTTACATAATATTTTTAAGTAATAAAAAAATCGAGCGTGTACTTGACATTTGACTCTTATATTTTGTAATATTCGGTGGCTTTTATATAACAATTGGTTACTACACCCAAATGAAGTAGATAGAAAAAAATTCCACGAACCATGAATTCTAAAAGCCACAAAAACTTATTAAAACCGTCTAGAACATTGAAATTATCACAAGACACTTTCAATATAATTACCTATTCTATAATGAAAGCTATAATCAGGAAGATTGGTTGCCACAAACAAAATATATACTTTTTGTAACATTACTGTGTCAAACTGGTTGTCCCATGTTTTTGACTTAGTAAAACGAGTAATAGTTTTTTGGGAAATAGTGTACGGTTCTATAACAAAGTTCCAAAGGATATTACCGATTTGCAAGATTGTGAATTTAAGCTCTATGTCAAGCGGGTTTTGGTCTCGAAGGGCTATTATAGAGTGGATCAGTATGTGAACGATAGTGATGTCTGGAATTGAATCATCTCTGTGCATCCATTAAAAACGATTCTGTCATGTATGTAATATATGCTAAATATTATATATATTTGTTAAAAAGATAAACCAGGTCGAGTTTCTTGCCGGTTCTTCTCGATGAGTGGGTTGTTTCCGAACCGGTGGTAGTTTTGATGTAAATAACTGCCTTTTCAGGGCCTAAATTGAATAAAGTGATTTTGATTTGGTTTGATTAAAAAGTTTTATTGACGATATCGTCACAGTTTGCATTAGCTTGATTAGTCTGCATTTCAACGAAATTGTATTTATTTTTAGAATTCTAATTTTTCTCCTTCCACCGATGATACATTCGTTATTCCCAATAATTCGACCACTTTCCCATCATCATCTTCATCGTCGAATTCACGACCTAAATCCTTCAAAAGTTCACCTCCGGATGATACTTGGTCATGTGATAATTCAAACTAGCCTTCTGGACGAAGGTTTGCCCGCATACTTTGCAGACCTTCCTCCTGTCACCAGTATGGATTCGTTCGTGCAGATCCAGTGTCGTCTTCCTCAAGAAGGATTTCTTGCAGAATCTACAGTGGTAGTCCTTAACGGTCTTATGTTTGAACTTGTGTTTGTACATGCCCTCGAAGGAAAACGACTCGTAGTCGCAAAAATCACACTTGTACTTCTCGCCGAGCATATGGAAGTTATTTATATGCTTTCTCAACTGGACCTTCGTGTTGAAAGTGCCTTTGCACGCGTTACATTTAAATCTGTCATCGACGTCATGTTCCTCGAGCTTATGGACGGTCAACGGCGCCGGAGTCATGAACTCCTTCATACAGTAAGGGCAGAAGAACCTCGGTATCTTGTAATGTTTCGTCTTCACGTGGAATTTCAACGAGAATATCTTGTCGTAACGTTTATCACAGCGGCTGCATGAGTACAAGTCGCCGTCGCGTTTGTAATCGTTGTCTTGGAGACGGAATTTTGGCGACGCGGCCGCCTTGCCGCCTAGAAGACAGAAAACATAATTTATTTCCATTCGCCCTTCCATCTCTCAACACTTCTTCGTTCTTCATACATCTGATATCCATTTCTGAGTATTTTTTCAAATTATCAATTAGTTTCCACTTCTCGTATTATTTCTGGTATTTTAATATCTTCGTACAATTCAAACAAAATTGATTTGAAATTCAATGAGGTATTACTAACTATGGGTAGTCAGGCGTAAACACGTAAAAAAAAAATTAACCTGGCCAAGAATTTAATGGACGATATCTGGATTGTAACACACTCGTAAGTTTTAAGCACGATGGTTAGAAATCAGTAACAACCTTAAACTAAATTATCTAACTCTAAGGTTTTTAAATGGAATTTTTGAAACCAAGCTTTTATTCAAATATCATGAATCCATTACTGTAGCAGTGATGCGTGTTCAAATAAACAGACGGACAGACATTTCTACAAATAATAATACTAATAAAATATGTATTGCCAAACCACTTATACTAAAGTTACATATATTGATAATATAACAAAGTTTTTGTCTAAATATGTTATAAATTATACATTGATCTCCACACTAGGCTAGAGGCCTATCTTGTGAATTTCTACTTCATTATGATCTGTCTATCCGGTTAACAGCGTTTTAACCACACTCGTGTTTGTGTCCGATTGTGTATGGTTATGTGAATATCTGTTTGTGTCATATGATCACTTTTAAAAGCTCATCAGTGTTATATGTTTATAATATATTTAAAATAATTGTTTTTTTTTTTACTGACTATGTTATTGGCCTTGCAATGCCTTTATAGCTTCACCGGACTACAATTGAAATGTATCTTATTACATATTCCTTTACCCGATTAGGCCTCCCACGGCAGCGGCTCAAGCCTAGGTTCGATCCTTCGGTAGGGAGCCCTTGAGTGCGTTGCTTGCGCGATATGGTGATACACCAATACATCACTGCTACAACACTACACGATCACCCCCACACACGTGCACGCTACACGCTTACACATGAAAGTGGAAGGGTTTACTTTTTTTCCCTTATCGAACTGAAGAACTCTCAATTTTCCGATAATAAATATATGGAGGAGTTGTTGAGGCGTGTATGCTTGGTACACATATACGTTTCAACAACTCAAACAAATATGAATAGTTAGCTAGGTTAGCTAAGATAGGCCGCGATTTTGCATGCAACAGGCAACAGCCAAGCCGAGGTGTGCCGTGCACCGTTGAGCTGGTTGCCAAAATGAAATCGGCCGAGTGCCTTAAGCGTTCACCTTAGTAGTCTGGTGAAGCTGTTAAGACCTTGCTGGGACAATAGCGTAGTCATTTCGAAAAAAAAAAACACATTCCTAGACACCGGTAACATTTTATTTTATGTAAAAGTATACACACGTTAAAGCTTACATTCTTATAAGTATAGATATTATGATGAATTCAGTACAGTACTACCTTTAACATTTGAAAATCGTATTAATAATAATTTCAATAAATGAGAATATAGATGGTGTTAAAATCAGATTACCAAACATCGTAATATCTTAGGACGTAGTACGAATAGTGCGAGGATAGATGGCGCTTATAACAAATCTGTTGACTATGAATCTTAATACACTATCGGCGGTATTACAAAAGAGTTAAATACGTACTGAACACTTGCTTTAAAAAGGTTTCGTACTAAATGCATCGCGCTCGCCCGAAGGAACATAGCGAACATTCACAGAGCGCAGTGCATCTAAAACGTAACCTTTTTAAAACAAGCGTTCAATACGTGTTTAAATTTTTTGTAATTTAGGTTTTATCCAAGGAGAAATATTTCATATAGAGGATATGTAGAAGAAGTAGGTACATGTTATGGATAGTCCGAAATAATCTTGTAAATTTAACCTAAAAGGTAACTACTATAAGAAGATGTGGAGTCTGATAGAATTATTCTGAACTTTAAAATGATACGTTTAACAATTTTTGAGTGTTTACTTTTTTTTGAGTGTTTACTTTTTTTTTTGAGTGTTTACTTCTATAAAAGTTTTTGAAATAATGAACTCTATTGCTATTTAACACGATTTGACGGGCATTTTTTCATACACAGAGATGGTCCTCCTTACCTCTACACTCCTTACTTGCACCCTAATAATTTATTTCGCAATAACCGAGATCGACAATACTAACTGTTTAAAATGTTTGGCACTAGAAGACGCACCAACGAGCTTTGTTAATTTTTTGTTAAATCACGGTATCAACATTTACTTGTGTAATGTAACATTTTGTTGTAATGAATATAGCTTAGGCAAGACTAATTATACAATTTTCATAATGGCTTTTGGAGTGAATCTTCTAATGCGACTTCCAACAAGGTTGCGTTAAACGTTTAACGCTCCTGGAGAGGGGGAATAGAAAGAGCGAGAAAAATAATCAAACATTTCGTATCTTAATTTAGTTATCATAATCCCATTATAAATAAAAATAGAATTGGATATTTCTCCACTCGAAAATGATAAAAGATGCAATTAATTGTGAATTGTAAGCAATGTTAATAAAGTTTAACTTAAGGTTAGGTAATATGATTTCACTAAAATTCAATTTCTATCCCTTCCTATTTTCATTTCGACATCACGAAGTTTCACTTTCGCGGAGGGATTCCTACATCAACTACAACAGAAATACATAAACTAAAACGCTGTTTTTAGGCACTTTCCACTAAGAAAAAAAAAATGTATCGATACCGAGGGATCAATAATAATCATGATCAGCTTGTAAGAGACCCACTACACGACCATATCCCTCTTATCAATAGAAGGTATGGGCATAATCACCAGGCCAGTTCAACGATATATAGACGATTTCACACTCTGAGAAATCCACAGTTCTATTTCCCCATATATAGTAGTACTATAAGAACATTTCTCAGGTTCAGGTTTCTGACGATGTTTTCCATTGACGTCAGCCGATGGTGTTACCATATTAAAATTAGTAAATGTACGCGAATTCCAAAAAATCGGTACATGCCGGGGTTCGAACCTGTGGACATTGGAATGATATTCCGCCGGTCAAACCACTAGACGACCAGGACTATATCAGATTTTTTTTTATTGAAGCACGACATAGTGACTGCACTATACCTGATGGTAAGCATAGTACAATCCAAAAACAGTGGCGACCACCGAGAGACAGATCATCCATCGTCGGTCGCCGCTGTCATGCCGGTCATAATGACGAAAGTCACCTGGTACTGGATATGCACAGGCTGATCCCGAAACGCGACGCGCAAAAGCGAGTCACTATGACGGGCTTTTTCACCATGTACATGGTGGTTGCACCCAGTCGGGCTGTATAACCCTACCACCCCGCTATCGCCATTGCCTCGTTCGTTAATCAGCAGGGTGCACCACGTGCAGGTGAGGTTGGTTTGGCTGTCTCAAGTCTTAAGATGTTACTCGACACCCCTTACACCATAGATAGATAGATAGATAGATCAGGTGTATGTCAATATGACCGACACCGCGGACAAAAGCTAGCGAGGTAATATTAACAGAAACTTTATCAAAACCATTGTACTATTAAAATCTAAATATATAAATATGTCCTAATATTTGTCAAGGATGAACTCCGAAACTACTCAACCGTTCTCCATGAAACTTTGGTATTTACATATGTATACTCGTAATTTGGTCCAACTTGAGAGAGACGATGATTTATATCTCGATTAATATATATTTTTTTACAAATTAAACGATTGTCAATGTTGATTATTGTTATTAATTGTTAGTTCCATTTGGCTCGAACAGATGGCGCTTTAAATTAGTTTGTTGACAGAAGATTGTTTCTATAGTTTCGACTGTTATAAATATCTTATGGAGGGTGCCACGTTTTAATTTTGTTTTTTTTTTTTTTAATCTAAAATCAATGCGTTGCCAGGTATAGTTTAAAATTTTAATATAAAATATCTTACGCCTACCTTCAGATTTCTCATTCGCGACGACCTCATCCCCTTTCCTTGGGCGGCCCCGTTTGGGCGGTTTTTTTGGTTTCGGCTGCGATTTCGATTTGGTTGGCGTTTTTTTCGATCGCTTCTTGCCTTCGTGTTTCACTCTCTTGCTTATAAGTTCTGAAAATAATTTTTGGTGTAAACTTAGTTTCAAATCTATTGAACGCACTCGGACTTATCTCAAGCTTAAGCCTAGAATTAAAATTTTTAGTCGCAAACTTAACATTCACTTAACGTATAGACCACTAGTGTTTTCATTTTAATCTTTAGAGAGGATTACCCTTCTTCTTGTTCTTCTTTTTAGTTCTAGTTATTTCTAGTGATACACAATTCTCCCAATATCATGTAGATACATGTTTCTAATAATCTAATTTTGGCTAGAGAACGTAGATCTTTTGTATATAGCCTATAACGGTTCATCGATCCAGACAGGACAGCATTATTTGCACAAGAATCAAGGGACTCATTCACAGAGATACTGCAACGGCCAGGAATCGAAGCTATCACTGTTTTAATACCTAAAATATGACACTCGTATATTCCCTTTCTAATTTTTAAAATCATCTGAGGTCTGGTTTTAGATCAGAATTTGCCGTGATTAGATTGCGACCCCTATATATATGTAAAAAAAAGATATGTTCAAAATTTACCTTCTTCTTCATCTTCCTTATCAGGTTCGTCATGTTTTATATGAAAATCATCACCATCCATATATGGAATGTCTTGTTGAGTACCTGCAAAAGTTATATTAATACATTAAATCCATACATTGTAATTTGCTGTACACAAAATTGTTTTTTTTTAAACAAACTTGGAAAATTTGACTTTAGAATTAGTTGTGAACAATTGTTTTAATTGGTTTTAGATGAGTTTTAACCAAAATCTCACCAGACATCGAAAGGCGATGTGGTCAAGATGGTAACGCCTGGTGACAGATTTTCAACTCAAATCAAATTAAAAAACACCTATTATTCCGTTTAGGACCTAATAAGGCACTTATGAATGTCAAAAACTACAACCCGAGTGTGGTAGCTAGCCAAGCAGACTTAAAAACCCTACGACCATGCCATGGTTTCATTTCCCTTCACCGAATGCTCCAATTTAGTCACAAGGATTCGAATCTACGTCCATCGACACAGTAACACCACACGCTAACTAGAGAGTCAACATTGCTTCAAGAACTTTTGATAATATCTTTAACTACTGCTTAGACTCAATGGTAAAGCATAATGATACAAAGCTCATATGATAATCTGAAAAGTCTATAAACTACCAGTGCAAGAATTGTTAAATTGGTTGGTCCTTTTTAAAGATTAATCCTAAAAAAAGAATTTACAATTAATTTTTTATGTATAAACTAATGGAAAAATAAAAAAAAAGTTAATAATAATTAAACAGTGAATATTTAATAAATTACTAATAATAATAATATATATGTATATACATATATATGCTCACGGATACGATTTGTACGTAAAAAAAAAAAAAAAACTACATGTAAGCAAAAAAAAGGTGCGGACCAAGACTCTGCAGACTAAAACAAAAAGGAAAAAAAAAAAAAAAACTAATGGACCAACTCTTAACTTTCTGAAAACATGGCATATAAACCCACATTTGCATCTACCGTATAAGATTAATTAGGTTTTCTACCATTGCCAGCTGTCGTAAATATTTAATGAATGTAATTTTTTTATCATTTGTAGACTCTTCCTCTGTACATTTTTTGCTTCCCTTTAATTTTTTGTATAGGCTTTTTTTCTTTCGAATTAACTACGCTATTGACCTAGCAAGGTCTTAACAGCTTCATCGAACTACTAAGGCGAGCGCTTAAGGCACTCAGCCGATTTTATTTGGGCAACTAGCTCAAGGGTGCACGACACACCTCGGCTTGGCTGTTGCCTGTTACATGCAAACTCGCGACCTATCTTAGCTAATCTAGTTAACTATTCATATATGTTTGAGTTGCTGAGACCCATATGTGTACCAAGCATACACGCCTCAACAATCCCTCCATATATTTATTATCGGAAAACTAGAGTTTTTTCAGTTCGATAAGGGAAAAAAATAAAACCCTTCCACTTCCATGTGTAAGCGTGTAGCGTGCACGTGTGTGGGGGTGATCGTGTAGTGTTATAGCAGTGATGTAAATTTTTGTGTCACTGTATCGCGCAAGTAACGCACTCAGGGCTCCCTGCCAAGGGACCGAACCTAGACTTGAGCCGCTGCCGAGGGCGGCCTAATCTGGTGATTTTGTATAGGCTAAAAATCGTATCTATAGCAACTATTGAATGTTTATCTTTTTTATTCTTTTGGTATTTATTTATTTATATTTATTATTTTATTTTAGTTAAATAAATTAAATAGCTGTTTTAGTATGGATTTTCTTATGACGTTATTGTTTTTATGACCATGGCATTTTGATACTTTATGGCCTATCCTGCACTATTATAATAAATGTAATCTGAGATATTCTAAATACAGGAAGCTCAAATGCATTATGAGTGAATTTTGGAAAGATTTCGTTTTGGTAGATAGGTAATAACAAAATGTAAAGAATAAACAACTAAAATTTATTTTATCCACAATTAGATCAAAACAGGCCCATCATTAGTTTTGTCGGTTTATAGGGAGTTACCTACACCTAGCTAGATGACCATCCAGCATCATAGTTGTAGCCTTTCAGACATGACTGATCATACTCTAACAATATTGAAGTAAATGGCCCCCTGTTCAAGTTTGAATAGCTCTGTTCTAAATGATTAAAAAGTCAAATTCTCACCATCATTTTCCTCAGGAGGTTCATCTTTGATTTCCAAATCGGCTGATGTCGCCACTGAAATTTTATCATAAGTTTTGTTGAGGACAAATGAGATTGTTTATTCATATTTATTGCCTAATAATTTGTAAATAATCTTTCTATGTTTGATATGATATTCTTAAATAATAAATAATAATCAACTTATGTTTTAGTAGAATTTTCATGTATGTATTAATTACTTGTAATATACTTATAATGTATTCATAAATTACTGAAATGTATAATATTGAAACAAGTTTGTTTGTAATGTATGGCTAAAAGATGCAGAAATTCGACATGCACCACCTACTAGTTGTAAGGATGATAATCTCCTAAGGGTGAAACTATGATATTGGGAAAATTAAGAAAATATACAGTCCACTGAACAGGTTTTCTTTGCCATTTACTCTAAGCTGAGTAACATAATTATTATTTATAGTCACAAATAGGCTCCCAAGAGTTTATTTTAAAATTGATTGATTGATAATATAAACAGAACACTATGGATATGATAAATTAATAAACAGAAAATCCCAAAAAATTGGGTAAATTTGAAAGACAATATTACGTTTTTTTCTTTCAAACTGACTACGCTATCTGCCTTGCGTTTACAGCTTCACCGAATTACTAAGGCGAGCGTTTAAGGCACTCAGCCACCAGAATTAAATTTCAGACTGTTTTATACCCCATAACTTTAATTAAATATTTCTTGCATTCTTACATAAATGCTGCCCTGGGTCCTATCTCTTAATAGTATTTTTTTTTATTTCATTTCTTCTATCCTGCAGACTATTTGTCTGCACCTTTTTTTTCTTTCTTGTAATGTATCCTATACATCAAAAATCATCGTATCCATGAGCGACTCTCTTATATTATATTCTTACATAACTTATATTCATTTATTTATTGTCATTTAACTATTAACTATTTTAGGTTTATTAATATTATTTTTTTATAGCATTTGCATTTAAATCTTTTACGGCCATCTTTAGGTTGTAACCCACAATATCCCGCGCTGGAGTGTCCAAGGCCTGACGGATAAACCTAATAGTATAGTGCGCGCCAAACTTTTTGACCGCTCTGAATATAGTTATGCAGAACACAAATTTAACTATAAATATGTATTATTTTATGTATGTAACAACATAACAATTTAAGATTAATAAATTCCAATCTTAGATTCCCATAAAAATATATTATCTTTGTTTTGTATCCAACTTTTGAGGATATTTTGCGGAATCTCTTCCTTATGACTATATTCAGAATGGCCAAAAGGATTGATGCGAATTATACTTCATATTATCACAATTAGCTGAGGGGGCAAACAAAATTTTGTGTTTATTAATATTCTTATAGGAAAAAGACTGTATTTATTACAAAATAATAACATTACTGCATCACATTTGTAGCTACTGGCTGAGGTACACACAGCACATACCTTTGATAAAGTTCCTGGCATACATATCTCTAAATTTCTCCTCACATCGGAGAACTTGTTTCTTGAATGTAGTTGCCTCTTGGAGCTTTAATATACAGGGCTCACATATTGTATATGTTGCACTGCACAATGCACCTAATACAGGGGCTATCTGTAATATAAAGAATGTAATTTAAGTACGACGGAGGACGGATATAGGAGTACAGTAAAACCAAAAATTGTGTGTATATAAATAATTTGTGTATTTTTCTTTTTTTTTTATTATTAAGGATGCGCTCTCAAATTTTAGAAGTTCAATTTCGGCTTCGAGTTCTACTAGACGCGTATAGCTCACTCACACAGACGTGAAAACTGATAAGCGCGGCGGTAATACCGCACTATAAACGACTTTGATACTTTTATAAAAATATTACAATATTTACTTATTATTTATGTTCTACTTTTTGTTGTATTTGATGTAATAGTACCAAAATAAATTATAGTTTCTCAAGGTCACACTCACTCAAAAACAGTATAACTAAACGTAAATATGTATACGTAATAGACAGAAACATCGAATTTGTGTTCAAATATTTAGCCCCTTTGTGCCCGATCAAGGCTTAATTGCTCAAGAAATTCATGAAGAGTAGTATTGTGGTAACTGGATCATAGTTTAGGTAATAGCTGGAAACATCAAGTTGTGCTTAGATGTTTAGTCTCCTAGTGTAGGAGCAAGGTTTCAATTTTTTAAAGTTTGGTGAAAACAGTATTTATGATAATCTTAGTATAGTACTAATAGTTAGAAACATTGAGTTTGCACTCAAAGGCTTAGTCTCAGCTAAATGTTTCATATTTTAGGACCAGATGAGAGCTATTTCGTGATATTTTTCTAAAATATTAATAATAGCTATACACAAGAAGTTTGCGCTCTGAAGTTGAGTCTTGTCATATCAGATAAGAGTATAATTTCTCATAGACCAAGTGAGTAGCTGTATCATGATAACAGAATTTTGGTACTAGAAACCTCAACTTTGCGATCAATGGTCTAGTCTCATAGAGTCAGATCAACATTTCATTTTATAGATCAGATGAGTAGCTGTATTATGATAATTGAACTTTAGTATTCATAGTAGCTACAAAAATCAGGTTTGGGTTCAGATGTTTAGTCTCACTCTATCTGATGGAAGTTTCATTTCTCATGCGTAGATGCGCTAGCTGCGTAAGCGTATCTTTGTCGTGATACCAAAATTTTTGTATAGTATAGAGTAACTAGAAATATAGAGTTTATGCTGAAAAGTATCATAGTGTCTTATTAATGTTTAATTCCTCATGGGCTAGACAAGTGGCTATATCGTGATAACTGAATTTTAGTACATATAGATTATAGATATTAGCTACAAACATGAGTATGTGCTCAGAGATTTAGATAGGAGAATTTTTAACTTAGCGTTTGCTTCTATATCAAAAATAATTCTGTGAACAACATACTACAAAACACCTGAATTGTAAGTTGTAATACTGATAGTACAACGGGCAGCATATGACGGCCTATGTGTAAAACGAACCCTAATTCCACTGACAAACTTTGCATCTCTAGCTAAAATACACTTTTCACCAAATGATTCCTTTCATTATAAACAGGACTTGAGAGATCATGTTCTTATAAAGAATAAGCCTTATATTTGATTCTTTTGAAAGATTACATTTGTTTGTAAATTCTGCAGTGTGTTTATGATATTATTATATGTATTCTGAATAGATAATAAAAATTAATAACGAGAATGCGAAAACAACATATATTTACCCATATTCTACCCATGAAAGAGCTCCCTACACATTTCTAAGAGTCCATTATGAGGCCATTTTGTTATTACCTAGCGAAAGGAGTACAAACAAGACATATTTGTCTCTATTCATCAATGACTTCCATAACAGTTTTTAAAGTGGGTCGTCATCAGATCATTTTGTTCAGTCCCGTGGTAAGCTGTCGTCACTACTAACAAAAGCACTACAAGGACGACATATCTATTTCTACCCGTTAAGGAGTTCGATAACAATTTCTGGAGACCACCATCAGCTCACTTTGTCAAGTCCTGTGGTAAGCTCTCGTCACTACTAACAAGAGGACTACAAAGACGACATATGTATTTCTACCTGTCAAGAAGTTCCATAACAGTACCTCAAAACATAAAATATAAAAAGAACTAACGTAATAAAAACTAAATTTAGAATTTTTGTTTCAACTTCATTACAGTGTCTCTTACTACTAGAAATATAAACCACTATAAAAAGTTGGTTCGTATTTCGTGATCATTTATCAAAACGTTTTGTGAAGTATATAGGTATTTCTACAGCGATTTATTTTTTACCAGTTGAGTGCAAAACGACGTACACGTCCTTACCGTATGGCGCCAGAGCGCGGTCTAATTCGACGTGAATCCTTCTTTCATAGTTTTGTGTCAATCGAATCTAAATAAAGAAATAAATTGAACCTTATTCCATAGGAGTTAAAGTCTACATAATTAACATAAAATGGTGAAATTTTGTTCACGACTAAATAATTTTTTTAAATTTAAAATTAAGAAAACTGTAAAACTACTGAGGTTTTGATACTGAAAATCAGGCTGTTTTGCGCGAGGAGAGACTACGGAGAATTGATTATTATAAATGAAAACTCATTAGTTTTTAAAAATAATCATCTGTACAACATTGTTAAAGGTTCAATGTATCTGTAGTTAGTCATTATGTTTACCAAAGTTGAGTAGTTTTGTTGTAATTCTTGCCGAAAAACAGTAAAAATGGACCTTTTTGAGAGCGCGTCCTTAAGTCTTTGGCCTCTGTGGAATATTCCATAATTCTGCCAGTGTCATGTACTTTAAGAAAAGCTCGAATGATAAAACAACAAAAGATTAGAAGTTGATTTGGGTCTGCATTAAAAATTCGCATCGTGAAATTTGGGTTGTGAGGGGGTCGAGGGTTGGGGGAAGAGGGGTAACTACCCCTCTATACAACTCCCCCGCCGCGGAAAGTCATAGTTACTGAAATATTCATGATTAAAATTTTTGTGGTTATGTCACCTCTGAACAATCATTATTAAAGTATTTTGTATAGAAAAAGGTTGAGGTTGGCTCGCGGTTTGCTTTTTCGCAAGTCTAACCTAACTTAAGCAAATCGATATGATACAAAACTGTTGTTTTCCTAAAAATCAAGTTATATACAATACGAAGTGCGCTCGCCGACCGCAAATGATGGTGAAGTCACTAACACATGACGAAAATGTTTTTTTTTTTTACTTTCTGTTGCCTTAAACAAGATCACGAAAAAAGGTTCGTTTGTCATACAAATAATTTATATTTGTTTTTATTTTTTTATTTTTCTTTCTAAAATAATATTGAACGATTATAAAACAACAAGAAATATGTATAAAACAATAAAATTATTGTATTATAAATCTTAAAATGCACATCTGAAGGAAAAATGGTTTTCCATTACAGTAACTTCAAACACATAAGAAAAAAACTATGCATCTCGTCTGAGGGGGGTGTCATTTGAAAGAGGTAATCAACCCCTATAAAAACAACCCTTAAAAACCCCAAATTCAGGATGCGAATTTCTAATGCCAAGCAGATGATTTCAACCACCACCATTTATGTCTAACATACAACAAAAGGACAATATACCATTGGAATTAGTAAGTTCCTAAACAACTAAGTTAGTAAATATATACCATATATGTATACATATATATCTAGTACAGGTAAGTAGAATACAATAATTAATTACAGCTTAACTTTATACATGTCAATATATTTGCAAATAAGGGTTACGAAAGGAGAGACGGAGAGGAGAGGAGAAATTGCATATGAGGGGATGGGACATCTCCTGGGGGAATATATTATATAGTGATACTCACCAAATGGTGTGAATACTGAGATGACATCTGACAGGTCACACCAGATGGTG